>CM023103.1:29822095-30201420 GCA_013103745.1 Gardenia jasminoides
CAGGTCTGTTGCTATCTTTGCTTCTGCTGAGCACAGTTTCCTCCCTAGCCCACGTAAAAAATTCCATAAAACCCCACAATCTTGTCCTTCCTGTAATCAAAGATCAATCCACCAAGTATACACAATACATTACTCCGACTAAATTGACACTAGATTTAGGAGGTGAGAATTTATGGGTTAATTGTGGCCAGAATTTGTGTCAGATCATCTTATAAAGCTGCCCATTGTGGCTCAAAAGTCTGCTCCACTTTTGCTGGTGGTGCATGTCAGGATTGCTATGCTGGTCCAAGGCCAGGCTGCAACAAACATGCCTGCATTACCGACGTTAGGAACCAAATCACCAATCATCTCATGTCTGGTGAACTTGCACAAGATGTTTTGTCTATTCAATCCAGCAATGGCTCGAAACCAGGCCCCCTTGTGGCTGCACCCCTGTTTGTTTTTGCTTGTGGAGTAACGTGGTTCTTGGAAGGAACTCCTGATGAAGTCTGTGGAATTGCTGGATTTGGAAGAGGCAAACTTGGGCTTCCTTCATTACTGAGCAGCAATTTTGATCTTCCCAACAAGTTTGCACTCTGTTTAAGCAGTTCAACCAGATCAACTGGTGTTATCTTTTTTGGGGACAAGCCATATTTGATGCATCCGAACAAGGATGTCTCTGTTTATTTGCTTTACTCCCCACTTTTGATTAAGCCTTTTAGTATCCCTGGAGTTCACTTCAAAAGATTATTTCTCAGTCGAGTAGTGGATTCAGGTGAAATCAATCAATATTAGTGGCAAAGCAGTTCCAATAAACACAAAACTGCTGGAAATAGATCATGAAGGTTATGGTGGGACGAAGATTAGCACCATTCAACCTTACACAACGATGCAGACAACGATTTACAAGGTTTTTAAAGATGCATTTGTTAAAGAACTTGCTCACATTCCTAGAGTGAAAGCTGTGGCACCCTTCGAAGTATGTTATCGCTCCAAGAACTTGCCTCATACACAAGTTGGACCAAGCGCTCCATTCATTGTTCTTGTGTTGCATCATGAAAGTGTTTGGTGGAGGATTTATGGTGCAAATTCGATGGTTAGAGTGAATAAAGACGTTTTGTGTATGGGATTTTTGGATGGAGGTGACAGCACTGAAGTTGGGATGGTGATTGGAGCTCATCAAATTCAGGACAATCTCTTGCAATTTGATCTTCAAACCAATAGGCTGGGGTTCACCTCCTCACTCCTGCTTCAGCAAACTTCATGTGCCAACTTCAACTTCAAAGGCTAAATTTCGAAGATTCCTTCGACAAGAAGGTGAAATAAATTTCTGTTCTTTAATGTTGCAGTGCAATTTTGAGTTGGCAGTCTTAGCCTTGAAATAATGCCAAGGCAAGATTTTATTCAGTGTTCCTGGTAATGCTGGAATCTTCATTTTCATGGAAACTTTTTATCCTGATCTATAATGTGTTGGAATGTATGCCCAAAAACAATTGACTTATTGAAATACATTCCTAATTAAAGTTTTGTATTTTATGAACTTCCAATTTTATCTGTTTAATATATGATATAAGGTAAAGTCCTTAGAATATTTATTAATGTGATGATAGTCACAAGAGTTCTTTGACTATGAGATATCAATCACATTTATAATAAATATTCTTAAATGTCCCTAGTCATAGTATTAATGAGACGGGACATCATTAATATGGGACAGTACTAGTTAGCCTCTACTTAATGTAAGTAGTGGTTGTTCTCATCAACCATGGTATAGGGATACCTAGGCTAATGTGTAGATGAATTATAGAGTAATAATTCATTGGGTGATCCCACAGAGATCCCATTAGATATTTAGTGCCAATGGTTGAATCTCTTATAGGAAATTGTGTAAGTGATCCTAGACTGGAGATCACCATAGTATCTTGAGTGTGAATCACTACCTTTGATTCTCTTGTTACTCACCGGAGTGACTTGAAGAATAGAAATTGGGGGTAGTGTGAAGCATGGAAAGATAGTGAGTGATCAAGAGAGGATTCACCACCCAATAGTGGGAGCGATATCCAAGGCCACTAGTTGGAATGTAACCTTAGTAGTCGACTACATTAGATTGGTGAAGAGTGTCTTCAAGTTAATCTAATCTAAGGTTAATTCGGGAACTAAAAATTAATTAGTCATTAAGGGAATTGGCACTTGTTCCTTATTCCGACTAATTGGATATCAATGGTGAAAGGATAATAATTACGGTAATTTTCCATGGAAGGTTAGGTCGGAATTTCTCTTGATCAATTCCGAATACACCGGTAGTTGTGATGTGTTGCTAGACACCGCCACAATTTATAATTATGAATGATTAATTATTGTGATTAATGATAAAATAAAAGTGTTTATTTTATCTAATTCTTTTAAGAATTATAATTCATAATTATTACCTGTATTTGGGACCTATTGGATCACGCATAGAGATTGGGTTACGGATTAAATTGTGTGTCCAAGTAGGGACTTGGAAATAAATTCTTCCTGGGTTTAATTATAAAGATAAATAAATCCGGGGTCATCCGACGATAAGATAAGAGTTAGCCTTATTTGTGGATATGAAAAGGATAAGAGGGAGATGGAGATGTTACGGTGGTTTGATTTTGAATCAAACCACCGACTATCCTCCCTTCGCATTTCTCCTCTTCTTTCTCTCTCTCCTCCATTAATATTGGATGTTACGATAGGAGAGGTGATCCCTGATAGTCGAGAGAGAAATTCTCTCCGAGAGAAAACTAACGAGAAATACTGATCGAGAGTGTGAGTGAAAAGGCTAGCACCTCCCATTTCTACACACACACACACGATCGTGTAGAGGCGGTCAAGAAGTGATCCGAAGCACTCTGGCGTGGATTACGGTGGAGGCGGGACATCTGGACTGCTGCACAAGGGTCATCTCAGCCTTTCGGGCACGCAGTCGAGGCTTCATCTCGGATTAAGGTAATCCTTCAACCCTTGAGAAGTCATTAGAACTAGAGGAATCTGGTGGGACCGTAAATTTTTAATTTTCATTTGTCGCTACCCCCGGTTCTAAGGGTATCGAGTCATCTCTAGCATTTACATTATGACTTAATATTATTGTTCATGGGTTGTATGTTTTTGGATGGAATATGTATGTACATGTGCAGTTTTATGGCAAAAGTTGCAACTTTAATTTGATTAAAGTAGTAGTTTGTAATGGATAATTTTGGTTTTATGTTGCAAAATTACCGATTCAATGTTTTCGGATTGCCGGAATTGTTTATGCGTGTTGTTACGTGAAAGCATCTCGAGACGGCCAATCGCTATTACCGGACGATTCACGACGGATCTGCATGGATCGATTCGCAACTCGGATCCGCGAATGATTGCGATGTTCGCCTCGGATGCTTCGCGTTTGAAACATGGTGAGATTGGCGAACTAGGTTCGCGGATCGGTCCATGATCGCGGATCCATTGCGACCCGGTTTACGATCCGCGATGGGATCCAGAGACCGCGTCGGATCGTGGTCGCGATCCTTCAAGTTTCGACATTGAGTATGGATCCATGGCGGTTTTTGGATCAACTTCGCGGATCCTTCGAAGGCGCAATTACGTGAAATAAAATTTTGTTCAAAAATTGAGTTTTCACTTTCAATATTTTTTTGATCGATCCAATTTTAATAGTTAAAATTTGCTGTGAAATTTTATATTTCATGTTTTATTAGGTCAGGAATTAATTTGAATTTAATTTGATTAATTCAAATAATATTCCAATTATCTCCTAATTTTGTTGGGAAATTAAATTGACCTAATAAAGTTATTTTACCAAAGTTCTCTGCACATGTATGGTCTCAAAATGTGTTTGGGATCTTGATATATATAAAATCCAAATAATTCATGAATGATTATTTTTCATGCTTTCATTTTATTTAAAGTTGTTTAAATTTATGTGAATGCATGGTGGATGGTTGTGGATAGTAACCCAATGTGATTGTGGATTGGTTGAATGATTGTATTTTTTAAGAAATAGGGCCTGCGTGTCCTGCCTTTCTCATTTCTCTAATTGTAATTTCTTTCCTCATCTAATTCCCCCTGAATGTAACTCAGGGTTTCTGATATTCTACTTGTAATGTACAATAGATAGGAATAGATGATAGAAAATTATGTTTCTAGTGTAGAAATTGTAAATTGGAAGATGAAGAAAGGAGTAATGCAACCAGAAGGAGGAAATTCGATTTTACCCTAGTCAACCGTTAATTTCCCTAATGGCCGGGGAAATTAATTTAGGAATATCCACAACCATCCACGGTTTATTTATGCTATATTTATTTCTGAAATATTTATATGCATGAATGTTGATGAGACCGCCAAATGTTTTTCCAAAATTTCAAACTAAAATAGAAATGTTTTGGAAAAAGAAATAAATCCCTCAAAACTAATATTAAATCAAGACAAGCCTTCCATCATTATAGTATAAAACAAAGTGTAGTTATTAAGTGCTAGTTTGTTGGGATTCACCCAAAACTGCCTTACTTACTGCATGTTTTATACTATAAGAAATTTTCTTAACGAATGATGGGTTTGATTTAACTAAAACTATGGTTTGTTGGGATTCACTCAAGACCATGATTTTTAGAGACAAGGGTTAGGTTAATACATAAGATGTAAAATCAAGAGTTGATACTAGGGATCTAGAAATTACAAAGGGTTGTAATTGGTAAAGTACACCGTTAAAATTATTTTGATTTGTTGAGATTCACTCAAGGTCAAAAATAATTAAGACAGGATTCTAGCCACTATGGATTTTTTAGAAAATCTCGGATCAATTTTAGAGGGTAATTGATTTGGAAAAATAGTGGAAATAAAATCATAATTTTGGAAGTTTTATGATTTTATCAAACAAAACTTTTTCTGATAAGCTCTATCTTCGTTTTGTTGTAGAATGAGTAACAATTTGAGCCTACGCACCATCCTTTCTGATTGTAAACTAAATGACACAAACTTTCTCGATTGGCATCGAAATGTCCTACTCGTTCTCACCCACGAGAAAATCGAGTATGTACTTGATGGGCCCATGCCTAACGAACCCGAACCTAATGCACTGCCATTAAGAATGCTTACAAGAAGCATAGGGATGATAATAGAACGGCTTCATGCATCATGATAGCCTCTATGACTCCCCAACTTCAACAGCAGCATATGAACATGGGGGCATATGAAATAGTTCAACACTTGAGAGAGTTGTTTGAACAACAATCTAGGACGGTGAGATATGACACCTCCAAAGAACTGTTCAGGTGCAAGATGGCAGAGGGAGCACCCGTTGCCCCACATGTCTTGAAGTTGATTGGGCTAATTGAGAAATTAGCTGAATTGGGCTTCAAGATGGACCTAAACTAAATGTTGATTTAGTTCTTGATCTCTGCCAGATTCTTTCTCTTCGTTATGAACTATCGATGAACAATCTGACACACTACCTCAATTATTGAATGTGCTGAGAAAGAAATCAAGAAGGTGAAGGGCTCTCTTGGAGTGCTTGTTGCTTCATCCAATAAAGGAAGAAGAGAAAAAGGGCCAAGAAGCAATAACAAAGGCAAAAGCTCAAAAGGTTAAAGGCGGAGACCGGTTCAAGGCAACCTGCTTCCATTGTGGACAAAATGGATATTGAAAGAGGAACTGTAAAGCCTATCTGGAGAGTATAAAACAGAAGAAGCTTGGGGAAGCTTCATCAGCAGGTACATACATGATTGAGATTAATGTTTCTACTTCCAAATCTGACTCTTGGGTATTAGATACCGAATGTGGTTCTCACATTTGCACATCTATGCAGGGTCTAAAGGACAGTAGAAAGTTGGGTAAAGGAGAAGTAACCCTACGTGTGGGCAATGGAGCAAAGGTTGCTTTAGGCTGTAGGGACTTATTACATTAGTTTACCCATGGGTTAATTTTAGAATTGTCAAACTATTATTATGTTCCAAAGACTTACAACAAACATCATTTCTATTTCACATTTGGATTTAAATGGGTTTAAGATAACCCGGAGAATAAATGTTGTTGTTTCAAAGAATGGTGTGTTTTATGGTTCGGAAATTGGAATAACGGTTTATATATTCTAGATCTTGACAACCAAATTCTCAATATACATGAAAAGAGAATGAAGTTAGATAAAGCCCTGAATAAAACTTACCTCGCTTGCTTTGTAGGCTTGGTCATGTAAATGAGAAAGCATTTCCAAATTACACAAAGGAATTGGGTATTTGGACTCATTTGATTATGAATCATATGATTATAGGCTTGTTTACTTGGAAAGATGACCAAAACACTTTCTTGGTAAGGGAGCGATGATTTACTTGGTGGTACATCACGTGTATGTGGCCCAATGACAATCACAGCTAGAGGTGGATTCTCATACTTCATTACTTACCTTCACAGATGACCATTCAAGATATGGTTATGTGTATTTAATGAAATACAAGTTTGAATCTTTTGAAAAGTTCAAAGAATTCAGAAATGAAGTAGAAACAAAGCGGTAAAAGTATTAAAACACTATGATCGATCGTGGTGGTGAATACTTGAGCGATGAATTTCGGTTTTATCTAAAGGACAATGGAATGGTTCCACAATGGACTCCTCCAAGGACACCACAACTAAATGGTGTATCTGAAAGGAGAAACCGCACCCTATTAGATATGGTACGATCCATGATGAGCCATTCGAGTGCCCCAAAATCGTTATGGGGATATGCTCTAGACACAGCCTCCCATACTCTTAATAGAGTACCATAAGCTGTTACTTCCACACCATATGAGATATGGAAAGGAAAGAAACCAAAGCTGTCTTATATGAAGGTTTGGGGTTGCCCAACCTATGTGAAGAGGCGAGTCGAGATAAGCTTGAAGCTAGATCGACAAGTGTTTGTTGTAGGGTATCCAAGAGAGTCTATTGGATACTATTTCTACAAAGCCGAGAACAAAGTGTTTGTCTCAAAACATGCCATCTTTCTAGAAAGAGTTTATTCTAGAAAGGCGTTAAGAATAGAATAGAACTTGAAGAAGTTCAAGACACTCAAACCGACATGGAGCTTGAAGAAGTTCAAGATGTCCAAACAAACACGAAAACTTGTTGAAGAAAGGATTGACCATAGTGATGAGGCAAGCGTGGGCGTTCAAGAGGCGTAGGTGGTAAGAGTATGCTCCAGCTCCCAAGAGATATGATTTTCTTGTGAGTTGGGGAATGATGTACTAGTCATTCAAGATGGCGAACCTACTACCTACAAGAGATTACGAGCAGTCCTCCAAATGGTTAGAGCCATGAACTCGAAATGGATTCCATGCATGACAACAAGGTATGGACCTTGGTTGATCCACTGAAGGGATAAAACCCATAGGGTGCAAATGGGTCTTCAAGAAAAAGACCGACATGGATGGTAATGTGATTACCTACAAGGCTAGGCCCGGTGGCCAAAGGCTCAAGCGAGAAAGAGGGAATCGACTGATGAAACTTTCTCACCGAAGCTATGTTTAAATCCATTCGGATATTGCTTTGTAATAGCGACACATCATGACTATGAAATTTGGCGGATGGATGTAAAGACTGCATTCCTTAATGGGAATCTGCAAGAGGATGTGTACATGACACAACCTGAAGGCTTTACATCGCCAAATTTCAGTCAGGTGTGCAAGCTGCAGAGGTCCATTTATGGACTTAAGCAAGCATCAAGGAGCTGGAACATCCGCTTTGATGAGACAATCAAAGAGTTTGGTTTTCTCAAAAATCTGGATAAGCCTTGTATTTACAAGAAGGTTAGTGGGAGTTCAATCATTTTTCTTATATTATATGTGGATAACATATTAATAATGGGAAACGATATCCCAATGTTACAATTAGTAAAGGGTTGGTTATCCAAGAATTTTTTCATGAAAGATTTGGGAGAGGCAGCCTACATACTGGGCATTAAGATCTATAGAGATAGATCCAAAAGGCTGCTTGGTCTTTCACAATCTACATACGTAGATAAAGTACTAAAGAGGTTTAGCATGGATCAGTCTAAGAAGGGCTTTTTACCTATGTCTCATGGGATAAGCCTTTCTAAGAGCATGTGTCCTAAGACACAAGGTGAGATTGACAAGATGCATAATATTCCATATGCTTCGGCAATTAGATCAATTATGTATGCTATGCTATGTACAAGACCAGATGTCTCCCATGCTTTCGAGTGTCACGGCGATTTGACTAATCCAGGTGAAGGTCCTTTGGACGGCATTAGAACATTCTTAAGTACCCTTAAGAAGGACTAAAGATTTGTTCTTAGTATATGGAAATGGTGAATTGGAGGTCAAGGGCTACACAGATGCAAGCTTTCAATCTGACAAGGATGACTGTAAGTCACAGTCGGGCTTCATCTTTACTCTCAACGGAGGTGCCGTCTGCTGGAAGAGTTCCAAACAGGACACCAGAGATTCTACAGCAGTGAGTACATTGCGGAGGCAACTAAGGAAGCCGTTTGGATCAAGAAGTTCGTAATGCGAACTTAGTGTGGTTCCGAGCATTGTTAATCCATAACTCATGTGTGATAACAATGGGGCTATTACCAGAACAAAGGAACCTAGGTCTCATCAACGGTCAAACATGTACTTAGAAGATTTCACCTTATTAGGGAAATCGTTGCGAGAATGATGTAAAGATAGAGAGTCCCATTTGAGGGAAAACATATGATCCTCTTACTAAGGCACTATCTCAAAAGAAACATGATAGTCATGTACTTTCATTTGGACTAAGAGTTATAAATGAATTGTTTTAGTGCAAGTGGGAGGTTGTTGGAATGTATGCCCAAAACAATTGACTTATTGAAATACATTCCTAATTAAAGTTTTGTATTTTATGAACTTCCAATTTTATACATTTAATATATGATATAAGCGGTAAAAGTCCTTAGAATATTTATTAATGTAATGATAGTCACAAGAGTTTCGACTATGAGATATCAATCACATTTATAATAAATATTCTTAAATGTCCCAGTCATAGTATTAATGAGGCGGGACATCATTAATCTGAACTAGTACAGTTAGCCTACTTAATGTAAGTAGTGGTTGTTCTCATCAACCATGGTATAGGGATACCTAGGCTAATGTGTAGATGAATTATAGAGTAATAATTCATTGGAGTGATCCACACAAAGATCCCATTAGGATATTTAGTGCCAATGGTTGAATCTCTTATGGAAATTGTGTAAGTGATCCCTAGACTTGAGATCACCATAGTATCTTGAGTGTGAATCACTACCTTTTGATTCTGTTTCTTGTTACTCACCAGGAGTGACTTGAAGAATAGAAATTGGGGGTAGTGTGAAGCATGGAAAGATAGTGAGTGATCAAGAGAGGATTCACCACTCCAATAGTGGGAGCTGATATCCAGTAAGGCCACTAGTTGGAATGTAACCTTAGTAGTCGACTACATTAGATTAATTGAAGAGTGTTTTCAAGTTAATCTAATCTAAGGTTAATTCCGGGAACTAAAAAATTAATTAGTCATTAAGGGAATTGGCACTTGTTCCTTATTCGACTAGTGGATATCAATGGTGAAAGGATAATAATTACACGGTAATTTTCCATGGAAAGGTTAGGTGAATTTCTCTTGATCAATTCGAATACAGGTAGTTGTGATGTGTTGCTAGACACGCTCACAATTTATAATTATGAATGATTAATTATTGTAATTAATGATAAAATAAAGTGTTTATTTTATCTAATTCTTTAAGAATTATAATTCATAATTATTACCGTGTATTTGGGACCTATTGGATCACGCATAGAGATTGGGTTCTGGATTAAATTGTGTGTCCAAGTAGGGACTTGGAAATAAATTCTTCTGGGGTTTAATTATAAAGATAAATAAATCACAGGGTCATCGACGGAATAAGATAAGAGTTAGCCTTTATTTGTCGATAGAAGGATAAGAGGATCGAGATGTTACGGTGGTTTGATTTTTGAATCAAACCACGACTCTATCCTCTCTTTCTCCTCTCTCTCTCTCTCCCTATTAATATTGGATGTTACGATGGGAGAGGTGATATCGATAGTGAGCAGAGAAATTCTCCGAGAGAAAACTAACGTGAAATACCAGAACCCGGTGTGAGTGAAAAGGCTAGCACCTCCCATTCTCACACACACACACACATCGTGAGAGCGGTCAAGAGTGATCGAAGCACTGGCGTGGATTACGAGTGGAGGCGGAGGACATCTGCTGCACTGCGAGTCATCTCGACCTTCTCGGGCAGAGTCGGAGGCTTAAATCTGGATTAAGGTAATCCTTCAACCCCCTTGAGAAGTCATACGTAGAATTAGAGTGAATCCTGGTGGGAGACTGGGGTAAATTTTTTAATTTTCTTCTGTGCCTGCTTCCCCAGTTCCTAACATAATGGACAATAAGAGAACCACCGTTCAATCATGGCAAAATATTCTCTTGGTTTGTATTCTGCAGCATTGTGACCTGCACCCTGAGAAAAGAAAAAGTGTTACTTAGCTCGTGCTTCCGTGCATTATCCAAAGAAAGAATTAGGTTGAACTTTTCTTGCCTTTACTGCTGCAAATGTGAGACAGCACACATCTTTGTTGAGCTGGCAATTTAATGTGTATCTGTCAGGGACAAGTTAAATTCATTACTCTTAACTTAAGTCCCACATTTTTTTTTGGTATTTATTGCAAAGAAACTGTTCTATATCCATAGGAAGAAATGAAATCCAGCCCCGCAATTTCACCACTGACAAACGAAGGTTGCCAATCATCCTCAAGAGTTCTATTGAGATCGTGTATCCGTTGCCATTGGGGCGTACCAATATAAGGGATCATCAAATCATGATCACCACTGCAGGGAAGCAAAAGAATTTGGGTACAGAATAGGGATCAAATGTGGACTTATAACTGCAATTTGGATTACTGCATTTACTAGTTTCGAGATTAAAACATTAGGCCTTTTTCGACAGTTTCTGAGCAACTCTCGATTACTTGTTGCATCAGCTCCTTCAATTTTACTCCATTTAATCATCTAGTTCATGAAATATTTTCTTACTATGATCGTTAACTATATACAGCATTGTCTTTAAGAAGTTTTACTTTTGTCAATTTTTGTCGTTGCTGAAACGAGTAGTGTAAATCAGCCGTTCAATTGATGAATAAACAGAACCAGAAACCAGTCAAAATTATGGGCATTGTGACCTGCAGTATTATGGGCCTCAGATTATATTTTTCCTCAAAGAAATATTTGTGACATATCTAGTTGTACTTTACCCTCAAAGTATTTTATATTCGATTTATCTCCTAATTCATGTATTACCCTCAATATTTTACTTATCCTAATCAATACTTGGTAGAGGTGTGATCTTTTGCAGATCCATGATCCCACCAAGGTTGATAAATTTGTGAAAGAAACTTCAATAAGTAATGAAATGGATACGTTAAAAAATTTATTTCCATTTGTATGTAGACCAAGCTTTTTAAGGGAACAAAGTCAATCAATCTATATATCTATACTCTATACAAAAGTATTATTATGAGTATTTGTTGATTAGAGTCCAAGCAAAATTTGGTCTTAACTTTTATAATATCAAAAATAGCCCCTCTTCAATAATTAGATACTTTTTATTACATTTCAATGATAATCAATATCAATCAGTATAAATTCATGATAACAGTTATAAAAATGAAACCATTTGAAATGAAGAATTAAAAATTTAACGCCCACATCAAAGTATAGTCTTATGATTGAGATAAACTCTCAATTATTTGTTCCATCAGGTCCTATAATTTTACTCCTTTTAATCATTTAATTTATGAAATACATCATCATTTACTATGATAATTAAGCGCAGAAAATTTTCTTTAGGAATCTTTGCCATCTTGTAGAAAAGCACTGTGTCAATCGGCTCTTCAATTGGTGACTAAAGAGAACAAGAAGCAATTCAAAACTATAACTATATGTATGTATTAGAAAATCTTTTAAAAATTGTGTAATCGTTTAAAAGTTTGCATGTAAAAATTATAAAATGGAAGGAGAAAGAAGTTACACGACACTTTGGACTTTCTCTTGATCGGATGAGGGGAGGAGAATTCCAATTGAATCTTCTTCCATATAATCTCGATCGCATTGGAGTCCTCCTTCTTTTGATGCTATATATCTACATTTTGGTTCCTAAATGTTAGCTGGGCTAAACCACTGGTACACTGCAGTAGGAAGAGGTTGCTGTAATCTCGTGATGCTAACGGAATAGAAGCCAAATGTTAGTCAGAACTCGTATATTTTGCACTTTTTACCTCTTGAATAAGGTGAAGAGCAAACAAGCATTCTGTCTCATTTGGGCTTGGATTGATGTATTTCCCATTACAGCTACTTTTCGCCCGCTGAAATTAAGTAGCCTCAATGATCTACTCAATTTTTCACCCCAAAGAAAAAGAAAAGGAGGGATCTCTATATGATAAAATGAAATGAAACATCACATTTACTATCATCTGGGGACAGTTGAACAGACAAATTAAAGCATACAAGAGTTAAAGAGAGTTTGTGAAAGTTAAAACAAGAGAAGTAGAACCTTGCAATACTCATCTGATATAAGTTCCAGATGATGAGAGCAAGGGACTCTCCAGTTCACATCCATGCTTAAATTCGTTATTGGGTTGCCAATCATGTATCCACTTTTCAAGATTTGGAAGAACACAGAACTTAAAATTGTCAAATATCAGTATAGCTAGCATAAAGTGTAGCAAAAATTAAATGACTAATGATTGAAAAAAAAAGAGTGTATTTTGAGGGATTCACCTCGACTGACATCCGTGGCTTCAATCCAGCATCATTAATTACCTAAACAGACTAATGATCAGTTTCATTTTGAGCATGGTAGAGGCTACCATCACGAAGAACTGAATTCAATTATCGTATTACCACCTTTTGATATTTCTAAAACAACCATTGGAACAATTTTCCCTGCGTAGGAGTCACCAGCAATGTAGAGGCGGTTCTTGATGAATTTGGGGTGATTCAATAGCCACTGTGTGGCTGCCCCACGTTTCCCAAGGGCGAACCCTAAGGACCCGCGGCCGCCGGCCTAGTTCTCACCAGTACTCGGTCAGTCAAATTCATTCCAACTAAGGTTTAAATTAAAGACGCAACCATCGAAGTTGGTTCAACTTAATTACATCCAATCAACCACCAAGGTTCATTCTACAGACCCTTATCATAACAATTCAAAAGGTAATTCACAGAAATTAAATCCAAAAGTCATTAGTGATAAAGTATTTACAACCACCAAACTTCAAAAGACTAGATCCTGTCTCGGTCTGGCCTCCACACTTGATCTAAAATCCTGGAAATCCTGGGAAGATATAGGCTTTGAACCATCGGACAGCAACTAGAACTTTCCTTGGTAGATTCACTCAAAACTAACATGCGTGCTCTCAGAAGTTCTTCTTTTAAAGCCTAAGGTTAACATGCATGCATTATTCCATGTTTTACTAGGTTTTTAGAAGAGTTTTCTAGATTATTTACCTCCTATTTTCAGTTTTGCAAGCTCAAAAGAAAGCAGATGGCAGCCGGTTGTTCTCCTAATCCCACCAGTTTGTTTCTTCCTTTCTTTGCAGCAATGAACTAAATTTCCTTGGTTGTTTAGTGAACTTGGTGGAGGGTGTCACAGCTTCCTTCCCTAGCTTCTACTTGGCTTAACTCGGATTTTTTTTTTTGTTGAAAAAGTGTAGCTGCAACTCCCGACTCTCGGTTGAAGCTGAAACTTAAGGATTGAGGCTCAAACTTCCTAGTCTTCTAGCTTAGGATCATAGGTCGGTAAGGGCTGGGATTAAGGCTAGGTTGAACTTGGGATGGAGGGTGATTGAGACTTGAGGGAGAAATGAGTTTGAAGGGATGGATTTTTTTTTTGGAGGAATTTGAGCTTGAGCTCTCGGCTGAAGTGGAGAAAAAAAATTTCAGATTTGCACGTGATCCAATTTTCTTGTCTTGGTTTGTTTTATATATTGGTCAAGGTTGCATGGTTAATTGTTGGAAGATGAGGGCAAAATGGTCTTTTATAAGATTTTGACAAATTGCAGCTCTCGTTTGACACTTGTTCTAATGCTTGCATGAGGATAAAATAATTTCAAGCCAACCCTCTAATTCTTCTTGGTCTTCAATTTTACACACTTATAAATTTTTTTTCCACCTAATATCGAAGGTTTAGGGTTTTTAATGTCGAGTTACTGGTTAAATGCTTGCTTGGCCGATTGGTGCTAATTTGAAAATTTGTTTTTGATGAGTTCACGAATAACACTTTTGTTAAGAAAATTTTTCATGTACAAGCAAAATGAACATCAAATGATACTTTTCAAATTAATATACTGAAAATAAATTACGGAATTTTTGAGCCTTCACACCCTCTCCCCCTTAAGGAAAATTTTGTCCTCGAAATTATTACCTCTTGTTGTTTGAAGCTCTGGATACTTCTGGTTCATCTCTTCCTCTAACTCCCATGTTGCTTCTTCTAAACCGTGATGTCTCCAAAGGACTTTCACCAAGGAAATCTGCTTCTTTCTTAAGACCTTCACCTTCCTATCTAAAATTCTCAAGGGTTTCTCCTGGTAAGTCAATGATTCATCTAGGTCGACCTCTAGAGTTGGTAGAATATGAGATGGATCCTTGTGGTACTTCCTCAACTAAGACACGTGAAAAACATTATGAACTCGGGCTAGGCTTGTGGGCAATTCCAACTGATACGCCACTTTTCCAATCCTTTTTGAATCCTAAAGGGACCTATAAATCTTGGCCTAAGCTTCTTCCCCTTTCTGGACTTGAGACTTCCTCTTAACGGTGTAACTCTTAAGAAAACTTCATCCCCAACTTGACATTCTAAGTCTTTCCTTACATTTGTCAGTAGCTTTTGCGACTGAGCCACTTGAATCCTTTGGGATTAGCTTAACCTTCTCATATCTTGCCCGACCCACGGTATCCTTCGGCACCTAGGGTTTCCGTTCTCCTATTTCATCCCAATATACTGGTGACCTACACTTTCTTCCATATAATGCCTCATACGGGCCATCGAATCAAGAGTGGTAGTTGTTGTAAGCAAATTCCACTAGGTTGATCTTGATCCCAACGCCTCAAATCCATGATACATGCCCTCAACATGTCTTAATGTTTGTATGGTTCTCTCAGTTGTCCATGGTTTGAGGGTGGTATTAAGATTTAACTTGGTCCCTAAAGCACTTTGTATCTGCGCCATAATCGGAGATGAAGCGTGGATCTCTATCGATCTTTTACTGGAACTCTGTGTAGTCTAACAATTTCATCCAAATAGATTTGAGCTAGTTTTTCCATCTTATATTTCATGTTGACTGGTAAGAAATGGGCCGACTTGGTTAACCGGTCTACTACAATCCAAATTGCATCATGACCTCGACGAGTGTGGGGCAGTCCTGTAACAAAATCCATAGTAATTTGGTCCCATTTTCATTCGGGCACCTCTAATGACTGTAGCAATCTTGAGGATCTCTGGTGTTCAGATTTAACTTGCTGGCACGTAAGACATGATTGTACAAATTGAGCTATGTCTATTTTCATACTATCCCACCAGTATAGTTTCTTCACGTCTTGGTACATCTTGTTTCTTCCGAGATGAATGGTATATTTAGACTTGTGTGCCTCTACCATAATTTCTTTCTTCAACTCATCCTCATTAGGCACCACTAAACGGTTCTGGTATCTTAAGACTTCATCATCTCTTAAATTGAAATTAGGCAATTTCCCCTCTTTTACTTTACTTACCTACTTTTGCACTAGAGAGTCCTTGTTTTGAGATTCCTTAATGCGCTCCACTATGGAAGAATTCAAGGTAATGCCTCCCAGAATTACTTTCTGTTGTTCTAACTGTGGGCTCCAAGTACTGATTTCTTCTAACATCTCCCACTCTTTAACCATCAATCCAGCAATCTGAACTTTCCTACTTAAAGCATCTGCTACCTTATTCGCCTTTCCAGGCTGGTACTTGATAGTACACTCATAATCTTCCAAAAATTCCATCCATCGCCGTTGTCTCAAGTTTAGTTCCTTCTAAGAAAATAGGTACTTAAGGCTTTGGTGATCTGTATAAACCTCAAAAATAACTCCATATAAATAGTGCCTCCATTTCTTCAAGGCAAACACGATTGTTGCCAGTTCCAAATCATGAGTCGGGTAATTCTGTTCATGAGCTTTTAGTTTCCTCGAGGCATAGGCCACCACTTTACCATCTTGCATCAAGACACCCCCCAATCCTTTTTTAGAGGCATCAGTATATACTGTAAAGCTATCCCTTTCATTTGGCAATACCAACACAAGTGCTTTAGTCAATGGACTCTTAATCTCTTGAAAACTATTCTCACATTTTGAATCCCAAACAAAATGACTATTCTTCCGAGTCAGATTAGTTAAGGAACTTGCGAGTTTAGAGAAGTCCTGAATGAATCTTCGGTAATATCCAGCCAATCCTAAGAAACTACAAATTTCTGTTGGGTTCCGGCTGTTTCCAATCCACCACTGATCTCCCTTTAGCTAGATCAACAGTAATTCCTTTCTCAGAGATCACATGGCCTAGGAATAATACCTCTTCTAACCAAAATTCGCACTTGCTAAACTTGGCATACAGCTTATGCTCCTTCAGGGTTTGCAAGTCTAATCTTAAATGCCGATCATGTTCCTCCTTGAACTTCGAGTAGACCAAAATATCATCTATAAAAATCACCACAAATTGGTCCAAATAAGGCCTAAAAACTCGATGCATCAAGTCCATAAACGCTGCCGGGGCATTAGTCAATCCAAAAGGCATAACTAAAAACTCATAATGCCCACATCTAGAATTAAAAGCAGTTTTCGGAACGTCTTCTTCTCTAATTCTCAATTGGTAATAGCCTTGTTTGAGATCGATCTTAGAAAATACCACAACCCCTTGCAACTGGTCAAACAACTCATCGATGTGGGGCAACGGGTACTTGTTCTTAATAGTGACCTCATTCAACCCCCGATAATCTATACAGAGTCTTAAACTTCCATCTTTCTTTTTTACAAGCAATACCGGGGCTCCCCAAGGAGACTCACTCAATCTTATGAAACCCCTTTCCAGCAAATCTTGTAATTGTAATTTTAACTCTTTAAACTCAACCGGCGCCATCCGATATGGGGTCTTAGAAATAGGCGTTGCTCCAGGGGTAAGTTCAATCTTAAACTCGACGTCCCTTGTTGGGGATAAAGATACCAGTTCTTTAGGAAACACATCAGGATACTCATTCACTACAGACACGTCTTCTAATATCAACTTATCCTCTTGAGGGTTTATCAAAAATGCTAAGTAGCCCCGAGCTCCTTTATTTAACAGTTTCCTAACTCGAATCCCTGAAACGAGTGCAGAAGAAGCTAAACCTCGCCTTGCATCAAATCTTAGGGTAGGTTCTCCTGGGATATGGAATTCAACCACCTTCATTCTACAATCTAACTGTGCATGGAGTCGAGTTAAACTATCCATCCCCAGTATAACATCATAACCCTTAATAGGTAAAGCAATTAAATCTGCTAAAATTTTTCTTTCTCCTACCCACAGATCACAGTTCCTATAGACCTCATTAGTTACTAAACATGGATCCCTCGTGGGAGTTTGTACTACCAGGTCAAAGGGTAAGAGATCGGGTTTAACATTTATACCACATATAAAATTAGGATTTACGAATGAATGACTAGTACCTAGATCAATCAAAATCTTAGCCAATCTATGGAAAAGGGAAATGGTACCTTCCACTACCCCTGCTGGGTCTGGCACTTCCGGTGATCAATGGAGTAAATTCTGCCTGGCACCCTAGGCCCATTTTCTCTATCTGTTAGAGGTTTAGGGTTAGGGCGGTTTGACGATTGTGCCCCTGCCCCTTGATTCCGGCGATCAGGGCAATTATCGACTACGTGCTTTGAACTCCCACATGTCAAGCATTTCCCAGCCTTTCTCTAGCAGTCATTCTCGTTGTGGTTTGCCTTACCACAAAATCCACAAGGTTGGCGGGTCGGTGGGTTTTGCTTTGGTTGAGATAGGCCACCCTTTTGCCCCCTTCCT
The DNA here is from genome assembly GCA_013103745.1 of Gardenia jasminoides. Classification (NCBI taxonomy): domain Eukaryota; kingdom Viridiplantae; phylum Streptophyta; class Magnoliopsida; order Gentianales; family Rubiaceae; genus Gardenia; species Gardenia jasminoides. Next base: position 29,840,178 of record CM023103.1, read on the forward strand.
TGTCCTGTTACAAATCGCCCTCCTCCAGGTCCTCGTCCAACTTTCTGGGGGCGGCTGATTCCTTCCTGACCTCCCGAGGCCGCCACTAGTTGGAATTCCTCGTTTCCTATTTTGAAAGGCCTTAACTTGGGCCTTGGTGCTCTCGACCCTTTGAGCTTTCTCTAGGGCGTCAGTGAAAGTAGGCATTTGAGTAGTTGCCAATGCCTCCTAGATCTCTAGATTCAGACCTTGGACAAGCGGCCCTCTGAGGCTCAGGTGGCAATTACGGGGCAAACTTAGGCGAGTAAAGCAGGCCTCATACTCGACCATACTCGAGTTTCTTGGCATGGTATAAATTCATCTTCCCGTCTTTCCTGAACTAGAGGGGGAAGATATTTTTTATTAAACTCCCTAGTGAAATTAGTCCATATCCATGGAGTCTGGTTTCTAGCCCACTTTTCTCGGATTACGTTTTACCAAGCTCTCGCGGCTCCCTCAAACTGAAAGACGTCAAAGGTTACTTGCCGTACCTCTGTATAGCCTAAAGTTCCAAAGATATTAACCATACTCTCTAGCCATTGCTCAGCCACGTCAGGGTTAGGTCCTCCAGCAAATTTGGGAGGAAAGAATCTTTGAAATCTTTCCAGGGCTTTATCCTCACCTACTCTTGGCCCTCTCTGATCTGCCCTAGGCCCTTGATCTTGCCGATCAGTCACACGTTCTAAGAGATTGGTCATTCAGTTCAATGCTTCTGCTATCGGGTCTCTCACTTTCTCACCGCGTTCGCGACCGAGGTGGGCGGTAGACGCCTCTCTCTCATCTCCATTTTGTAGTTGCCTACGAGGTCTTCCTCTTCTTCTACCTTCGCCTTCCATTCCCTTTATATATATATATATATATATATATATACACATATAAGTATTTTTATAAACGTTAGTTAGAAAAGGGGAAAAGAAAACGTTTGTAAGCAACATTAATTGACTAAAACAACTCACATTAAAATTAAAACATCATACACCAAGTTCCAAAAGCAAATACAACACAATAGTCATAACATCCACAGAATTCAAAAATATAATATTAATCCAGTACAGTCATCTAAAAAAATATATAAAGCAGATGGGACCCCCGTTAGGCGCTTAGTCACAACCCTAACTCAAGGTGAAGTAGGAAAATCAGGGTCTTCCGAGGGGTCACTCTCTGGGCTATAGGTGGGAGAAGCCTCCCGAGCTCCTTGGTGATCTCCTCCTTCAACATCCCTTGGAGATACCTGTCCAACACTAGAACTCTCACCACCCTGACTCTCCAACTGAATGTCCACCAGCTCTTCAACCAACACTTCACAACCAACCATGATACCTGTTGTGCAATCTCGCACAGTATTAGACAGTCGAACGAAACGGTTAGCTATCTCTTCAAGTTCCTGAACTCTAGCGCGCAACATCTGATTCTCAGCCCTCAATTCTGCTATTTCTGCATTTGCCATCTAGACAGTACGAGTTAAAGTCTTCCTTTCTTTCATAACCGCTAACAATACATGGTTAGGGTAGGCGTAGTCTCTTAGGCAAGCATAGGGGTTGGTCTTGGAAGCTGGACTCCAATGAACTGCAGGACCTCTAGTCTTTGGCTGATATCGTACTAGAGGCAAAGGCTTCCTAGGCGGGATATGGTTACCGTTAGCTCAGTTTCCGACCATAATCTACAACCATAATCAACTTTAAGTAAGTTCAAATACAACTTATAATTTCAATTACTAATTCTCACTTTACAAAAGTCAGGCCTTCATAACCTTACAGGCCAATTTCTAACCTAAGCTTTGATACCACCAAATGTGGCGGCCCCATGTTTCCCAAGGGCGAACCCTAAGGACCCGCGGCCGCCGGCCTAGTTCTCGCCAGGACTCGGTCAGTCAAATTCATTCCAACTAGGGTTTAAATTAAAGATGCAACCATCGAAGTTGGTTCAACTTAATTACATCCAATCAACCACCAAGGTTTATTCTACAGACCCTTATCATAACAATTCAAAAGGTAATTCACAGAAATTAACTCCAAAAGTCATTAGTGATAAAGTATTTACAACCACCAAGCTTCAAAAGACTAGATCCGGTCTCGGTCTGGCCTCCGTACCTGATCTAAAATCCTGGGAAGATATAGGCTTTGAACAATCGGACAGCAACTAGAACTTTCCTTGGTAGATTCACTCAAAACTAACATGCATGCTCTCAGAAGTTCTTCTTTTAAAGCCTAAGGTTAACATGCATGCATTATTCCATGTTTTACTAGGTTTTTAGAAGAGTTTTCTAGATTATTTACCTCATTTTCAGTTTTGCAAGCTCAAAAGCGGATGGCAGCGGTTGTTCTCCTAATCCCAGCGGTTTGTTTCTTCCGCTTGCAGCAATGAACCCAAATTTCCTTGGTTGTTTAGTGAACTTGGTGGAGGTGTCACAGCTTCCTTCTACTTGGCTTAACTTCAGATTTTTTTTTTGTTGAAAAGTGTAGCTGCAACTCCCGACTTGCTCTCGGTTGGCTGAAACTTGCAGGATTGAGGCTCAAACTTCCTAGTCTTCTAGCTTAGGATCATAGGTCGGTGAGGGCTGGGATTAAGGCTAGGTTGAACTTGGGATGGAGGGTGATTGAGACTTGAGGGAGAAATGAGTTTGAAGGGATGGATTTTTTTTGGAGGAATTTGAGCTTGAGCTCTGGTGGGTGTCAAACCTCCAAAAAAAAAAGTTAAAATTTAAAGCCTAATTGCCAACAACAAATCTTCCAAATTAAATCTGGTACGGGAGCAGGGACTCCGGATGTGCAATGGGTTACTAGTTTCACCCTGATTCCAAGGAGTTTATTGAATCCAATATACCAGAATTAATCCAAAGAAATTCAATTAATTTGTAGATAGGGCAAGTAGGGTCGTCTCCTCAGGGAATTGGTAGACAAATCACACAGGGAAATAGGGGGGTTTTTGGAAAAGATAGCAAATAATTAAAAAGAACTAAAAGCTGAAATTTCAATTTAATCAAAATGGCAAGAATCAAATAACACAAATATCAATTAATTAGAACAATCTAGTCAAGGAATTAATCTTACGGTTCACTGGTGATCATAGATCCAACGGATATTCACATGTTCATGAATAAATTGGTTATAATGGTCAAGCGAGCTCCCAACCACCAATCTTTCCTTAATTTTATAGTAGCCCATAGACACTCATAGACTACCCTCTTGTGAACTGGACAACCTTAGATGCAGCATTTCGTAGGATTTAATGCGGATCTGACATTAGGAATTAGAAAGACCCAATTCTAGATGGCAAACACACATGCGGGTTTACTTAGGCTAGATTAATTATTCACATGATACAAATTAGACCACTTGCGGTGGCTGTCTCGTTTGCCATAATTAGGTTGCTTAAAGGCGCCAACACCTAATTGACTATATATTATTTAGACAATTAAATAACAGGCCTAATTATCCAATAAACCCAAATAATAATTAATTGAAAACGGAGAACAATTAAATACCCATGAACATATAAATTAAAATTAATAATCAAAACGATCTCACAGTTGTGGTGCCCCGAGTCTTGATTATTCCTCAATTAGAGAAGGAATTAACCACGCCTCGACATCTTTTCCATGCAAGTTGTGATTTCCATGTACTTGAACGAAAGTCGAAACAATCAAATAAGTGAAGAAAGAATTCACAAAACCAATTCTACTAACAAAAACTATTAAATAAGTAAAGTTTTATACTACGGATTGACGGAAAGAAAAGGACAGAAACGACAGGTACAAGTAAGACTAGTATCTTGTTTTGCTACGGACGGCGGAAAGGCTAAAGGACAAGAAAACTTTGAATAATGAAAAACTATCTTAAGCTACCCGTTCCTACTAGCGGTGGAAAAAGACGAAAGCAATAAAAAAATCTAAAATAACAAAACTTTCTCCAGGAAAAGAAACTAGGCTAACGAATGCTGCTAGTACTTGCGGCGCACCAAAGAACCATAAAAAGGGAACAAAAACAAAGTTAGGCTAGCTAAGATTTTTTTCCACCGCCTTTGACTACTCCCACTTATATGTCTCTGAACTTCAATTTCCCAATCCCACAAGGAACGTGAACTTCCAATTCCAAGTCGCTTCTGGAAGTCTACCACAACAAGGAAACAGTGCGGACTTTCCCTATCTACTTTAGTATGCCATCTAGACCAGGAAATATGAGTTGGGCCCCACGTAAGCCTTCAATCTGCATGCAATTCCCCCCTTTCTCAAGCACAGGCATGTCTTGGAGAAGCAAGTCTTCTGGAATTTTTGCCCATAAAATCCACTTTTCATACCAAGTACCTGTAATTGATACAAAACCCAAATATAAGCAGTAAACCAATTCTTTGCACAATAAATGGGAGATTTTACGTCCAAATATCATCAATTAACACATGTAAATATCTCCCTATCAAGCTCTCGGCTAGAGTGGAGAAAAAAAAATTTCAGATTTGCAAGTGATCCAATTTTCTTGTCTTGGTTTGTTTTATATATTGGTCAAGGTTGCATGGTTAATTGTTGGAAGATGAGGGGCAAAATGGTCTTTTTATAAGATTTTTGACAAATTGCAGCTCTCATTTGACACTTGTTCTAATGCTTGCATGAGGATAAAATAATTTCAAGCCAACCCTCTAATTCTTCTTGGTCTTCAATTTTACACACTTATAAATTTTTTTTCCACCTAATATTGAAGGTTTAGGGTTTTTAATGTCGAGTTACCGGTTAAATGCTTGCTTGGCCGATTGGTGCTAATTTGAAAATTTGTTTTTGATGAGTTCATGAATAACACTTTTGTTAAGAAAAATTTTCATGTACAAGCAAAATGAACATCAAATGTTACTTTTCAAATTAATATACTGAAAATAAATTACGGAATTTCCGAGCCCTCATACACTGCATTGAATTATCATCATAGTCTTATTCATCTTTCGGATATCAATTTAATTAAAGGTTAGAAAGAGAATCAATATTGGTCCCGGTCCCGTCCCCCCATATTTCTTCTCTAAAGTGACATGCTAGCTACACTAAAATTATTGAAAACATTCAACTAATGGTTGGGAGAATTTTTTTTTTTCTTAGTCACCTTTTGCAGAAAAACGTAGGCATCGTTTGTTGATTTAGTGTCGGAGGAGAAGTAGTCTTGAGAAGTAGTTGCATACGAGAATCCGGTACCAACAGGCAAGTCTAAAAAGATAACGTTGGCAATCTGCTGAATATATCAGAAACAAATTACGAATCAACTTTCAATATGGATGTATAGAGTAGTTTAATCGATCTGAGATAATTTGTTCACCTTTGTCCTGGCATAAGGATTTGTATGCAATGAAGGCAAGCTTCCATTGTAAAATTCATCATCAAAAGACAAAGGACCTACATTTAAAGGAGTGAAAAGTAAAGTACCCTATTAATCACTAAACTATTTTTGTTCAAATTTTTGATCATCTACACTAAATTACCCTACCCACTAATGTTTAATAAACGTAAGAGTTATTCCATTTTGTCTGTTTTCCACAAGTCTTGTTGGCCTTACACATTATGCAATGTTTGGAGTAGCAAAAACCTACTAACAACCTGATGCAAAATTTTTTTCTCTCTTTATTTGTTGTTACCCATCTTGTTTTGTGAAGATGATCCTTCAACATCAAATACAAATTTTTTCACTGTATCAAATAAATATTGCTTAAGTTAGTGGGAGATGACGCTAAGAGTTTGTCCCAAACTCGGGCGAAATCATCTAATAGGCCAGAACTTGATGAGCAATTAATCTTCACTTTTTATTCCAAAAATGTACAAATTGTAGTTGGTCCACAGCTTGTAAAAATGGTTTTACCTCTCACATTACTTTACAGTTTACACCAGCAATAAAATTGTAACTAGCCAAGGAAGTTTCAGTTTAGTGACCAAATTAAGATCTTACAAATTTTGAAGTTCGGGGTTTAAATTCCTCTTCTCCTTCTCGTTCTTTAAATCTAACTCCTTGCCTGCTAGGAAAACTGAAAATTGTAGCAAGACTCATAAACAAGAAGACCGGGGAAGCAGAGAGCATACCAATTTCGTAAACAAGACCGGAAAAAGCAGAACAACCGGCGCCACCGGTGAGCCAAAGCAAAAGATGAAGTAGTAGAACAGCTGCAAGCTATCATTTTCTCCCACACCAACATATCTGAACACAAGAAAATGATTAATAAAGCATATCATCATCCATTTAGCTTCTTTATTTAATGCAATCAAACCAACCAAAAAAAAAAGAAAAGAAAAAAGAAAAACAAGTTAACAAAAAGCTGAAAATTAAATGACGGATACCCTGTTTCAAGTTTGATAGGTAGTGTTCCGGGGTAACCTGGTAGAGACTTCTCAATGGTTTGTGCATCTGTAACGTTAAAGAGAAGGAAAAGAAGAAGTAAATTAAGCATGCCCATTAATGCAAACTCATGCACATGTGAACCAAATTCCTGATAATTTGGTAACCAGGTAGTGGTGGATTTCACTAATGAATATTTAGGTGGTATTACTACTGTTACTACTACTATTTTTTGAGGACAGAAGAGGGGATGTTGGGGTTGGGGGGGGGGTTCTACATATACAAGTCCAGTTCTCAAGGTAAATAGTGAAGCAAATAGCCTGGTTGTTTATGCATTTCCATTTCTTTGTTTCTTATATATGTTCGGCCGGCTGGTCGAGTTATATAGCTCTTCAAATTTGATTTGGTTGGTTGGAAAAGTCAGTTTAGTACTTGAGCACAATTATTAAGGAAAGACATCAAATATTTCACTTTAAAATAGACAGTGGACGACTAGCTTTATTACTACCAGACACTCAATTAAGTTCAAGATTAGAGATATTCATTTACTCTTCTTTTTTTTTTTTTTGGATAAAATATCATATTTTCATTAAATTGACACCAATGACAAAAATTACTTCACACATATATACATACAATAGATCTAAAGAATAATACTTTATACATACCTAAAGAATTAATAAAAATTAAACTGTAAAGTTTCAACCATACTAGGGTGCTCAATTTAGTTTCAACCATCACGCCAATAATGATTAGTGGTGTCATATAAACTCTGTGTTTGCCTGATTGCCCTATTACAAGTTGAGTTATTCTAATAATTTTGTATTAGAGCCCATTACGATGTTAAGTACAAAATTTACTATTTGTGTGGTGTTTTAAGAAATTTGAGGGCACCACAGTGTAGTCCTGTTATTTGGATGTACTCCTTGATGCCTACTGTTTTTCTCCTCTTAACTAGTTCAAATTTTGTATATTTTCCAAACATTTGAAACTTCCAACCTCAAAAATTTGAGATGTAACCGATAATTGTAGTGTGTGATTTCAACTTTCAACATTAAACATTATCAGTAGATACAAGATTTATTAACCTGCTAAACCCCGGGGGGTGGGGGGAGTTTTTTTCGTTGTTGTTGAAATCCTATTCTATTATAAGGAGAGGTTTTGGCAAAGGTGATAGCTACACTAGGGGATGGACACCTCCCCCGGGAGGTTTTTCCGTTGTTATTGAAATTCTATTCTATTACAAGGAGGAGTCTTGGTGAAGGGGATAGCTACACTAGAGAAGGGACACCTCCCACTTTTTTTGTTGTTGTTGAAATTCTATTCTTTTACAAGGAGAAATCTTGGTGAAGGGGATAGTTACACTAGGGAAGGGACACCTCCCCCTTGCTTGTTAGGTTATTCTAATATTTGCAATTCTAACAGAAATAAGAATTGAATCCCTAACCATTGAAGAGAAGTCACAGAGTCCAAACCACTTGAGCCACGATTCGTTCCTCTAAAAGAGGTAAAAAATGACAGAAAAATGAGATTGAGTTATTTACTGGTTATGAATTGGCATATTTGTCCATCAAAACAAATTCCAAAAATAAATCTTTTCTCTCCAAAAATTAATACTCTTATTACTAATATTTTCTCTCCCTTTTTCTTCCACCACTTTCCAATCCATTTCTCTTCCGCCGCTCTCCAAGAAGATGGAAGGGTGTTCCCATCCTTTCCCTACTCCTCTATGCTTTCTAACCTACATTTTCTCTATTCATCTAGGTTAAACTCCCAAACTATTCATAAAATAAAATCTGAAGTCAGCATTTCTCTCGCATTGTGTTGGGCCGGAAATTAAATTTTACTTATAAAATAAGTCCTCCACTAAGATTAGAGCGCCCAAGACGACAATCAAGGTCTAGATAAGAGCAAGAGAGAAAAATATGGATCCGTTCTCTTGACTGTTGGGACGTCTGGTGGGATGGTAGAGAGATATCGTTATATTCCATTGGATATGGAAAATATGGAAATTAGGGTTGAACCAAACGCAGGATAAAGATTAGTAGTCATGGAAACGAGGTTTACAAGTTATTGTTATCCTATACTTCCTTTCAATCATCAATTTCCTAGTTTGATAGTTTCGTTTTTACCATCATGCACTTTTGATTAAGCCTGTCAGCATCCCTGGAGATCACTTCAAAGATGACTTCTTTGTTGAGTACTGGATTCGCATGAAATCAATTAATAATGAACAAGCAGTGCCAATAAACACAACACTGAATAACAATCGATCATGAAGGTTTTAGTGGGACAAAATTAGCACTATTCTAGTAGAAAGATGGAGGAAACGATCTACGAGGTTGTAAAGTTGCATTTGCTAAAGAAGAACTTAATGACATTAATTCCTAGAGGGAAAGCTGTAGCTCCTGTTGGAGTATGTTATAGTTCCACGAACTTCCCTTGCACACAAGTTGGACCAAATGCTTCATTCAATAACATTTTTTTTAATAGGTAAACCAGAAGGCAATATTATTAATAAACTAATTAAAGATCATCCAACATGATTTGTTTGACAAAAAAACATGCACTAATGAAGCAATACACAAAATATGTTATAGATATATTTGATTTAAAAGAAATTATTAGATATAACAGAATTATAAAATAAAAAAGATCATACTATGAATCACAAACCGGCTTACATGGAAGTGTTTGGTGGAGGATTTGTGATTCAAATTCGATGCTTGGAGTGAGTAAGGATGTTTCTGTGTCTGGATTCAAAAAGGGGTGAAAGCAATGTAAGTTGGGAACTTGGGGTGGTGAGTTGGTGACTGGGAGGAAATTCTAAAAGTGTGATGGAAAAAAAAAGTTTCTACAAGAGGGGTTGTTTGCATAAGAGTTTTTGAGATTATGATTTTCGCATTTGGCAAATGCGAGTTCCATTGGTCTCGCATTTACCTAGGGGTGGGCAAAAAAACCCGCCCGATCCGACTCGACCCGATCCGAAATTTAGGGTACCCGATCCGATTTTTCTCATCGGATCATATTAGGTCGGTGCAGTAAATATCTGCAGTGCAGGTCGAGGAAAATAAAATCCTGGTACCAGGACCCGACCAGTAGGTATATTGTATAAATATTAAAAAATTAGGGGTCAATATATTATTTAATATGTTTTAAGTTTTAACCTAATTGAACACCCAGCGAGTAGTAGTACATTGATTCTTATCTTCACTCCTCCAACTCCAAATCTCCACATTTTCTCTCAAAATATCGACCAATGACCACCGTTGAAATTCTAGTAAAAGTTCAACCTATTATCCTCCTATTTCTTCAACTTTTCTATCAAGTGTACCAAGAAAATGTTGCTTAAGGTAATTCAACTTTTCTATCAAGTGTAACAAGAAAATGTTGCTTAATGTAATTTATCCTCTACTATTCTCTACTTGGGGGTTAGCTCATAATTTTGTTATTGCTATTGGTTTGGGGACATTTTATTTTTTTAAATTATCATATTAGCAATTCATTTTATAGACTAGTAGTAGTGGTAGTATATACTAGGTTGGTGTGGTTGTTTGACTTTTTCTCGTAATTAAGCACCTACAATCAAAACTTTTCAACTTAAATTGTATTAAAAAATGTAATGAAACTTTATTTTGTCTATTAGATATTGTAACTTTAATTTGTATTGGATACTTGAGAGTTGAGAGACTGGTTTGATTGTTGGATGAAATGTGTGATAGAATATTGATGTGTTGATTTTGAATTGTTAAATCTTTGATGAAATGTGTTGGATCTTGGATTTTTGAAATGAATTGGTTTTAGACTGTTAAATCTTTAATAAAATGTGGTCATTTATCAATAGTAAATTGAAAGTTAGGGTAAAAAATAAAAAAATAAAAATTTGAAAGTTAGGTGGGTACTTTTTTTTGCAGAGGATTGGGTACCAAAAAAGTTAGGGAAATTTACTGACCCTATAGGTTAGGGTCGGTCAGCCAAATTCCGTTAGGACCGTTACCCTACATTTACAAATCACGAGTTCAGTGGAAAAATGGCAAACAAAAAAAAAAAAGAAAATGAAATGAAGAACTCACAGTCACGAAATGCGAGTTCTATGGAACTCGCATTTACAGAATGCGAGTTCTTAGAAATAAAAAAAAAAAAAAAAAGAACTCGCATTCATTCTCTTAAATATCGTAAATCGCATTCCCTGATGGTTGAAGTTTACTTCAATTTTTTTTAAAAAAAGTAATTTGAACTGCTGTTGAAACTCGCATTTGAAATAAAAAAATAATTTTTTTGAAGTTGTATTCTAAGAAGGCGTGTTTACTTTCCAAATTCTCATTGCCTGAATGCGACTTCACTTATAAGTAAAATTTATAAAAAAAAATAAGTAAATTTTTTGAAATCGCATTAGAATAAGAGCATGGGACAAGACTCAACCATTTGGGCGTTACATCAGAAGGATAGCTGGTTTTGCAAAAAAAAATGTCTCCATTTTTCATTCCGATTATTACAATGATTATTAATTTTGTTTTCTTTCTCTTTGTAGTTTAAGGAAATACTTGATTGTTAAAAAAAAATCGAATTTTTTCCCCTCTTTATTTTTTCTTCTTTACTACTGATGATTAATTTGTTATGTAGTGAACATTGTGCGTAATCCCCAAACCCCAAACCCTAAACCTAATAAAACCGAAACCCTAAACCCTACAACCCTAAAGATTAGTAACCGTAATCTCGAAACCCTAAACCCTAAACCCTAAACCCTAAACCGTTCTAAGCAATGTTAATGTCAATTGGATTGGATAGTGCTAATCCATGGCATTAATGTTGGCTTTAAAAAATTGTGGAGAGCAAGATGAGGAAGCTTACCCGCTTTTCAGAGTTAGGTAGAAGTACCCCTAAAACCCGCAAGCGGGCAATTGTTTATAACCTTATAACATCATAACCCACAAGCGGGTTAACGTGTTACCAAAAATTCCTTAAATAAAGGGAAACTAGTTACCAAACACCCTCTTAGGGCTGCAAACGAATAGAGCCACTCGCTAGTCGGATCGACTAAAACTCCCTGCCAGCAAACAGAATTTTTTCAAACTCAAACATGATTTTTTTAGAATATACTTTGAATCCTCTTGTTTCCCAAGATAGTTAAGCAGTGTACTTAAATTTTGATCACCTTTGGTTAACATTAAATTGAATCTATTTACGCACAAAATAGCGTTGATTTGGACATTTTTATTTCTGCTATCTTTCAAAACTCAAATGCTTATGGAAATCATTTTTAATGCTTCAAGACTTCAAAGTTTTTGCATTTTTAGTATTTAGTTGAGCATAGACATAGTTTTAGATTTTTGTCATATCAAAAATTATTCATTAATTCAAAGATTAATATGGTATGTGAACAATTTGATGGATTACTTTGCTAAAATAAGATTCACGAATATATAAGAATATTATTTTATTCTTTTAAAAATTATTCATACCTGCATTTCTCAGTGAAGAATGATAGAGATCTCTTAGTTTTCAATTGAAATCTCATATGACTAGGAACTGAAGAAATAATAGAACCACAAACACTTTTCAAGAACCCTATGGCGATCTTCCATGATGTTGTCGTTTGTTATGATGACAAGATTAAAAATACGTGGAACAATTTGATCATCCAATTTGCGTATAGAATGAATCATAGGATTTCTTTCTAGGGTGAGTCTGGTGCCAGTGAACCTGTTACAATATTGAGTACAACTGCCATGTCCAAGGCACTCGCATTCCGTAAATGTGAGTTCTCCATTTCATTTTCTTTTTTTTTATTTGCCATTTTCCACTGAACTCGCATTTGGGAAATGCGAGACCACTGGAACTCGCATTTTCCAAATGCGAAATTCACTGGCCTGAACCCTACACCCAAATCACCCTATTTGCAGAAAAAATTTAAAATTCATAACATTTTTAGAAATTTCTCTGGTGACTGGTGGTCGGAGCTCATCAATTTAGGACAATTCTTTTGCAATTCGATCTTCAATCTAATAGGCTGGGCATTGCCTTCTCACTCTTGTAGCAAACTTGATGTGCCAACTTCAACTTCAACAGCTAAAATTTGAAGATTCCTCTTACAAGGAATCTGTAACTGTCGTTTTTACGTTTGAAATGGAGGAAGGAAAATGGGCAACTAGAGTTTAGTAAATTCAAAAACTGATTCATTAAGCATCAATTGCACTAAATCCCAATAATCTTTGGGGTGATATGCAATTTGCTTCTTAACATTGCCTTGTTTGGAATGCAATTTCCATCAAAAACTTTTTATGTTTTCCGTAAACAAATTTTTCAATTATTTTTTTACTTCACATACATCAAAACGTTTCAATATATTAAAAAAAAAAACTCCAGAAATTGGTCATTTGAATTAATAGTCAAAGGTAACGTTGAGTGAAAAGACATTATAACTCTAGTTCTCTTTCCCCTTTAAATGTTTTATATTCAATTTATCTCCCAATTCATGTTAAAAAATAAAAAGTTACACTCAATCTTATACTTATCCTAATTCATACCTGGTAGAGGTGTGATCTTTTGCGGATCCAAGAAATGCAGTATATGATCAGCCAAGGTTGATAAATTTGTAAAATAAACTTCAATAGATCATGAAATGGGAGGCTACATACGTACTGATCAATGGAGCAAACTCTTTGGAGTTTCAGTGATTAATTCTGGGCATGCATGCAAATGATCTAACTGCAGACCTTCCGGAACTGACAAATTCTAGACTAAACGAGAGTATTTTACTCTTTTACATCACTGAAGGTGAAAATGTTTTGACCCTTGCTAACATAGAAAGAATTTTGCAAATGGTCATCTTACTAGTATTTTCTGTGATGATTGAAATAATAAAATTGGAATGGTGAATTGGATCTTTCGGGTAACTGTAGAGAAGTACTCTCTTGAAACCTTTCTTTCTTGATCTACAGAGGATAATAAGAGAACCATCGATCGACCATGGCAAAACATTCTTTTGGCTTGTATTCTGGAGCAGTATGACCTGCACCCTGAGAATATATAACAAACATAGTTATACGTAACTTGTTTCATGTTTCCTTGCACATTATAAGGAAAAACTCAGGGCCATAAAATTTGTCTTGCCTTGACTGTTGCAAACGTGAGATAGCACAGCTTTTCCTGGAACTCGTACTTCAATGTGTACCTGAAAGGGGCAGTTTCTTGAATATTTGGTTGCTTATAAATCTCATATATTGGCTCTGACTGGGGGAAAATTTAAGAAAGAAAAAAACTGTTAAATACGGCTAAAAATTTGAAAACGAACCCTGCAATTTGACCATTGAGAAACCAAGGTCGCCAATCCTCATCAAGAGTAAGATTCAGATCACGTATCCATTGGAGTGTGCTAATGTAGGGAAGCAACATATCATGATCACCACTGCAGGGGTAAGTAGGGATGTAGGGCAGACTGAATGATCAAAATGGACAATTGAGTGCAAAATGCATTCCCTACTTCTTACAAGAATAAAATTTTGGGCCTTTTCGCAAACTTCATTAATGATAGATCCTCAATTCGTTTTTGCATCACACACTTGGAATCTTGTAAATTAACCATCTAATTCATGATCAATAAAATTTCCTACCTTGCCAATGAATCTATGCTAATTGATATATTTTGTTTTTGTTTTTTTCTTTTTTGTATATCTTTCATTGCAATAGAGGTATATTGTTGTTGAGCTATTCAATTGGCTAATGATGACAAAACAAAACAAGAAATGCATGAATCAAGAGCGTGACAAATTTAAGGAGGCAGCAGATCGATATCCTATCCTTAACCTGTACACTAGAGCTTGATATCCTTTTGTACCAAGAACCCGATGATGGTCAAACACACTTGGCACATCTAGGTCATATACATATGGTATGCTCTGGTTGCACCTTTTCCATCGTTCCTTTGTCCCCTTGCAATTAAACAGAAAAAGTTGGTTACAAAACAAGATTAAATAGCACAAGCTTAATTTAAAAAAATTTAAGGGTTAACTTATGCTTTTCCTCCTTGTGACCACCTTACTTTTCGAATTTGAAGAGCTTCTTGGACACTTGGGTTGTTCATCCATACATAGGACATCACATAATCATTAAACTACATACAAATGAAAGTTGATTTTAGCAAATATTTAAAATCAGGGAAAGATATATAGTATGCTATATAGTAAGAATAACGCATGTGTAAAAGAAGTTAGTACATAAATTCAAAAGAGGAGGAAGAAAGTTACGCGACACTTGGAATTCTCTTGATCGGATGTGGGGAGGAGAATGTCAATTGGATCTTCTTCAAAATATGTTAGATCCCATTTCAGTCCACCTAGTTTTGGTGCTCTAAATTTGCATATTGGTTCCAAAATATGAGAAAGGCATATATTGTTGGTACACTACAGTAGGAAAAAAAATGAAATTGCTATAAATCTCTGTGTTTTATATTAACATAATGGAAGATACCGGTCAGTTAGCACTCACCAGTAATGCTAATGCATCTGTTAGGCTGTTACCTGGTTAATAAGTTGAAGAGCGAACTGGCATTCTGTATTGTTCGGGTTTGGATTCACGTATTCACCATTACAGCTACTTTTAGCCCGCTGAAATTGAACAATCTCAATTTTTAGCCCATGAGAAACTTATATTCCTTTTGCTTTTCAATTCCAAAAGTTCCCAATATCCATTGGCTAAGTTTTAGTATAGAAAAGAAAAATTGAGCAAGATTAGTACAAGTATTTGTATCCTGGGAAATAACTTAATTTGGATAACATAATATTAAGCTTTCTAATTTCAGCTTCAAATTAATGTCAATAGAAAACCATCAAGAAACTGAGTACCACCTCGTAATACTCATCCGATATGAGCCCTAGAAGATGAGCATATGGGACTCTCGAATTCATATCCTTCTGAAGATTCACTCCAGGGTTGCCAATCAAGTATCCCTTTTTCAACGTTTTGGAAGAAAGTAGTACAACATTATTGTTTCAATATATTATTCAAAATCTTAGAAAAAAATAAATGATCACTAATAATGAACAAAAATTGCGTTCAAGGGAGTCACCTCGATCGCCATCTGGGGCGTCAATCCAGCCTCATTACCTACACACGGTGATAATTATTCTCTTTTCAGCATGGTGGAAGCAAAACTTCCTAAATAGTATAACTATCTTAAATTGAACCAGAATTACCACCTTTTGTTATTTCTAAAACGAGGATGGGAACAATTTTGCCTCCATACGAGTCACCGGCAATGTAAAGGCGATTGTTGATAAATTTGGGATGATTTAATAGCCACTGCATAAATAGATCATCAGTATTTGCCTTGTTATTCAATATCCATTTAATTGATGGGCATACATAGAGTCAATTTTGTATTTTCCAATTCATGATATTTCTTCTCCGTATGATTGGAAGCATAACCATAAAGGCCCTGTTCTACGTTATTTTAGATTTTACAAAATCTAATTATAAAACATAATTATGGAGAATAATCAGAATCAGTAAAAGCTATTTTTCATGTGATTATTGATTTTAGCTATATTGATCATTAAAAAAGATTTGGGAGGTTTAGTTCTTAGTTGTATTGATCATTTCAAAAAATCTATAATTAGAATACAAAAGAAACCGAGAATCTATAATCAGATCATCCAAAATCAGAATCTATAATCAGTTAAGATAATCAACCGAGAATAAGCCCAAAGTCATGTAATATACAGTACTAAGCATCCTAATTAATGAAAAGACAACCCAAAAAACACAGTAACAACATAAAATTATCAATTTTTAGTAAGGCTCATGTTTCTTTTAATTACCTTTTGCAGAAACACGTAAGCGTCGTTTGTTGATTTAGTGTCCGAGGAGTGGTAACCTTGGACTGTAGTAGCATACGAGAATCCGGTGCCAACGGGCAAGTCTAAAAAGATAACGTTGGCAATCTGTAAAAGGCATAGGATTAACGAATTATGATTAACCCCTAATGACCGATAATACATGCCTAAATCAGCTTAAAAATGGCCAGAAATTTCACCTTTGTCCATGAATATGGATTCAGAATAAATGAAGGTAAGCTCCCATTGTAAGATTCAGCATCAAAACTCAGAGGGCCTATAACATTTGAATAAATCTTTTGGGTTAACAATCCAATTTAGCAATCCACGAAGTTTCTTAAATTTTGGGCTAGGAACCATTTTGAGGTCCTCTTGACCTTTACCCACTGCCTAATTAATGTTGGATAATTGCTACTGCTGTGATTTATGGGGCAGAAAAAGTATAAGATTTCCTCACTTTGCATTATTGTTCTTAAAATCTTTTGGTACTCCTGTTGGATTAATGTTGGTTTTTATATACTCTTTTTTTTTTAAATTTATTAAACCTTGTGAGTTGTGAATAATAATGATAAGTATCACAGTAATAATGATAAGTAGCACAGTAATAATGGTAACATATGTTCAGCTTGTTATTTTATGGAATATTTTTTTAGTTTATATACATTTTTAGAAAAATATTGCTGTCTTTTTTTGTTTGTCAAATTAGTCCACTATTAACTACTTGACCAAACTTGTTAAAAAGTGCTTATGTACCTTATTTCTAAATTTGGAGGAGAAAGATAACACTTTGGATCCTCTGTTAACGTTACTCGTCCAAGTTCCGTATCCAATTTAAAATGACGCCATTTTGTTTAATGAAGTTGTCGACGTGTTTTACTTAATAAAACTGCCTATTTAATAAAACGACATCATTTTAAATTAGACATAGAACTTGGACAGAAAACTTGAATAAAGATCTGAACTTAAAAGATACAGAATAAATCAAACCTCACCTTTTTTTGTCCTCAATGTTAATAGGGCAATAATGATAACCTATAGATGATTTCAACAATTAAAGGCAATTTTGTCACAACACACACTTCTTTTTTCAAGAGAGTTACAGTTCCTAGAGTTGACTTATTTTCTGAGGGAATAAAGCATGACTACCTCGAAGTTTAGGAGGGCAAAGTGTGATTAACCCTTTTATTTACTCATTATCTTACAATGTGCCAATAATCAGCAGTACTCTAGCTGATATATCCTCTCTATCACTCTATAGTGTATACCACTAAAATCACATTGAGATTGAGATAGATTAGAGCATACATATATAAAACATACCTATTTCATAAACAAGACCAGAAAAAGCAGAGCAACCAATGCCGCCAGTGAGCCAAAGCACGAGAGGGTCCCTAAGGGCATCTCTCTCAGACTCAATGAAGTAGTAGTATAGCTGCACAGTATCATTTTCGCCCACGCCCACATATCTGAAAACAAAGAACATAAACTTTGTCACCTTTCAAATATTCAGCTACTGTAACTTGTGAACTGTCATTAAAGAAAAAGAAGCAGCTTGTCCGGCGAACTGAAGATATATAATCACCCAGTTTCAAGCTCGAATGGCAGTGTTCCAGGGTAGCCCGGTAAAGTCTTCACGATGGTTTGTGCCAGATTAACGTTGAAGAGAAGAGGAAGAAGAAGCAGCTCATGAAACCAAATACATCTGAGGAACATGTTTGAAATCGGAAAGTCTTGAGTTGCTGCAAATTGGCAAGTCAGTAGTATTTTTAGATACTTGGACGAGGCAAAGCCTAGCACTTCTGAGAATAATTTATTAGTGAGTTAGTAATTAAGTCAAGGACGTATCTGTTTGAAGAGCAGCAAATTAATTAATAATGATTCCTTTTGGTTGTTAAGTAACGTATTAGCGTAGGTTTGGGTGGGATATATGCAAATGTATTCGTTCCATCGTTTCTGACTTTGCATTTGTTTGACAAGTTGGGATAGCTTTATTCTGCTTCGGTTGAAACTTCACGTCCACTCTTTTGTCTCGAAAACTATATATATATATATATATATATATATATATATAAAATCAGTAATGAGCTATATTAATAATGAGCATACTGATCGAGGAGAAAATATGCAATGGAAATTTATAATCTAGAACTAGGTACCATGACAATGGGAATGTTAACACAGTCGTGCACATTTACGTTAGTTTAGGCACTAGCGGAACCAATTGACCAGAGGATAAGATTTCGGCAGGCAAGGTTAGAAGGATTAAGGACCCAAGCAATTGTCAAACAAAAAATGGTCGAGATGATTTTGTATAAAATGTACAAAATGTAATTTCATTTGTTTAGAATGGATTTAACTATAGAATAAAATTTTGTGAATTCCACATGATGTTAAAATTAATATATAAGATGTGATCTGAACCTTACTCTTTTTTTTTTTTTTTGGTCAAATCATGGTTGCCAACATTTAGGAACGGTTGCAAGAAGCAAACCCTTCCTATCCCTATTCAAGGTTAGAATGATTAGTGAGCAAGCATGCTTTGTATTTTTGTGAGCGTTTTTTTAGTAGATGTTTATTGGACACTCGTTAACTGTTTAAATAATTAATAAGGGTAACTATTTAAATAATCAACAATTAAGATTTAAAATGTAATAGAAGAAATTCTAAAGCAAATAAGCTAATAGAAGAAATTCTCAAGCAATAAAATTAAGGGAAAAAAAAAGCCTTTGATCAACTGCTTTCATTGATAATAATATATAGTAGAAGTTCTCATTGCAGCCACGAAACACCTTCATAAGAACTTCATGGAACCAGCCTTTGATCAATTGGTTTCATGACTAGCTGAAATAGACATATCATCAAGTAGCAAGCCTCAAGCTGTGATGACAACATCACATATTTTAAGCATGCATGACGTGTTATTGTTGAAATCAATGTACCAAAAAATAAAAAAAATAATATGTTTTGTTAACTAAACAAATATTGTCCAGAAAACAATGCCCACATGATCATTAATTTCAAACATCGGTGCTTGAAGTTGAGACCACAAAGTCCATTGCGACGGCTAACGTTGGAATTTTAGCTCTTTTAAATTAATTAATACGACCTTTTTTTTTTTTCTATCTTAAACCTTTAAGTATTGAAGGGTTCGTACTAATTACCCGTGAAAAATGCAAAGTTGATTAATTCAAAAAAAAAAAAAGATCACCTGGCTAGCTTTTTGTTTTTCCCTGGGGTAGAGGAAAATGGATACGGCATACACTTTTTGGCTCTTCTCCTCCAAGAATCATGTGAATTTGTTCTTTAACCATGTTTTTCTTCTCGTGATGTTTGTGTTCTAAATTTCTCTAGGTTTTGTTTAGGGCCATAAGTCCCTCTGAGCAGTCACTTTTCGTTTTTACTAAAGATGTCCTTTGCTTCCTCCCAACAAACTTAGTAGAAAAGCCAAACCCAAAAGAATACAAGGCTGCAATTGACTGTCCCGTGAACGCATTTCATACACAGAATTCAT
Organism: Gardenia jasminoides; assembly: GCA_013103745.1. Taxonomy (NCBI): domain Eukaryota; kingdom Viridiplantae; phylum Streptophyta; class Magnoliopsida; order Gentianales; family Rubiaceae; genus Gardenia; species Gardenia jasminoides. The sequence continues at coordinate 29,859,842 of CM023103.1, forward strand.
CTGATCAGAAAGAGAGAAGCCAATAGGGAAATGTTCAAGTAAAATGCTAACTCAATCAAATATGTTTTTCACTTGTTTGGAAATAATAATTGCTGTTCAATGAAAACACTGTAACATGCAAACTTCTATAATTGCTTTTAATTTGTGGTAACAATTTAATTGGTTAGGTTACAAATCTAAAAGTACACGTAGCTCCATATCTGTGGACAGTATCGGCTACAGAAAAGCTAACCAAACTAGCATTAAAAAGGAAAAAGAAAAAAAGAAGAAGAAGAAGAAGAAGCAACTTAAGAGGGTATTATGTTACATGTATCAACAGATCAAGTTTCCAAAGGTTTGTATTTCTTGGAGTAGTAGTAGTAGTAGTTTTTGTGAAGTGTTCCTCCAGAACTTTCTTTTTGTGTCCTAAACCACTATCTAGAAGTTTTTAGTGTAGGTGTTACCATCTGTAATTCAATTTTTACTTCTACACCAAACTTAAGCAAGCAGACATTGAAGTATATTTCATGGTCATTTTTGACTTTTCAAAATGTTGTAAAGGAAAACAAATATATCCTTCCTATTTGTTAAAGGGAAATTTGCCTCCCTTACATTTTTTGGAAAAACTTTCTTAGTTCCTCACATTTAAAATTAATCAGAGTAGTCCCTCACATACAGGATATGTGCCTGTTTGGTCCTAATGCTCATTTTTACTCATTTCTCTAGCTAAAGTTGCACGCCTCTCTTATATGAGCATTATTTCAAGAATAAATATGAAAAAAAAAATACTTTTTTCCCTCTAGTTTTCCCCATTTACTTCATATTTTAGCTACCAAACCCTAATTGATTAACATTAAAATCAAAATTGAACAAGGAAAACTCAGTTGGATGACTTGTAAGTGAGATAGAATAGCAAGAAAATGCATACAAGAAGTTGACCTGTTAAAGATTTCCATGGAGTGAAATTATGCTATTGTGATAGAGAACCATCATTGTAACTTATTGGAAACCTGCAAATCCAAGGAGGAGATTTTACGACTACCCAAATTATGAAGTAAGTTTTTAAATATTTCAGTTTGGTTTTGGACATGGGGGGTGAGAATTTGGTCTTACTATACAATTTTCTTGCATTTGTTTTTGATGTGAAGCAATTAAGGTTTGGGGGCTAAGTTATGATGGAAAGGAAAAAACTAGAGGGAAAAAAAGCGTGCTTTCTATTTTGCTCTTGATATGCTCATGTGAGAGAAGCGTGCAATTTTTAGTCGGAAATATGAGCAAAAACGAGCATTTGGTCCAAATAGATATATATTCTATATATAAGGGACTATTTTGATTGATTTTGAATGTGAAGAACTAAAATTTTTTTTTCTGAAAATGTGAGGGACTAATTTTGCAAATTTTCCTTTTTTTAATTAATCCATAATCATATGTAAAGTTTCTTTTGATTTCCATGTTATCTCATGAAAAATCCTAGTGACTCAAGATTTCTCCATCTCTACTAGTTCAATTAAATGCTGGCACAAGACAAGACCATAGTCCGCATCACAGGATACTACAAACAATAGCTATGAGCCTTCTAGAAAAAGGTGGAGCTGAGCATGTGTACATTGATGAGAAGGTTGACAGGAATTGAGCCAAAGCACCAGAATATATACATCTCATAGAACTTGCAGATTCTTGGCATCTTCAGACTTGAGTCTTACAAATCAGGTAGCAGTGACCATGGCACCAAACAGAGAGCTATATGGAGGAACTCACCAAAATAATAGCACTGTTTCACGCAAGCCTCCAAGACTTTCAATGGAAAATCTCCACCGAACGATATCTGATATCTCGTTCCAACTGAGTAAAGAAGCTGCTGCTGTTGCTGCTGAGAATGATGCAAAACTCCCCCCAATTTCTGAGGTTGAGGCTGCAGCGTGCGAGTGCTGTGGCATGAGTGAAGAGTGCACACCAGATTACATCAAAAGAATGCGTGAAAGGTTCTCAGGGAAGCTGATCTGTGGCTTGTGTGCTGAAGCTGTTGCTGAAGAAATGGCGAAGAATGGAGGAAAAAGAGAAGCCGCCCTGAATGAGCACATGAATGCATGTGTCAGGTTCAACAGGCTTGGCAGGGCATATCCAGCTCTTTACCAAGCCGAGGCCATGAGAGAAATATTGAAAAAGTGTAGAGCAAAGTCCCTTAGTCCTAGAGATAAGGCTGCCCAGAAGAAAGGTGGAATCGCCAGGAGCTCAAGTTGCATTCCAGCGATTACAAAGGAGATGAACGATCGAGAAATGTTGAATTGATCGTCTATCCAGTTTAGAGAATAAAAGGGTACTTACTAGATTAATTTAACATGACTAGTTTTAGGAGATAAAATATTAGCTATTCTCCAGTTTAGGTAACATCATCATCTTCTTCCTCTCTTTGTTACCTGCATCTTTACTAGTTTAGTACAAGAAGCAAGCAATATTTCACCAAACCACATGTCGGAATAAACGAAAATTTAACACTATCTGTTTCTTCCCTTTGCTGAGCAATTGCCTGGATGGGACGCCTTCGCATCCCTCTTAGCATCTCATGTTTCCCTTCATGTTCAAGGGAACGATTCATCTGGCTATCGACAGCAACTTTTCTCTCCTCTAATAATTTGTCCAAAAAAATAGAATTAAAAAAGACCCTCCTTATCGGTTCTTACTTGTTAGTGATGTAATTTGTAAGAACATCCACATAGAATAGCTTGTCTTTTGTTATTATTGTTATATTGAGTTTCTCGTATGTAACATCTCCCGATCCTACTTCAACATTCATGGAACCCACCATTTCTAATCATCTTGGGTCAGCTTATTTCGTTAAGAAATGATAAGTTAATCGCAGCCTGTAGTTCATGTTTGTCAGTAATAACCAAATTTCAAGTATGGGAGAACAGTGAATTTCTATTATGTACGAAATTTTGACAATGAAATAAAAAGTTATAACATGAGAAACGGTTAAAAAGCTAAAAAAATGGAGCATAACCGGGCATAGCACCACTCAACCAGGAATCCAAGAAGCTTTTGCTATCTGCAAACTTAAAACTCAGAGACCATTTTAGTTGGTTGCATATCTTTTTCTTCCAAGAGTAGATTAAATATAGAGAGTAAAACACCACCACATGGAGCAATTTTGACTAATTTAGGACATCACAAGCTTAGCCTCAGGGTCAGTGGTTAGGTACACAACCAATTAGCCCGAGAACGCATCTAAGGGCAAAAGGACACCTGCACATCGAACTAAGAAATCTACAGCATACAAGTTGAAGACAAAATATATGCCGAAAGCCACAGGAAACAAAACCAACTTCTTCTAAGATTCGCCATCCAGCTTGCCTTGATGGAAGAAAGTTAGATGACAAGGTGAACAAAGTTGAGTCAACTTGAACTCCTCTCTAGTCTGTACAATCTGCAAAGAAGTTGCACACATTCTCACTACCAAAAACCACAACGCAGTAATCTATTTGTGTCTGAGAACCTAAGTGCATATTTTGTGTGGTGCAAAGTCTATCCCCAGCTGTAGTCCCTTGCTTTTTGGCTTGAAACAGAACAACACAAAAATTTCTTATAGAATTCTTCCACAGACATTCTATCGACACTTTTGTTTAGAAATTTAATTGATACTCTGTTACTAATATGAACAATCAGCCTGAAGCATAACTGACAATCAAGAAAAGCAAGCCAAAAACAACTGCACTGTAGCATCTTAATCCCAACTTAGTAGTAATCCAGTCAGGCAGTGCGAAGAGATCTTTCCAACATATCCTCTTCTTTTGGGCCAAAACAACATAACTGGAGGGACAACTTAACCACCTTAAATTTGGAGCTATGTATAAATGACCTATGAAACCATAAGTAGGACTGCAAGCATTTTGCTTTCTTTCCTCCAGATTTAACTCAATCTATAGCAAAAACCTAAGTAAAAAGTCAAATATCATAAATTTGTCACAAGAGGAAAGACGGGACAAATCTGCCACATCAAAAGGGTAAAAATTTAATAGTCAATGAGACATACTGATAGGTGTTGGGATGAAATTAATCACTATCTTCCCACATCAAGTTCAGAGGCAGGCTTGGCATTCCAGATAAGTTTCCATTAGGTATGCATCTCAATCCATCCTCTGTTGTACCAGTACCTTCAGGTCTTTGAGAGTCATGATTAAGATGCAGTAGCTGGAATAAAAACTGATCATGACTGGTGCTCCTGTAGAATAAGATGTTGTTACTAAGGACTAGCTTCAAACCAAACAAGCAAAAAAAATTTGTAGGGTCAAATTAAACATTATTTTCTCCTCTTAAATCTGATACATGTGTACTTCATATTTTATTGAACTTGCTGGATAATATTATTCCACAGCATCAAACTAATGCTTTCAATAATATCTGCAGAAAAATGCAAAGAGCTGGAAAACTAGCACAGGCCATTAATTCTAAAATTAGACATTGCAGTTCAACGCTATACAAAACTCCAGACCTGCTCTGGCCCCACTCGCCAGGTCGGGATGTTCCCACGGCAGTAGAGTCACACTGGCCACTGGGGTTTGTTGATCTGGGATCATGCATACCAGACCTTGTGCTTGAGCCATCAAAGTCTTGGCTCACTTCTGGTGCTGGTTCTTCCACATCACCCTTTGAAGTGTGTATTGGCTTCACATGAGACATCATCTTAGAAATGAGATTCCGTGTCTCATTAAAACCTTGCACTGTTTGAGAAGCACAGTAATTCATCTCACTACATGCAGAAGTCAACATTCGAAAACGTGCAACTTGTGTGGCCATGTTTAAGGCTTCAACATCGATGCTGGAGGCTATTTCACTTCTTGCACATTTGGTCCATCTTTTGTTAATGCAGCATCTAGGAAATTCTCTCAGGTGTTCAGCTTTCATCACAGATATCATATGGCAGCAGGGCACTCCATCTGTGACTAACTTGAAACAGGAGCATGTCAAGCTTTGATTAGATGGATGATAATGAACTTTCCATTCCATGTCAGGTTTTGTGTATTCGGAAAAGCTATAAACCCAGCAGGCCTCATCATTGAGGTACTCTTTGCTGCTCAAAATTAGCATGGGATCACCCATTATTTGTTCACGAACTTTGAAAAAGATACTTTTCGTGAAGATATCAGCAGCATGCATCTCTAAATCCCTCAATACAGTGCAAAAAGCAGGATACGTGCTCTCTGACTCAGTGTCTGCTTTTGCCTCTTCTTCACGAAGACAAACAAGAGCCTTATCATAATACCTCACGAATTCATGAAGCTTGAGCCGAACTTTCAGGAACCGGGTGAAATAGGTATTCATTCCATGACCCAGAATACTATTCAGACCAGCAAAGAAATGCTCTCTTAAGTAAGCCTCTGCCCATTTTGTACGCCTGGAGTAAGTCTCTTCGAACCATGGATGGCCTTGAAGTCCATATTTCTCCACCAATTCAACCCAAGCCACCTCAAATTTTTCTGGGTTCCAATTCTCCTCCATGCACTTCTTGAAATCAGGTCCAAAAGATGAGTCACTAGCATTACATACGGCATCTTTATATAAGTGCCAACGACATATGCGATGCTTAGATGTGGGGAACGTTTTCTCAAGTGCTTCTTCTATAGCTTTGCTACCATCTGTAATAACTGAAACAGGTGCCTTGTGATTCATGGCCTCCAAAAATGTTTCCAGGAGCCACACATAGGTCTCAACTGTCTCATCTCCCAATAATGCACAAGCAAAAACAGTTGTTTGATCATGGTTATTCAGCCCAGCAAGAATAATAAAGGGTTTTCCATAAGCATTTTTTCTAAATTTTGTATTCAATGCCAAAACATCACCAAAGAAGGCATAATCTGCTCTAGACTTTGAGTCTGCCCAAAATATCCGGCATAATTTATTCTCTTCATTAACATCGTACTTATAGAACAAACCTGGATCATAGTCGCTTTTAGCACATAACCAAGCTAAGACACAGTGAGTTAAGACGCACCGAGTGTCACCATCAGAAATGCCAGAGCAGGCCGAGGCACGTTCTCTATCCTTTCTAGTGGACCCAACATCTCCAGCTACTCTACGTGCACGCTTCTTTGGCTGCAGTGAGGGTGCAACTCTTGGAACCGCCAATTCATGATTGTGCTCTTTAATAAACCCTGTAACAACATATTTGCCTGATTTCATATCATGTTTGATCCGAAAGCTTGCAAGACAACCAATTCTGGTTACAGATTTAAGATCATGTTTCCCATCCAAGTTATTTGCCCACCTGTTCTCAGAAAAACCTTCTCTTGAACAAACCCATCTTGTATATCTTATCACATTATTCTTACGTTTCGTATCCACCTTTCGAACAGTAAACCCGTTAAGGTTGGCATAAGTCTCATAGAACATTCCTGCTTCTTCGTCAGAGTCAAATTTCAGGCCAAAAACTTCTTTATCGGTCAGCTCTTGTAAACCTTTATCCAATTCCACCCAACTCACTTCATGAGTACTATCATTTCTAGTGTCAGGTTCAGCACCAACAGATCTACTTCCGTTGTTATTATCAGCGTCTATGTTCATTTCATTATCTTCAACACTTCTCCTATTACCCTCACCAGAATCACTGTCAAAAATACCATCAACAGACAAGTCAATGCTGACACGCTGACATGCAGACCTACCCGTTGCATCCATTTAAACCCCTGAATGATGCAAAGAAAATGTACAGTAAGACAAAAAAGACCAAAAATAAATAAATAAATACACACACAGAGACACACCAGACACAGACACCACAATAACTTGGGCAATGCTTGACTATAATTCCATGGTGGTTTAAAATGATTTTCCCAACTATGATTTCACATCCTCCAACAAGAGGGACTACTAGGAAATGAATAATAAGTCCTGTACTTCGAACTGTGAAGATATAGAAATTGAGGTCACCATTCCAGAATCTCTACATGGCCAAAAGACAAAATTCGGTTTTAATGGGAAAATTTCAGGCCAAAAAAATAAAAAGGGAAAAAAAGAGCGTAGAAAATCAAAACGGAATAAAGGGTCACATATTAGACTTTAGTTTATCCAAGTAGCTTAAAAAGAATATTGTCTAACATTGTACTAAGTTGCTAACAGCAGCAGCTGCAGCAGTTATAACATACAATATCTCCAATCCTCGAAAATCAGATAAATCCAGCAGTTAAAGCTTCAAAGGGTTTTCGTTACTTGTCTCGTAACAACCTCCAAATCCCACTTCCCTCTGTTTACTTCCAGCCCCAACGCTTATCAAAAGTTAAAAAAGAAAGAAAAAAACAAAGGCAAAAAAAAAAAAAAAAGTGTCAACTCTCAAGTATATAGATGATGAATGCATGTAAACCAAGAAAAATTAAGAAAGGAAGCTGAGAAGGTGTACCTTCTTGAAGTCCTGAAATGGCACTAAACAAGTTAATCATTTCATCTCAAACGAAGTACTGTATTTTAAAGAACCATATGGGAATGGGAGGAGAAAAAGATGTAATTTTGGTGGATAGAGTTTGATAATCGAAAGAGCCAACGAAGATTCTTGAGGTCTTGTTTGTGATGCTTCCACAGGTTCAGAAATGGGAAAGGAAGCCAAGTGAGAGTCCCGGGAGAGTGGTCGGAGGGAGCCGAAGCAGAGGACAGAGACGACTGAGACGACGTCACCTCAGCAACCCCGTTACTGGGCTTGGGTGGGTGAGGCGAGATGGGCTAATGGGCCATGGATGTTCTGGGCAGGTTCAGAGTTCAGTCGAACAGCCTCCCTTTTCAGTGTGTTTGTAATCTTCCTGATCTTTTCTTTTTTTCTTTTTTTCTTTTTAAGAAATTTGATTGGTCAACTCCTCCTTACATGGGGGTAAAATAGGATTTACATGTCTTAGGCAAAATCTTCAGCAGATTTGTCCAAAACTTCCTTTCACTAATAAATATTTACCTTTTGGGCAAATTCTTAGGGGTTGTGTTTGGATCAATGGATTTGAGAGAGAGAAATTTTAAATGACTTTTGTATTGAACGAATTTGAAATTCCCTAATCTAACCTACTCCATCTCATATGTGGGTTTGAAATCTCATCTTTAAAATAAAATTTTCAAACAGTGAAAAAATTTGAACTGTAGATTTGAAATCAAATCCACCTAAATCCGCTCCATCCAAACAGTCATAGGTGCTGTTTGTTGGGTAGAGGGCTCCTTACCAAATTACCAATTGCGTTCTATTATTATTTTTTAATAGAATAAAATTGGTGTGAGTTTTGCTCTCACTTTCATTGAGGTCAAGACAAGCATATGAAATTTAATAGAATAAAATTGGTGTGAGTTTTGCTCTCATTTTCATTGAGGTCAAGACAAGCATATGAAATCACAGGTCGTTCATATCAGCATGAGTGATAGCGCACTCATATTGACAGCGAGATTGAATCCAATATAATCTTTTGTGAAGAAGTGATCTATACTTACCCCTTAAATCAACATAGCTTTTGAAAGAATATATAGTTTGAAAGTGTGTCAGTTTAGTTGGTCTCCTTGTACATGTACACATGAAGTTTGTATTGTGTAAGGTCAGATCAAGAAAATGATACATTTCAAAAAACGGAATTCAGATTTACAGTCTGAATTGGATTTGCTCGTGATTGAGATAAATATTTCTTGGGTCTTTTGTTTAAGCCTGAAAAGTTGAAGCCCTTTGAAATTTGGACTTTAGCTCATGACTTTTTGGATTAAAATTTGAGTGCTAAACTAGAGCCAGTTTTGTTACCCTGATTTGATTATGAAGATAAAGAAAAGTTATTACATAAAAGAAATAGCAGGAAAAAAATGGATACAAGGCATGGCACCACCCAGCCAAAAATTCAAGAACTTTTGGCTGTCTACAAACTTGAAGTCGTAGACCATCCTAGCAAGTTACCTTTGTCTCCCAAGAGTATATTAAATACACAGAATAAAACAACACAACTAGGATTCCGACTAATTTAGGATATTCAAGCGTAGCCCGATTGTTACAGTTAGGAGCATAACCATTTTGCCTATCAAGGCATCCACGACACAAGCGCAGGCAAATTGCTCAGAATAATGATGAATGCCAAATTTGTCATCAATTTGGTGCTAATTTTTTTTTCTACATCTAGCGGTGCCACATTATTTTTTATTTTTTTTCATTTTTGTAGAAGAAACACTGAGGGGCATGTGTGCAAAATACATTAAATTTTTTTTACCGATGCCGCACATTCATGTGCAGCACGTGCGGCAATGCACTGGTTAATTTTAAAAAAAAAAGGATGCAATGTGCGGCACCCCTAACATTTAAAAAAAAAAAATCTCCGAGACTTTGTTTAACTTGTGGATGGATTAGGGTTAGGGTTTAAGGGTTTGAATTTAGGGTTTAGAGGGGGTAAGGGTGTGCTAGGGTTTAGGGTTTAGGTGTTCTAAGGTGTGGGGTTTAGGGTTTTATAGGTTGCGTTTTATTAATTAGTGCTAAAGTGCAGCTAAAGCTTTTATATTGAACACTTTATACCTTAAAAATATTAAATCATCCCAAATTATAAAAATCTAGCACAATATTGATGATTAGTTTACAATAAATATGCGTATATAACTAACACGTTTGTATGATTGATGTACAAAATAGTGACAATCAAGATGTATGTAGTAAAGTTTTTAGCTGCAACTTGATTCAAAAAAATAGGCGCAAACTTGATTGGTTGATAGGGTATGTATGCATATGAAGGACAAGTCCCACCTTGCGGTTCAGAGTGGTTAAGGGTATGGTAGGGTTTAGGGTCTAGGTGTTCTAAAATGGGGGATTTAGGATTTTACGGGTAGCATTTTTTTAATTAGAGGATTTAGTAAAAATAGACGTTATACAAGGGTTTAGTGTTTGAGATTCAGGGATTAGATTTTCGAATTCAGATTTTAAAAAAGTTGTATTATTTGAAGATGCGGTGTCAATAATGCAAATTATTTTTTTCTATTATATTTCATTGATGCAAAAAAAAAAAAATATTGTGAGAGATGATTGGTTAGGGTTAGTGTACAATTGAGGGTTTAGGAGTTTTAGAATTTAGGGTAAAATTTAGGATTTATGAGCTTTAATAAATTAGGGTTTTACGGTTTTGGATTTAGAGTTTAAAAAAGCATACGCTATTTTTGGGGATTAACATTTAGGGTTTATACTTTAACGAAACATTTTTGGTGAAGAAGTTCTTACCATATATAATTTCCAGCATATGAAAAATTTAATTCCATGTGAGAGGTTGTGAGAGGTGCTGCACATTGACTCCATTTTTTTTTTTTTTTGAGTTTGTGAGTGGTGCCGCACATATCTCTCCTTTTTAAAAAAAAAAAAAATTCGGTAAAAAAAATTTTAATGTATTTTGCACACATTCCCCTCATGTTTCTTCTGCAAAAATGAAAAAAAAATAAAAAATAATGCTAGTACCGAACATCAAATATGCAGCACCGTTAGATGTAGAAAAAAAAAATATCAGCACCAAATTGATGACGATTTTGGGTTTCATCATTATTCTGAGCAATTTGCCCACAGGGGCACCTGCACATTGAACTACAAAATTTACAGCATATAAATGTGCAAAAACCGCAGAAACTAAACCAACTTCTTACAACTTCTGCCTCCCAGCTTGGTTTGATAAAAGAAGGTTGGCTGATGAGGTGAACAAAGTCAAGTTACACTTCAACTCCTCCAGTATTTTTACAACCTGAAGTGGAGTGACACACAACCATTACTGCCCAAACATGAATAGGCGTAATCTGTTCATTTTGAGGAGGTATATGTGTGCTCCTCTTCCTCTGATGTGAAGTCTAGCCCCAGCTGTAAGCTCTTGGTTCTTCTGCCAGAATCAGAATAACTGACTGATAAATCGTAAAATTCTTCCGCAAACAGTTTATTAACAATAATTCTTGCACTTTCAATAGATACCCTGCTTTACTACTAAGTTGGAAAAAAATCAGTCAAAAGTATTATACCAGACAATCAAGAAAAGCAAGCCAAGAAGCATTGGGCCTAACATCTAATTCCAAGTTAGTGGCAATGCAGTCGTCATAATGTATCCTACAACAAATCATACATCTAAACACCAAATAAAACTGGAAGTACATTTTACAAGACCGTAATCTGAACATAAAACATGTCATGTGCAAGAGCTCTCTTAATAAAGGAAGCTCCAAAGAATGAATCAGACAAATAAAATCAATATACTTTGCACATTGGTGTGCAAAACTGGGAATCTTCATAAAAATAAAAACCAGTCCACAAGTTTAGTGAATGGTTTAATAGTTAGGACGTGAATAGCTTTGACTTCTCATAATTAGGGGAAAAAAATCATCATCTATTGAAACTGAACATTGATCAATTCAATCTAAGGGGTATTAATTAGACTAAAATCTCTCATACTAATATTGAAGTATAATGTTGCTCCAAAAAATTTATAACGTCTCACTAGCAAATCCCATGAACAAATTCTTTGCAATGGGCAATAACCAAAAATTGTATAGTTTGTGCATATCATGATTGGCTGAGTAGAACATCATACATTGTCATCTGTCTAGGAAGAGTTCTTCGAAACTTATATCTGATTACAATTTACTCCTTTCTAATCAACATTTAACTCCTTAGTACCGAAATTCACAGGCAATCTCAAGACACGGTCACCAATTGGGAAGCAAGATATCCAATATACCAGTAGGCATAAATTACACTTTAACCACCTTAAATTTGGAGCCATGCATAACATGGCCTATGCAACCAATAGTTCTGTTGAAGTAGGACAGAATATTTACCTGCCAATCAAAATTTGCTTTCTTTCTTCCATATCTTAACTTATTCTGCATCATGCATACAAGTATTAGGGATCTTGAAACATAACTTTCCGACAGGAGGAAAGAATGGTACGCTTTAAAAGTCAAATGGACCTATCTAATAGGTGTTTGGATGAATCTAATCGTCATCTTCCCACATTAAGTTCATGGGCAGGCTTGGCATTTCAGAAAAGTTCCCATTTTGCATGGGTCCCCCACCACCATCCATTGTACAAGTACCTTCAGATGTTTGGCAGCCATGATTTAGATACTGCAGCTGGGATATAGTCTGCTCATGACTGGTGCACATTTAGAAGAATATGTCATTACCAAGGATTTTTAAAAGCTCCAAACCAAAGAAGCATTAATAATTTCCCTTCCATCTGATTTACTGGTCTCAATGAAAACAAAAAAGCATGACCCCACGTGCAGGATTACAGGACAAAGATTTATTATGGCAGTTTGAACCCTCACATTCCAGAATAATAACTCAGTAAGATGGGCAGTGCAACATGAAAAGTGGATCTACAGTTTCTTTGCATTTGCATGCAGTATCCCACATACAAGCATGCTGAACTCATAGCTGAAAAGACAAACTAATTATTCAGTCCTTTGGCGCAACATGATCCATGTGTCATTCCTATTTTCTTATGGTTAGTTGGATGACACTAACACTTCAGATAATATCTGAAGAAAAATGAAAAAATTTGAAAAAGAAAAAAAAAAAGCATAAAAAGCTAAGAACTCCATCCATTATAGCATGGCAGTTCAATGCCATGTAAGTTTCCATTACCTGCACGGGCTGCAGTCATCAGGTCGGGGTCTTTCCACCACATTAGCATCACACTGCCCATTGGGATCATGCATACCAGTCCCTGTGGTTGAGCCATCAGCATCCTCGCTGACTTCTGGTGATGGTTCATCAACATCGCCCTTTGAATTGTATATCTGCTTCACATCAGACGTGAGTGTAGAAATGAGATTACGTGTCTTATTAAAACCTTGAATTGTTTGAGAAGCATAGTAATTCATCTCACTGCACTTAGAATTCAAAATTCGAAATCGTGCAACTTGTGTGGCCATATTTAGGGCATGAATATCAATCCCAGAGTCAATTTCGCTCCTTGCACGTTTTGTCCATCTTTTGTTAATACAACATCTAGGAAATTCTCTTAGCTGCTCAGCTTTAATAACAGAAATCATATGGCAGCAAGGCAATCCGTCTTTGACTAACTTAAAGCAGGAACATGTCAAGCTCTGATTAGTTGGATAATAACAAACTTTCCACATCATGTCAGGCTTCATATATTCAGAAAATCTGTAAACCCAACATGCCTCATCTTTGAGGTACTCTTTTTTGCTCAAGATTAATGTGGCATCACCCATTATTTGTTCACGAACTTTTAGAAAGATACTTTTTGTGAATACATCAGCAGCATGCCTCTCTAAATCCCTCAAAATCGTACAAAAAGCAGGATACGTGCTCTCTGACTCAGAGTCTGCTTTTGCCTCATCTTCACGAAGACAAACAAGAGCATTGTCAAAGTACCGCACAAATTCATGAAGCTTGAGCTGAACTTGCAGGAACCGGGTGAAATATGTATTCATTTGATGGCCCTGAATACTACTCAGACCAGCAAAGAAATGCTCTCGCAGGTAAGCCTCTGCCCATTTTGTACGCCTGGAGTGAGTCTCTTCAAACCATGGATGACCTTGAAGTCCATGCTTCTTCATTAATTTGATCCAAGCCACCTCAAATTCTTCTGCATTCAAATTTTCCTCCATCAACTTCTTGAAGTCTGGTCCAAAAGAAGAGTCACCAGCAATAGAAACAGCATCCTTATACAGGTGCCAATGGCATATACGATGCTGAGATGTGGGGACCATTTTCTCAATTGCTTCTTCTATAGCTTTGTCACTATCTGTAATAACTGAAACAGGTGTTTTGTGATTCATGGCTTCCAAAAATGTTTCCAGGAGCCATACATAGGTCTCAGCTGTTTCATCTCGCAATAGTGCACAACCAAATACAGTTGTCTGATAATGATTATTTAGACCTGCAAGAATAATAAAGGGTTTTCCATAAGCATTTTTTTTAAATTTAGTGTTCAATGCCAAAGCATCACCAAAGAAGCCATAATCTGCTCTAGACTTCGAATCTGCCCAAAATATACTGCACAATTGCTTTTCATCATCAACATCGTACTTATAATACAACCCTGGATCATAGTCATTCTTAGCACATAAGTAAGCTAAGACACTGTGAATTAAGACACGGTTGTCAACACCATGAATGTCGAAGCTGGCTTGCACATGTTCTGTATCCTTTTTAGTGAGCCCAACTTCTACAGTTTCTGTACGTGCACGCTTTTGCGGCTGCAGATAGGGGACAACTATTGGAGCTGTCAACTCATGATTGTGCTCTTTAACAAAACCTGAAACAACATATTTGCCTGAATTTTTATCATGTTTGACCCGAAAGCTAGCAAGACAACCAACTCTGCTTCCTGGTTTAGGAGCTTGTTTCCTGTCCCAGATATTATTTATCCTGTTCTCCGCAAAACCTTCTCTTGAACAAACCCATCCCCTGTATATTACCACGTTATCCTTGTCACGTTTCGTATACGTCTTTCGAACAGTAAACCCAACAAGTTTAGAGTAAGTCTCGTAGAACATTCCTGCTTCTTCATCATAGTCAAATTTCAATTTAAGAACTTCTTTCTCAGTCAGCTCATCTAAACCTTTATCCAATTCCACCCAACTGACCTCATGAATATTATCATTTCCAGTGAGAGGTTCAGCACCACCAGATTCACTTCCATTGATATCTTCAGCATCTATGTTAATTTCATTGTCTTCAACATTTCTCCTATCACTGTCACCAGAATCACCATCACCATCACCATTATCAGACAAGTCTATGTTGACATGCTCACGTGCAGACCTAGCTGTCGCATCCATTGAAACCCCTAAATGGTGCAAAGAAAATATAAAGTACGATTATTACACAAAAGAAGAAATTTTTTTTTGGGGGGGGGGGGAGGACATACACACGCACAGAAACACATACACCACAATAACTTGAACAGTACTTACTATGATTACATGGTGGCTAAAAATGATTCTCCCAACTATAATTCCGCATCTTCCAACGAGAAGTACTGCTGGAACTGAACTAGAAGTTGTGTAGTTTAAATTCTTAACATGCAGAAACTGAGGTCACCATTCCAGAACCCCTACAGGAAAAGGTCATCACCAAAGATAAAGTTCAGGTCAATAGGCAATTTTCCACCAAAAAGAAAGTTTAGAAAATCAAACTGCAAAAAGGGGCACATAATAAACTATAGTCCATTCAGGTTGCAAAGAAAGAGAAGCTGACAACTAATAAATTCCTCCATTGCATGAAATTACCGGCAGCAAACTTTCTGCATAAAAGCTTGTTCTTTTGGATTTTTAAGCACCCTAATGCACACAAAAGCCAAAAGGAAAAAAAAAAAAAAAAAAGAGAGACAAAGAAAGAAAGAAAGAAAGAAATGGCACTAAATTAAGAAAAATAAAACAAGAAAGTAATGACGCTCAAGTGTATATATGAATGAATGCATGTAAAACAATAAAATTAAAGAAGCAAGCTGAGAAGTAGCACCACATGGGGGAGAAGGTGTACCTTCTTGAAGTCCTGAAATGGCACTGAATTATTTCATCTCAAACTAGATACTGAACTTCGAAGAAGTAAAGCGAGCAAAAGAATGAAATTTGGAGCATAAAGTTTAATATTTGAAAGAGCCCACAAATATTCTTGAGGTTTCGGTTGTGATTCTTCTTCTTCGGGTTCAAAAATGGCAGAGGAAGGACATGTGAGAGTGATCGGAGGAAGGTGAAGTCAGCGGATACAGAGAACAGAGAAGAACAAAACGACGTCACCTCGGGAGCCCGGTCACTGGGCTTGGGCGGGTGAGGGAGATGGGCTAATGGGCCATGGGTCTGGTGAAGGACGGCTACATGTGCCTGCAGTTCGTAAATTTTTTCTATTTTCCTTTTAATATATGTTTTCTTTTTGAATAAAAACAAGAAATTGATGTAAATGTTTCCGTTCCACTTCCAACAGGTTCAACCCTAATGTAATTTCTTGGCCAAGGTGGGATCAATATTAGTGTAAACATACCTTTCATTAACCAGTATTTTTCTCTAGCAAAATTTTGACCAAAACTTGTTTGTAATTGTTAGGTGTGACAAAGGGCATTACACTCTCTATTACAATCCATTGCAGATGTCCGAAACTCAATCACACATTTTCTTTTTTCATAAAGTAAGTGGAAGGTTTTAAATTCAGAACCTATCTCAATTAGATATTGCAACAACTCAAGTACTAAACCTTTTTATTTTTTAATATTATAAAATATCAACCATTTATAGGGTATCCTGATTTCCAGATCAATGTAATATAGAGTATTGTGATGTCAAAACAATCATGTTTTATGCACTTGAATGCCCATAAATGCCACAGGCAGAGACGTAGAGTCACTGCCCAAGAAATTTTTTTTTTTTATTCTTGTTTGATTTCCCTTGGTGTCTAGTCACAATACACATACCACATCAATTCATTGAAGTAAAATCGAATCATATTTCAGGAAATTCCTTAGGCCAAGGCCTAGAAAAGCCTTGATTCAATCCAACGAATAATGCTCAATTGTCCAACCAATTACTTTTCATGCGATTCATGAGGTGGCAATTCAAGTTAACCCTTCTCAAATTTTTTTTTTTTGGGGTTCCAAAACAGAGGAGAGCTGGAAATTAAGAAGTACAGAGGGTGGAGGATTTGAATTACTCAATTGGATTTGCTTCAGCCCTCTGAAGTTTTGACTTTAGCCCTTTTTTATCCTTCTGTTTGTTAGCAATTAAAAAGGAGACCAAGTGTTAAGAAGTGGTGATCAATTGCTCATCTACCAACTAGAGGGAATAAAAGGTATTTAGGTCGAATCTTGTTTACTAGTTTGGGAGATCAGCTGCACTTCAATTCAGATAGTGTTTTCCCCACATCTTTAGTAGCTTTAGTACAAGAGCCAAACAACTAATCTCCATGTTGCCATGCCAGTATGCCACAACCAGACAAGTTGTATTAGACGAAAATCTAACACTATCTTTTTCTTCAAATTCATTTTCTGCTGAGCAGTGCCCTTCAATTCTACATACAGGGTTTTCATTTTTCCAGTACTTCGAAACTATCGTGTACAACCCTCTTCGATCAGCTTATTAAGTTGCTTAATTAATTGCACCCTGTAGTTCATTCTAGTAGTTGAACATTTTTAACTAGTACAGCGAATTCCTATAATACAAGGAAATTCAATAATGAAATAGTTAAGATGCTTGAAAAGGGCTATGGCAGGCATAGCACCAGTCATGGATCATTCTAAGTTGGTTGCTTTTCTTTTTCTTCCAACAGTGCAATAGAGATAGAGGATAACATTAACACAACTTGCATTTTGACTAACTTAGCACATTACAAGCGCAGCTTCGATTGTTACAGTTAGGAACATAACCATTTTGCCTAACAAAGTATCTAAGGGCAAAAGGGAACCTGCACATTGAACTACAAATTTACAGCATAATAGAGACAAAATATGTGCAAAGCCGGGGGGAAACAAAAGCAACTTCTTCCAACTTCTGCCTCCCTTTCTTTGACAGAAGAATGTTGGCTGATAAGGTGACCGAAGTCAAGCCCACTTCAACTCCTCTAATACATGTACAACCTGAAATTGAGTAACAGACAACTATCACTAACCGAAAAACACCAGCAGCAGCAATCTGTTTGCTTCCGAGAATGTATGTGCCTATAATCTGGGGTGAAGTCTAGACCCAGCTTTAAGCTCTTGGTCATCGGCTGGAAAAAGATTTAGTGACTAATAACTCTTCAAAATGCTAACCAAAAATTTCACTTGTTCTTGCACTTTAAATAGATACTCTGCATTGTTACTAAGTTGAACAATCAGCCTAAAGTATCATACCAAACAATCAAAAAGCAAGCCAAAATCCATTCAACTTGACATCTAATTCCCAAGTTAGTGACAATCCCGTCAATGCAGAATATATTTTTCAATATATGATACATCTATGATGTTGGAAAAGATATTTCTAATGTATCCTCTTGTTTTGAGCCAAAGCTGGAAATCAATTTTGCAAGACCCTAATCTGTTTGGAAGTAATGAGTCATTTTTATTAGTCTATATCGTTTCAAGATTTATAGTAAACATACTGTGTCTCAGACTCAAGCTACAAAAACAGTGACATTACTCTGTGGAGCTTCAACATATTATTATGGACCAATCTACAGCTGTAGTTCAACATGGTGATGCATAAAATACCTTTTTTCCCTTCGTACTTATGGCACTGTGGGGTAGATGATCCTTTACATATGAAACCTTTTTGATAAGCTTTTGTGTTTATAAATTTTGCAGCTTGGCCAAATACAGGAAATGGTAGAATTTCAGCATGAAAGTAGAGAAGATACTATAAAAAATGAAAGAAAAAGAGATCATCCAAATTTTGAAGAAAGGACTTTTACACCCATATGCAACAGACAGACAGAGAGAGTGAGAGACAGAGAGAGAGAGATAGCGAAAAGGCTCTGGTTTTAGACAAATATCTACCTAAAAAACATTTTACAAGCAACAAGGAAGGATTAAGTGAATGGACAAGAGAAAGAAATACTGAAATTTGTTATGAAGGCTGGAGCTTCCTTTCTGACAAAGCACATCATAGATGTGTCCCCTAAACATGCAATCTCATTCACACTTCCAACTAGATAAGTTGAGAAAAATAAGAAATACTAAGTCCTAAAACATAAATATGTAATAAAAGTACAAGAGCTACACTTTAATGAAAAGAAGCTCCAAAGAAGGCATCAGAAAGATTAAGTAGATACATTTGCAGATTGGTAGAGTGAGTTCGCTGGGCAAATTGGGAAGCCACATAAACAAGATCAGTCAACAAATTTTGTGAATGCGATAATAATGGAGCCCTAAATGGTTTTCACTTCTTATAATTAGTCGGAAAAAAATCGTCATAGATTCAAAGTGAACACTAACATATCTAATCTAAAGAGTATTAATTAGACTAAAAGCTGTCAAACTTGAATCGGAGTATTACCTTGCTCCGAACACTTAAAATGTCTCACTAGCAAAATCCATCAATAAATTCTATGATATGGGCAATAACCAGAATTAATAGTCTACATATATCATATCTGGGTGAATAGAACATCATACAGTGAATGTAAACATTGACATCTTTCTACGAAGGGTTGTTACAGTTGATTCTCCCGAACTTATACCCACTATTAATTTACCCCTCAGTCTTTCTTATCAACATTTAGCTCCTTTGTCCCAAAATTCATAGTAGCTTTCCATATACTGTCACCAATCAGTAACAAAATCAGCGATATACCCACAGGGATACATGCAATTAACTACCTTAAATTTGAAGCCAAGCATAACATGACCTATTTGACCAACAGTTCTATTGAGTAGGACTCTGTATATATACCTCCCAATCAAAATTCACTTTCATTACTCCACATTTTAACTCATTCTATGTACCAGTACGAGTAAAAGGCCTTACAATATAACTTCCTGAGATGCGGACGAATCTGACATGTCAAAAATGTAGAATTTAAAAGTGGATACAACCTACCTTATAGGCGTTTGGATGAATCTAATCACTGTCTTTCCAAATCAAGTTCCTGGGCCGGCTTGGGGTTTCAGAAAAGTTTCCGTTCTGTGTGCGTCTCTCACCATCATCCGTTGTACCAGTACCTTCAGATGTTTGTAAGCCATGATTTAGATGCAGCAGCTGGGATGTAGTCTGATCATGACTGGTGCACCAGTAGAAGAATATTTTGTTACTAAGGATTTTTACTAGATTCAAATCAGACAAACATCAATACTTTTTCTTCTATCTGATTCATGGGTCTTGATTAAAAAAATAAAATCCATGATCATAGATGCAGGATTACAGCAGAAAGAATTATTGTGGCAATTTGAAGCACAATTTCCAGGTAAATAACTCAATAAGAGGACCTTTAAAAAAATACTCAATAAGATGGGAAGAGTAACACAAAAAGAATGCATTCAAATGCAGTATTCCATACTTAAAGATGGGTATACAAGCATGCTGAACTCGTGTCTGAAAACACTAACACTTTAGTCCTTTTGCAAAAACATCTGAAAGCAACATGATACATGGGCAGTTCCTTTGTTTTCTTACAGTTTGTTGGAGAACATTTTATTTGACTGTATGACAGTAACACTTTCAATAATATCTGAAGAAAAATGAAAAAAGTTGGAGAAATAACACACATGCTAAGAACACCATCCACTGAAAAATCAAACATGGCAGTTCAAAGCTTTTTAAGTTCTCATTACCTGCGCTGGCTGCAATCATCAGGGTGGGGTGTTTCCACGCCAGTAGCATCACATTGCCCACTGGAGTTTGTTGATTTGGGATCATGCATACCAGACCTTGTGGTTGAGCCATCAGCATCCAGACTGACTTCTGGTGCTGGTCCATCCACTTCACCCTTTGAATTGTAAATATGCTTCACACGAGACGTGATCTTAGAAATGAGACTCCGTGTCTCATTAAAACCTTCAATTGTCTGAGAAGCATAATAATTCATCTCACTACAAGTAGAATTTAAAATTCGAAAACGGGCAACTTGAGTGGCCATATTTAAGGTTTGAATATCGATCCCAGAATCTATTTCACTCCTTGCACATTTGGTCCATCTTTTGTGAATGCAACATCTAGGAAATTCTCTCAGATGTTCAGCTTTCATCACAGAAACCATATGACTGCAAGGCACTCCGTCGCTGACTAGCTTGAAACAGGAACATGTCAAGCTTTTATTGCTTGGATCATATCGAACCTTCCATATCATGTCAGGTTTCATATATTCAGAAAATTTATAAAGCCAACATGCATCATTTTCGAGGTACTCTTTTCCATTCAAAATTAGCATGGCATCACCCATTATCTGTTCACGAACCTTGAGAAACTTACTTCTTGTGAAGACATCAGCAGCATGCCTCTCTAAATCCCTCAAAATTGTACAGAAAGCAGGATACGCGCTTTCTGACTCAGAATCTGCTTTGGCCTCATCTTCACGAAGACAAACAAGAGCCTTGTCATAGTGCCTCACAAATTCATGAAGCTTGTGCCGAACTTGCAGGAACCGGGTAAAATATGTATTCATTCCATGGCCCCGAATACTGCTCAGACCAGCAAAGAAATGCTCTCGTAGGTAAGCCTCTGCCCATTTTGTACGCCTGGAGTAAGTCTCTTCAAACCATGGATGGCCTTGAAGTCCGTATTTCTCCACTAATTTGATCCAAGCCGCCTCAAGTTCTTCTGGATTCCAATTTTCCTCCATACATTTCTTGAACTCAGGCCCAAAAGATGATGAATCACCAGCATTAGAAACAGCATCTTTAAATAGGTGCCAGCGACATATACGATGCTGAGATGTGGGCAATGTTTTCTCAATTGCTTCTTCTATAGCTTTGTCACCATCTGTGATAACCGAGACAGGTGCTTTGTAATTCACGGCTTCCAAGAATGTTTCGAGGAGCCATACATAGGTCTCAGCTGTTTCACCTCCCAATAGTGCACAACCAAATACAGTTGTTTGATCATGATTATTCAGCCCCGCAAAAATAATAAAAGGTTTTTCGTAAGCATTCTTTCTAAATTTAGTGTTCAAAACCAAAACATCACCAAAGAAGGCATAATCTGCCCTAGACTTTGAATCTGCCCAAAATATACTGCATAGCTGATTTTCTTCATCAAGATTGTACTTATAAAACAACCCTGGATCATAGTCATTCTTAGCACTTAAGTAAGCTAAGACACTGTGAGTTAAGACACACCTACTGTCGCCATCACGAATGTCCGAGCTAGCCCACTCACGCTCTATATCTTTCTTAGTAAACCCAACATCTACAGCTACTCTACGTGCGCGCTTTTGTGGCTGCAGAAACGGGACAACTATGGGAGGCGCCAACTCATGATTGTGCTCTTTAATAAAACTCGTAACAACATATTTGCCTGATTTCTTATCATATTTGACCCGAAAGTGAGCAAGACAACCAATTCTGCTTACCGGTTTAGGATCTCGTTTCCTGTCCCACATATTTATCCTGTTCTCCCGAAAACCTTCTCTTGAACAAACCCATCCCCTATATCTGACCTTATTATTCTCGTCACGTCTTGTATGCACCTTTCGAACATTAAACCCGACAAGCTTGGCATAAGTCTCATAAAACAGTCCTGCCTCTTCATCACAGTCAAATTTCAGGTGAAACACCTCATCTTCAGTCAGCTCATGCAAGCCTTTATCCAAATCCACCCAACTCACATCACGAGCATCATCATTTCTGGCGTCAGCTTCAGCACCAGCAGTTTTACTTCTATTATTATTTCCGGTGTCTATGTTCATCCCATTTTCTTTGCCGCTTCTCCTATTACCCTCACCAGAATCACTATCACCACTACCAGTGTCGCCTACATCTACTGCGACATGCCCACATGCACATTTAGCCGTCAAATCCATTTTAACCCCTAAATGATGCAACGAATATTTTAAGTAAAACAAGCCAATACAAGAAAACATAGATACGGGACTACAGGGAAATGAATTAGAGTTATTGTCTATCAAATCCTTAAGTAGCATAAATTAAGACGAACATGCCATAACCTCTGCGGAAATGGTAAAAACCCAAAGCTATAATTCAGGTGAATAGGAAAATGTCTGCCAAAAAAACCAAAAATCTTACAGAATCAAAACTGCAAACAGTGTCACATTATAAAACTAGAGTTTATTCAAGTAGCACAACAGCAATAACTGACTAGAACTAAATTCACTGGCAACAAATTTTCTGCATAAAAATTTGTTCTTTACACTTTTAAGGGCCCTATTGCACGCAGAGAAAAATAAACACATGCACACACTCACGCTCACACAGACACCCACACACAGAGAAATATCAGTTATAACATGCAATACCTCCAACATTGAAGGAAAAAAAATGAAGAAAGAAGGCTGAAATAGTATCATATGGAGGAGAAGGTGCACCTTCTTGAAGTCTTGAAATGGCACTAAATCATTTCATCTGAAACGATGATACTCTGTAAGTGAAAAAACCAAAGGGGTGAAAAACATGAAATTTGATGGATGAAGTCTGAAAATCGAAAGAACCCACAAATATTTTTGAGGTTTCTATGATTCTTTATTGAGGTTCTGGAAATGGCAAAGGAAGGGGAGAAGTGAAGAGCCTGAGGAGGGGTCGGAGGAAGCTGAAATCAGCTGATAGAGATCACAGTGAAGACTAAAACGACGTCATATCTGCAACCCAGTGCTGGGCTTCGTCAGGTGAGTCTAGATGGGCTCATGGGCCATGGACGTTCAGGATGATTCAAATTAAGCAATTACTAAGGTGGCATGCAATGTTTGCAATCGCCTTTGCAAATTACGATTCGGCACTATTTTATTGGCCTCTCTTGAGATTTGGCAACAATCACTAACCTCACCTTAGGTTAATAATCTTGTAACATGTCAAACCATTTCATAATAAAAAAATGATATCATGAGAGAGGACATTTTATGATTTCACGAATACCCATCACGCAGTATATTAGTTAGTTGATCAAGTATGAAAAGTAGTTAGATATTTTAATTTCTAATTAAGTAGTAAGAGAGAAGCAAAAGGTATCTTTGTAATGATTCTTATACTATGACTATATATAACAGCAGAAATATGGAACTTCAGAGGAAATTTTGCTTTATTCCTTTGCTAGCTAGAGTACAAGAGCCATTGTAAAGCACCGCTATCTATTCACTAACTTTTATTTCTCCCTTACAATTCAACAAAATTTGTACTTACATCTCTAAAGTTCTATTTTATTAAAATATCTAATTACTTTCATACTCAATCAACTAATAATGTACTACAAGAGGTGTTAGCAGCTTAATTTTTGCATTTTTTTAGCTTAATTTCTAGAGGTGGTGCTATCCCAGATTAAAACTTTGTCGCTAAGATAGTTGACAGGATTCGATTTAAAAAAAAAAAAGTACTACATGAAGGGGATTGGTGGAATCATAAAATGTTCTCTTTCATGGTATCATTTTTTTTAATTATAAAATGGGTTGACATATTACAAGATTATTAACCTCAGGAGAAGTTAGTGATATTATCAAAATCTCAAGAAAGGTTAGTGAAATAGTAAGAAACCTCCTTAAAATCATCCCTTACGATTAATCACATTTTATTAGAAATTTAGAAAAATTCATTGAACACATAACCAGTATCAGAAGAGGCTACTTTACATGCATCCCATATTTCCTTTTTTTCCCCCCTTAGTTGGAGTTGCTTGTATTGACATTTAAGGTCAGGCCTCATGTAAGTCTGTCATGTATTGACTCACGTGAATTGGGAATTTGCAGAAAGAATGATAAGAACGGGAAGAATCTGAGGGAGAATAGGAGAAAGTTGAGAGAGAAAATGGGAAGAGAAAGAGAATGATGTATTATTCCGTTTGGAAGAGAAGTAAGAATTATGTTACAGATTTTCCATGCCTCAACTGTTGACTATTTTACAGTTATAAAGGAAGATATTTTCGGAACACTTGGACATTCTGCTAGTGACAGCTAACTCTAATGGGCCCCCCCATTAATTGGCCCACTTGCTTATTTTCTGAATTAATTTGTTTTCTTCTTCAAAGCATGACAAATCTCTCCTGCTTGAGATGAACCTTGTCCTCAAGGTTTAAAATTAGGAAACTGGTTGGTGATGAATGAAAGATCTTCCCAGGATGCTTCGTCAAATCCAAGCTGCTTCCACTTAATGAGTAATTGGTTGACTGGTTGCGAATTCCTTAGTATGGCTCGGCGTTTCAGCACCATCTCAGGTTCTAAGTTACAGTGATCATTAACATTGAACTCTGGTAATGTGGCCTGCACAGCTGCTGGATCTCCAATTCTCTTCTTAAGCAAGGATACGTAAAAAACTGGGTGTAATTTGGCCCCAGGAGGAAGGTTGAGTCTGTAGGCGACTTTTCCCACTTTTTCTAGTATCTCAAAAGGTCCATAGAACCTTGCAGCCAGTTTCAAACACTTCCTTACAGCCACTGATTGCTGCTTATAAGGTTGAAGTTTAAGATAGACCATGTCACCTACCTAAAATTGCCTCTCAGTGCGATGGCGGTCTGCAAAAAATTTCATCCTGCCTTGAGCCTTGGCAAGGTTATCCTTTAAAGTCTGAATGATTGTAATCCTGTCCTGTATCCATTGGTTAGTTGCTAGAATGATGGAATCGTGAAAAGGCCCCAAGGGAAGATGCAAAGGCTCGTACCCATACAGTGCTTTGAATGGTGTCATTTTAAGGCTGCTGTGGTAATTTGTGTTATACCACCATTCAGCCAAGGCAAGCCATTTATTCCAGCCGTGAGGTCTTTCTCCCGTCATGCATCTCAGGTAAACTTCAAGACATTGATTAAGCCTCTCAGATTGACCGTCAGTTTGTGGATGAGCTGCTGTGCTGTAGTGTAGATTAGTACCTATCAGCCTAAAGAGTTCCTTCCAGAATATACTTGTGAAGATCTTGTCACGATCAGTGATTATGGATTCTGGCAAGCCATGCAGTCTGTATGTCTGTTCTAGGAATATCTGAGCTATTTGTGTGGCGCTGAAGGGATGTGCCAGAGCAATAAATGACCAAATTTGGTCAATCTGTCGACGACCACCAAGATGGTATCATGACCATTAGAAATAGGAAGCTTCTCAATAAAATCCATGGTGATATGAGACCATGCTTGACTTGGTATAGGTAGAGGTTGTAGCAACCCAGGATAGGGCACATTCTTGCTTTTGTTTTGCTGGCATGCCTCGCATTGCCTTACAAAGTTGATTACATCCGCCTTTAGCTTGGGCTAGTAGAAGAGAGCTTTTATTCTTTGAAAACAACCCAACTGACCTGAATGATCCCCAATCGAAGAGGCATGTAGCTGTCTGATAATGTTCGCTCTCAGTGCTTCAGATTGCCCTACATATATTTTTCCTTGAAACCTGAGAATACCATGCTTGTAGGTGTATTGCGGAAGTGATGCTGGTGACACAATTAGTTGAGCCAGCACGTCCTTGACTTTATCATCTTCCTCATAACTGGTTATAATCTCCTTCATCCATTCGGGCTACACAGTGGTCAGTACCATGAGCTGCGGTCGTTGAGGATCTTCTTCTTGTTGCTCCAATAATCTCCTAGAGAGGGCATCAGCCACCCTATTGTCGACACCTTTCTTGTATTGGATAGTATAATCCAATCCAAGCAGCTTAGTCAGGCATTTGTGCTGTAAATGAGAGGTTAACTTTTGTTCCAACAAAAACTTCAAGGACTGATGACCAGTTTTAATGACAAATGGGTATCCCACCAAATAGTGTTTCCATTTGGTAACTGCTAATAATAATGCCATCAGCTCCTTTTCATACACAGATAACCCCAGATTTTTGTTGCTGAGTGCTTTACTTAGGAAGGCAATAGGTTGTCCTTCCTGCATTAGTACCGCTCCCAGGCCAATTCCACATGCATCAGTTTCAATCACAAATGGTTTGGTAAAATCTGGTAATCTAAGTACAGGTGCTGTAGTCATGGTTATCTTGAGCTTCTCAAATGCTGCTTCAGCCTCTTCAAACCACTTGAATCCTTCCCTTTTTAATAATTCCGTGAGTGGCTTCCAGATGAGACCATAATTTCTAATAAATCTTCTATAGTAACCCGTTAAGCCAAGGAAACCCCTCAAGGCTTTGATATTATTGGGCCTCGGCCAACTCAATATACATTCTATCTTTTTACTGTCCATCTTGACCTTCCCTTCTGTGATGATGTGCCCCAAGTATTCTATCTCCTTCTGAGCAAAAGAGCATTTTGATTTCTTAACGAATAACTGATTTTCTTGCAAAACTTGGAAAACAATGCTCAAATGCTCAATATGTTCTTCCAATGTAGTACTGTAGATAAGAATGTCGTCAAAGATACCAACACAAATTTTCTCAGAAACGGGTTGAAAATCTGATTCATCAGAGATTGAAATGTAGCGGGAGCGTTAGTTAAACCAAATGGTATAACTAAGAATTCATAATGACCTTCGTGCGTCTGGAATGCTATTTTTGTAATATCCTGCGGTTTGACTCTAATCTGGTGGTAACCCAAGGTAAGATCCAGCTTGGATTGCCACTTTGCCCCATGCAGCTCATTGAGCAATTCATCTATATTGGGTATAGGGAAACTATCCTTGATTGTCAGCTAGTTAAGGAATCTATAGTCCACGCAAAATCTCCATGTCGCATCCTTCTTTTTCACCAGCAAAACTGGGGATGTGTATGGGCTGTTGCTGTGTCTTATGATCTGATTTTGCAGCATTTTGCCACCTGGGCTTCAATTTCATTCTTCTGAGAGTGGGGGTATCTGTATGGTCTCAGCTTGAAAGGCTCTGCTCCTGGTTTAAGTGGAATCTGGTGATCCACATGCCTTTCCGGTGGTAATCCCTTTGGTTCCTCGAACACTGCCCCAAACTTATCTATGACTTGCTGCACCTCTGGTGGAACACTTTGGTTATTATGCTCTCCTCCTTTATCCACGGACAATGCATAGCACCCTCTCCTATCTCTGATGTATTCCCGTAAATCTTTTCCTCTTATTAGTTTAACAAATCCATCATCGGCACACCCATGAAGTGTAATCAACTGCCCTTGTTGTATCATATGGATATTTAGTTGATGGAAGTCGAAGGTGATAGGGCTGTACAGGAACATCCAATCCACCCCCAAGATCATGTCCCAACCACCCAACTCCATGATTTTCAAATCATAGCAGAATTTGTATTCTTGAATTTCCCAATGGACTTTTGGACAGAAGGTTCTACCAGTGATGCTACCCCCATCCGCAACAGTAACCACAAAAGGTTCAGTGTGTGCACAATCTAAAATTCACGTAGCTATCAGTGCTACCTGTATCAACTAAAATGTGAATTCTAGACTCCTTAAGCTTCCCTTCAATAGTGATGGTTTTTTTTCTTGAGTGAATTCGACAAAGCATACAAGGGAACGCCAATTACCTCACCGGGATCACCCGTCTTTTCGTCCTGCTCTCCAATAGCATCCACGAATTCTGGCTCCTCTTCTTCTTCGGCTACCATGAAGTTTAGATGCTTCATTCTGCACTGGTGGCCAAAGCTATATTTGTCGCCACACTTGAAGCACAGTCCTTGATTCCTTCTGTTCTGAATTTCCTGGGCGGTCAGCTTTTTCATTTCTATTGAATTGGAAAGAGTCTTCTTCCCTTCCGGTAATGCCGATACCTTGTATTGGTTAGAAGAACCTGGTGCTCCAGTGTTATTCCGTGTTAACCCATACTACCATTCTCCTTAAGCCTTCCCAGGGAACTTTCCCCTTTGTGACCTTGCTCCACCATCTGTTCTTGCAATTGTGCCACCTCAATTGTTTCCCATAGTGTTTGTTTTTTTATCATCTTAACCATGGGCTTAATCTCTTCCTTAAGCCCACTCACGAAGCTGGAAATGAAATATTGTTCTGAAAGTCGAGGATCACGGTTCAGCATCAATGTCTTCAATTCCTCAAACCTTTATTGATATTCTTCTACCGTTCCTGTTTGCTGTAGCTTATTGAATTCCTCTACCTTATCCAAGAATCCTTTATCCCCAAATCTTCTGACTAATAACTCGCAAAAATCCTTCCAGTATAATTTTCCTTTGGACAACTTAATGCGTTGGTACCATATTTCCACCTTCCCTTCTAAGAATACTTCCACTGACTCCACCTTCATCAGCTCTGGGACTTGGTAGAATGCAAAGTATTTTCAGCACTTCCGAAGCCATTCTCTTGGGTTATCCCCAGAGAAACAACTCAATTCAATTTTCGGCTGATATGGCATCGAATTTCTGCCCCATTTTTCCTTGTTGACTCCACCCACCGCCGGATCATCCTCATTTCTTTGTTGTGGCTGCAAAATTGGGGTAGGCAAAATAGGAGTTGTATCAACCCCCGATTGCTCCTCCCTGTTTTTATTCAGCTTCTGCAAGATCGCATTCATCCCCACTACTATAGAGTCCATCTTTTCATCGAACTTATGCTCCTGCTTCTCCATTTTCTTGTTTTGCTCCAGCAATTTGGCCTCAATCAGGGCTTGGAATTGGCTGCATTGTTGTTGCAGATCCTTCCAGAGCTCTTGAATCTTGCTATCTTGCCTTTTAATCTGTTCTTCCAGCCGCTTAAATCTTGTTCCATCCACCATGATCACTCCAGACTTCCCAGGATCGGTCAGCTCTGATACCACTTTGTCATGTATTGACTCACGTGAATTGGGAATTTGCAGAAAGAATGATAAGAATGGGAAGAATCTGAGGGAGAATAGGAGAAAGTTGAGAGAGAAAATGGGAAGAGAGAGAGAATGATGTATTATTCCGTTTGGAAGAGAAGTAAGAATTCTGTTACAGATTTTCCATGCCTCAACTGTCGACTATTTTACAGTTATAAAGGAAGATATTTTCAGAACACTTGGACACTCTGCTAGTGACAGCTAACTCTAATGGGCCCCCCCATTAATTGGCCCACTTGCTTATTTTCTGAATTAATTTGTTTTCTTCTTCAAAGCATGACAGTTTGAAAAAAAAATTTTAACGCCTCTCTTGGCTTCTGATTGGGCTAAAGTTTTGCTCGTAACCCTCTTTAACCAGTATTTTCATATTCATAATAGTGTGAAAAGAAGAACAGGCTCCAAGTTGTTCAAGAATCATGGCGTAAAATAAAATTTTAATTGGTCTCAAGAGAACAGCACAATATGATTTTTTTTTCCTTTTAGCGGACATGATTTTAAAGTTTCAATGGAAACAAAATTTTTTAATCAAAATTGAGTAGCTAATCATGTTCAGCTAGTTGAGTTAGATATGTTGCCTTAGACTGTTAGATTATTGTGGCCTACATGACCACATAAATATAGAATAACATTATAGATTGTATCCCATATATATGAAATAACAAATTGAGTGCTTGTATGGATAGGTTCAAGGTATATGACCAAAGTCATGTACCTAATTAATAATCACAAGATTCAATAACCAAAGTCATGAATCTAACTTTAATGATAAATGAACTTGTTTTAACATTTATGGAACTTCACATACATTGATGTATATACTTTTATGACTATGTATATACATTCTTGAAACAAGTGAGCCATGATAAGATTCATCTTATCAAAGAGGAAGAATTAATGGGCCTTATTATTGATCAATGATGGGAAGGGTTACTTATGCATCTATAAATAGGCTCTTGGTCCCTCTCTCCACTTAACTAGTTTGTGAGAATTGTCCCATCACCAGAGTAAATACAAAAAGTGTAAGAGAGAGAAGATCAAGGGTGGTAACATACAACTATAAGTAGAGACGTATTCAATAGCACAAGGTATGTCTTAATATATGATCTAAGTTGTGGTTGAAGATCCTGATCTTATTTTTTCTAAGACTTGATGCTCACCTATAGGCATAGTGATCATCTTGAGATTATTAGGTACTTGGTTGCCTTTATAGTATGAAATCCACTTGTGGATACATTTTCATGCTAGATAGAGGAGTCATATCTTGGAAAAGTGTAGATCAATCCATAACTGCTTCATCTACAATGGAAGCAGAATTTATAGCATGTCATGCGGCTACTCAAACTATCTAGTTGCGGACTTTCATTGAGGGGTTTAAGGTCCTGGATTCTATATCCTGACCCATAATACTTTATAGTTACAATTCTGCTGCTGTTTTCTTTTCAAAGATCAACAAATGCTCTAGTAAGTCCAAGCACATTGAGTTGAAATATCATGTTGTTCGTGAAAGAATTCAGCAATAGAAGGTGTCCATTGAACATATCCAAACGGATGTGATGCTTGCAGACCCTTTAACGAAAGCATTGGTGCTGAATAAGTTTAAAGAGCATCCTAGTTCCGTAGGTCTTGCTAAATTTATGTAATTTGGACACATAATTGTGACACTTATTTCTTGTATAAGAAAAAAGATTTTATGCACATTGTGCTAAATTATACGAAACATTGTACAAGAATATTTTGGACCATTAATGGATTTGACAGCATTAATCTGCTATATCTTCCTTATTAAATTTATCTACATACAGTTATTGAGATTGTGATATATGGAAGGAATTGTATTACATTATTACTCGAACGCTATGATCACATAACTGCGTAGGATAAATGTAATTGTTTTTGTGGCCACTCTTCACTTGTTTTTATGACATTTATGTGACCATTTGTCCAAGTGGGAGAATATTAGATTATTGTGACCCACATGACCACATAAATGTAGAATAACATTATAGATTATATCTCACGTATATGAAATAACAAATTGCAGTGCTTGTATGGATAGGTTCAAGGTATATAATGAAAGTCATGTACCTAATTAATAATTACAAGATTCAATAACCAAAGTCATAAATCTAACTTTAATGATAAATGAGCTTATCCTTACATTTTTGGAACTTCACATACATTGATGTAAATACTTTTATCACTATGTATATACATGCTTGAAACAAGTGATTCATGA
The DNA here is from genome assembly GCA_013103745.1 of Gardenia jasminoides. Classification (NCBI taxonomy): domain Eukaryota; kingdom Viridiplantae; phylum Streptophyta; class Magnoliopsida; order Gentianales; family Rubiaceae; genus Gardenia; species Gardenia jasminoides. The sequence continues at coordinate 29,891,300 of CM023103.1, forward strand.
TAAGATTCATCTTATCAAGGAGGAAGAATTAATGGGTCTTATTATTGATCAATAATGGGAATGGTCACTTATGCATATATAAATAGGCTCTTGGTTCCTAACTCCACTTAACTAGTTTGTAAGAATTGTACCATCACTAGAGCAAACATAAAGAGAGTAGGGGAGGAAAGATCAAGGGTAATAACATACAACTACAACTAGAGACGTACTTAATGGCGCAAGGTATGTCTTAATATATGCTCTATAAGTTGTGGTTGAAAATTCTGATCTTATCTTTTCTAAGACTTGATGCTCATCTATTGGCATAGTGATCATCTTAAGATTATTAGGTATTCAGATTTAGATTTTATGGGTTGCCTTGATAGTATGAAATCCACTTTTGGATACATTTTCATGCTAGCTGGAGAAGCCATATCTTGAAAAAGTGTAAAGCAATCCATAATTGCTTCATCAACAATGGAAGCAGAATTTATAGCATATCATGAGACTACTTCTCAAGCTATCTAGTTGCGGAATTTCATTGAGGGCTTAAGGTTGTGGATTCTATATTCCGACCCATAATGCTTTACTGTGAAAAAATCCACTTTGTTTTCTTTTCAAAGAACAAGAAATGTTCTAGTGTCTCCAACCATATTGAGTTGAAGTATTATGTTGTTCGTGAAAGAATTTAGCAAGAAGGTGTCCATTGAACATATCCAAACGGATGTGATGCTTGCAAACCCTTTAACGAAAATATTGCGCCAAATAATTTTGAGCACACTAGTTCCATGGATCTTGCTCAATTTATATAATTTGGACACATGATTGTGACACTTATTCCCTATATAAGAAAAACGTATTTTGTGCACATTGTAGTAAATTATACAGAAACATTATACAGGAATATTTTGGACCATTGATGGATTTGACAATATTAATCCGCCGTATCTTCCTTATTAAATTTATCTACATACAGTTATTGAGATTGTGATATATGGAAGGAATTGTATTACATTATTACTTGACCGCCATGATCTATTCCAATAACTGCGTAGGATAAATGTAATTGTTTTTTTGGCCACTCTTCACTTGTTTTTATGACATTTATGTGATCATTTGTCCAGTGGGAGAATGTTAGATTATTGTGACCTACATGACCACATAAATGTAGAATAACATTATAGATTATATCCCACATATAAGAAATAACAAATTGCAGTGCTTGTATGGATAGGTTCATGGTATATCATGAAAATCATGTACCTAATTAATAATTACAAGATTCAATAACCAAAGTCATAAATCTAACATTTATGGAACTTCACATATATTGATGTATATACTTTTATGACTATGTATATGCATTCTTGAAACAAGTGATTCATGATAAGATTCATCTTATCAAAGAGGAAGAATTAATGGGTTTTATTATTGATCAATGATGGGAAGAATCACTTATGCATCTATAAATAGACTCTTGGTCCCTCTCTCCACTTAACTAGTTTGTGAGAGTCGTTCCATCACTAGAGCAAACATAAAGAGAGTAGGAGAGCGATGATCAATGGTCCGTTTGGATTCACTATTTTTGGACCTGTTTTTGAAAAACTGTTTTCATATCCCAAATGTTAAAGTAAATACCAACAAAAAATAATTCCAAAAACACCAATCCAAATAAATATTTCAAAAACAACTTATATATACAAAAAAAAAAAAATTATCTCTTCTTCTTCCACCCCAACCCCACCACCATCCACTACCACCTCCTCCCCCTTTTCTCCCCCCACCTCCCCCTCTGTCACTCTTCCCTTCCCCCTCCAATCCGATTGCGATCGGTCGCCAGTCACGACCAGAATCTAGTCGCGCGACCAGTTTCTGATCGCTACTAGATGGGAGGGGAGGGGAGAGGAGGGGAGGGATGGGAAGGGAAGAGGGGAGAAAGAGAGAGGTGGAGGGGGGGAGAGAGAGAGAGAGAGGGAAGGTGGAGGGGCGGGGGAGGGAGAGTGGGGGGAGGAGGTGGTGGTGGGCGGTGGTGGGGGTTGGTTAATTTTTTTAAAAAAATACCCCAAATAAATTATTCAAAAAATACTCCAAATAAATTTTTAATTTTAAAAATTATCCAAAAAACACTCTCAAAAATACCTCAAAACAGTTATAGTAATTATTTTTCACATCCCAAATGGTAGAGTAGTATTTTTGAAAAATAATCCCAAAAATAACTAATTCAAACGGAGCCCAAGGCTGATAACAAACAACTACAACTAGAGACGTATTTAATGGCACAAGGTATGTCTTAATATATGATCTATAAGTTATGGTTGAAGATCCTGATCTTAGTTTTTCTAACATAGACATCTACGACAACAGACGAAGTGAATGTTTATCGATCAAGAAAATTAACCCCGAGGAAAGAAAAAGCCTATACATTAACATTGAATCTTAATCAAGAACTAGTACTTGACCTTATAAAACTGAGACAAGAACAGTAACTTTCGCAACTCAAAGTTGACATGTACACAGGGACATACAAATGCACCTTAATTATCACAATGAATTGATAGTTAACTGGTCGCGTAATTGTTACACAGCAAGTGGTGTGAACTTAATTTCACTGCTGGTGGCTTCTTTCCAACCCATTAACACAAAGGTATATTTTAATGAAAACAAGTAGCAGATGTTAAAGGAAAAACTAATTGATTTCTTCGTGTGATATCCTAGCATATGAATTAAGTCAAGTCTCGATCATGCTTTAACATTTAATATGTAAAAGAAGGGCTGAATTTATAGATAATACGGACTTAAACATAAATCTGTTGGACTGAATTCTGAAATGAAATATGTTGGTTACATTTTACACTTTTCTGAATAATACATGTTCCAAAATATATTGACTAATTAAAACAAATATCTTTGAACATTATCTGAAATTGGCAAAAGAATCCAACGAATAGTTCCTATCTAACAAGACTATGTTCAACTATATCATCTGCATTTGCCTTTTTGAGGGAATTGGCTCCGCTTGCAGCTTTAGAAATACTGTCACTAAGATCTAGAAGTAGTCACATGAGACATATGCCTACCTATGTATGCAAATAGTAATAGGTTTATCAACAAAGATTACTTCTTGGTGATAGCAAGATTCACTTGTGAATTCTCACGAGCCGTTTCCGACTTTTCATACACTTGATATTGTTATACATATGCTCTGTAAGAATAGAAACTACCAATATCTTTGTTATCTGCCTGTTGCAATTTGCAAAAATGCAAGCAGAAGTATAGCTGTGCGTGCATTTTGTACATTAATTGCATAGCAAGAAAGCAACCTTAATCTGTGTTCCAACTTACGACGTACCTTCAAACAAGTAAAGGTCTTAATCAGCATCGAAAGATAGTTTTATGGAAAGCAATTCCAACTTCTCTTGCTTCTTTTTGTTGATTTTATCACTTCGCAGCCGTCACATACTTTCATTATTTATATGCCGGTTTTCTCCTATAAATAGCCACGGAGATGCATGCATAAAGCGCTGTCTTATTGTACTTGCTGGTTTCAAAGTATCATCCTTCAAATGAAGCTCATCTTGTTTCAAGAAGAAATGAGTCAAATGACAACTGAAGTAGCTAATGCAGAAGCAACCCTCTTGCCCAACATGGTATGCAAGTCCTTATTTGTAGCATATATACGTACAAAAGCTCAATAACCCTTCCTCTACAATAAGGAACAAACAAAACTGCACGCATGGTTGTATAAATTATAGTTTACAGTATATATTCATACGTACAAGAAGCTTGGTTTCTATTATCTTATTGTTATTCTTCTTCTTCCTTTTTTTCTTTGGGTTAAATGTTTAATTCAAGTACGAAGATTTATCGTTTGATAATGACTCAACTTTCTTGTCCCTCTCTGAACAGAATGGACTGCCGCTCCGGAAGGCGGTATCTGATGTTTCAAGTGAAATAGATAAACTTGGAAAGGACTTGGCAACCATTGCCAAAATTGATGAGGTTATGAAAGCAGAATGCAATTGCTGTGGTCTCCAAGAAGAATGCACCCAAGAATATGCCCTACAAATTAAAGGTTCTTATTCGGGTAAATTTGTTTGTGGGCTTTGCTCGGAAGCTGTAAAAGAAAGCTTAAAGAGAAAACAAATAGCCGTTGAAGAAGCAGTAATCAATCATAGAAGTTTCTGTCAGGAGTTCAACTCTACGGTCAGATCGAACCCTAAACTCTCGTTCACCTATACTATGAGGGAAATAGCAAGGAGAAGCCACGAGAGTAGGAATAATAGTCCATGTTCGACGAAGATTTCTAGGACTTCTAGTTGTGTTCCTAGGCTTGTCTGAATATTAAAGTTCACGTTACACTCATATTTTGTAAAATAGTGTTTGAAACACTTTCTACAAAGAGTGAACCAAGTCCACCCCCCATTCCCCCTCCCCAAAAAAAAAAAAAAATCTCATTTGCCTTTTAAATAAGGCTGTCAATCGGGCCATCTGATTTAGGTTTTAAAAGATCCAGATTCATCTCACCTGGTTAGTAAGTCATTCAGTTTTCAGGTTATGAGTTTTGGGCTAATATATATGGAGCTAATACTTGACTAACAATTCATTCAGATTTGAACCCAATTCGTGTTTAACCTAATCTCATTTATTACTCCTCACTTTTGATAATATGATTACGATAACCATGAAATTGTAATATTAATTTGCAATATATAATATTAAAACTATCCATAGATCAGTAAAAAGTTCATTAAAAGTGCATAAACTAAAAGTTTTTCAACAATAATTGTGTCTAATTCTTTTAAACATGGAAAATCTAATAAAACGTGATTAAAATAAATTTATAGTTACATATATTAGGGTGCATACTAATTACTAATATTCTAATTACACATTGCATATTCAAAAATAATACATTTATAGCTACATACATTTGTGTGTGTGACAGAGTGTGTGTGTGTCTCTCTCTCTCTCTCTATATATATAATTACATATCAAAATATAAATAATACATATAATAATGGGTCGGACTTTAATCAAGCTAAACCTTTAAAGGTCCAAACTCGACTCACATTTTAATTGGATCTCAAATCTAAGCCTAAATTCTGCTGAGATCAAAATTATAGTAGGCTCTGCTCCTTCTCTTTCAACTTGAATAGGCCGAGCTTGGGCCAGCCCGGCCCTATTTCTAAATTAATCACGAAGTTGGAGTGTCAACACAAATTTTTGCATGAATTAATATGCAGTAATATCACAAGAAGTTAGGGATCTGCATGTATGCTTCATATAAATCCCAGTTGACAGGTGAAGCCCCTTGTTTTTCGTTTAATGCAACTTGATGTCATGTGATAAACATACATCCTGAAAAGGATATTTAATTAGGGACTAATAATGGGTGACAAATGTGAAAGATTCGTCTCTCGACTTTGTTCCACACGTGCCCAATTGATAAACAAGGATGGTCAACTCAATAGTCAATAGTCAATAGCATGTTAACTTATGCCCCAAGAGCCTTATTTATTTATGGATTCACTGAAAGACCAAGAGTTTCAGATTAACACGTATCGTCAAAATCCACATGCAATGATTTAGTCAAAAATTCAGGAAATTGATGATGAATTAACCTTTCAATGTTGATTTTTTTTTTTTCTCTGGGATAAGCTCTGAATTCTTGATCGATGAGCAAAGCAGATTACACATTATAACTGACACACCCCTATAAAAAATTAATTCAAAGGATGTCAAAACAGAAAGTCTACTATACATGAGGTACAAATTAAAGGGTTTTTTTTAACGGATAGAACACTAGTTTAGACATTTAGAATTCACCTAACCTACCATATGCACATATTAACTATTATTATCCTTCTTTGCACTTATATACTTTCCCTGTTTAATCTTGCTTACCCTCTCTTGTATTTTTTTTTTTACTTTTCTTAAATTAATCTTACATTTTTAAAAATATGACACATGAAATACATTTTAACGAGTATCCTATGGGCAACCGTTAATCGGACCGTACGTTAAATATAGAGAAAAGCAAAGCTAATTAAAGAAACGGAAGATATGGCTTTGAGTGATTCAATTTTCACAGTCAATTATTGAAATGCTTTAATTTGGAATTATTTGAAAAAAAAAATGAGGCCTAGAGCTGAAGTCCTCCAGCATTTGCGAGAATGGTACCTCTTCTTCATCCTGAAAACTCTCTGCATTTTCTACAGTACAGTTTGATTTATGTTTTTATTTAAAAGATAGCCCAAAGCAGTAAGTGATGAAACAAGGTGCAATGCTGATATTATTTGTGTATATTTATTTGCTTGAACGGTAAATACATTTTTCAATCATTTTCTTATCTCACAAACATCACATTAAAAAAGTGCTACAGTATTTTTTTTTATAAATTATCCCGAATAATCTACCATCCAGACACACTTATTGCTTTCAAATTCAGAATTCAACTTAGCTGGGTCTGGCCATCCAAGCAATTCAGGAGCCAACTTAATTTTCATAGTATATATTCGCGTAGTTTTTACTCTTTTATTGAATTATGAAAAAGAAGAGGCTAAACACCCAAGTTTCAATCATAAACAAAAAGGACTAGGATATAATTATCTTCCTCTATATATGTGAGTAGTATTTCACTAATATAACTATATATTACTGCATGCACTTATAATAGTAGAGAAAATAAAATAAAAAGAACAGAAGTTCCTTGAACTAGAGAAGAAACGAAATGTTTCAACAAACAAAAGCAAAAAGATAATGTTTCAAAAAAAAAAAAGGAAAATATTGTTTGCACTCCCATTTTGGTTAAACTATATAATAAAATGATTTTTCTATTCTATGCCCTTAGGGCATGTGATAAGAGATGGGTCCAAGTGTTAGTTGTTGGGAAAAGTTTAAAATTTCTTCACTAAAATTTCTTAATTCATGAGGGAGGTAATAATGTTTAAAATTTAGAGTGGATCCACTCCTCCTATTTTATATACTTATCTTGTGTCAGTTGTGTGTTAGAAAAATCCCTAGTAAAATCATAATCGATAAAAAATGGAGTGCAATTCATATTTTTCAATTAAAAAGATAAATTACAAGATGAGTAGCCCATCCAAGTTGATGGAATGGACTGGGCTCGCACGTGAACGTTAGCCATACCCATAGGACAGCAACTTCTACTTTGTAGGGTCAAAGTGCGATTCAAGGACGTCGCAGTGACATGGACCTCGCTTTCGTGATGATGCATGTGAATCTGACTTCAACTCTTCCGAAAGTCACCAAAGGCGGTCCAATTACCATAACCACCAGGGCCCTGACTGGACACATGCACCACTCTTGTCATCTCAAACTTTTGACCAATCATCACCAAAAGAAAGAGGAGAGAAAGGACAATTAGTTCCAACCATTTTCTTTTTCTTTTTTGATTTGGATAGACTAGCTTTTGGTCACCATCACGGATCAGAACAACCCTCAAGAGCATCGCTTGCATAGGTTGTATTTGTTTGGATAGAGAGTATTTGAAATAATAATTTGAAATAAAACACTGTAGCACTTTTTTGATGTGATGTGTGTGAGATAAAAAGATGATTGAAAAATGTGTTAATGGTGCAAGCAAGTAAATTTTGGAATATATATTTCTTGTGGTATTCAACTATAGATTCCGAGTTTATGACGTTCGTAAATTGTCAAGGGCATTTGGTAACTAAGAAGTCCAAGCGTCCAAAGCTTCAAAAAGATCCTATCAATAGAGTGATACTACAAACAAGAGCAGTCGATTTGCCCTTCAATTCTGTCTGAGTAATTATCATGTTGCAAGTGGTAAAGGATCTTCGGTTACAATTTTTCATATTTCACTTGCTTATGTTATCTATTCAATTGATATGTATTCCATATTTTAAAACATATCCCTTAGTCAATATATTTTGGGATACTTGTGGATATAAGAAGTTGTATAACAGAAGGGAGATATGTAACGGAGATTTGAAACCATTGTGAAATGACCAGTTCCTACCAACAGTTACATATTAATCCAAATTGGTCCTTGTAATTTGTTTTCTATGAGATTGTAAAGATTTCTTTCTTCCTTTTTATTTGCTTTTTACAGGTATGAGCTTGCAAGCAGGGCATGCAGAAGTGCTATTTTTATCAATCAAATAATCTCTACCCACTTGTACACTTTTTCAACTATTGACAAGACCTTCCCCCGCAGATGTTTTAAAGTGAAATAATTTTATTTCATTTTGCTTGTACATATATTTCTTTATGGGATAATTTCAGAAACCTCCCCTGAGGTTTCTCATAATATCACTCGGCTCCGTTGAGGTTTTGAAAATCTCACTTACCTCCGTTGAATTGACATTTCTTGTAACTGTTTTGCCCCTTTGAAGAAAATGCAAGAAAGATAAAACTTTTATTCCAATATTACCCTTATATTTTTTCCTACTTATGAAATTTACAACAACAATGAAAAATAAATTAAGGTTAAATTTTTATAAGGTGTAAATTTCTTGATTTAAAATATTTATTTTAGCTGTATTGGAGCAAAAAAAAATTACACTTTGAAAAATTACACCATCAAAAATTTACACGTATGAAGAGATCATTTTATCAATAAAAACTCTATCATGTATTAAAGCATATTTTTCAAAAAATTTCTTGAATTCCTTAATTATAATTACCCATGAAATTTTTCAAAATGTCAATTACTCGCCAAAATCCTCCTAAATGATTGACTTTAACTAGATTTAAATTATCCATGTCTTTTGCTATCTTAGCATGATCTCAATGCAAAGAAATATGAGCTATTTTTTGATAGTAATTTATTTTTCTTAATTTACATATTTTAAGAAAAAAAAATTTACATATTTTTGTTTAAATTTTTTTAGTTTGAATTTTTAGTTTAGTTATTAAGAGTAAGGGTAATGCTGTCAATTTGTGACCTTGGATAGGAATATTAGTCTTGTCAAGCTAACAAGGGAGGTAAGTGAGATTTTCAAAACCTCCGGAGCTAAGTGATATTATAAGAAACCTCAAGGAGGTTTCTGAAATTATCCCTTTCTTATATTGAAAAAGATACATAGACACGTTCTCTTAACCTAACAAATAGCTCAACCATAGACTGCAATTGCCCACTTAGAAGTTCGGAATCTAACAAATTGTATTAATGTGTGTGTGATCATCAATTTGATATGTGCTGACGACACCTTTGTGTACTGATTAATGTTAAAGCCTCAGAATCATTAGTAGTTGTCCCACTAATTGTGAAGGTTAGTTGACATTTGTTTTTCTGGTTTTTGTCCCACCAAAATGTGATGTGTCAATTTCATAATTATGAGTTATTTGCAATTCTATAAAATAAAAATACACATTTTTATAACGATTTGTTCAGATCGCAAATGGCAGGTCAAAACGGACCAATAATGCAACAACCCAATATTTTGCAGTAAGAATGGGCTGAGCAGTCTTAAGCCTAAGCTGAAACCGGGATATATAATGCCAAACAAGAAAGCTGGCCCTGGCCAAGAGAGCTTGGTGTTTTAATTGTTCAAAAAATAAAATAAATTTAGACAACGTGAAAATTATTTTGACCTTGTCAACTATGCTAGTCTTGAGACTTTTACTTTGCTCAGATTTTGTAAAACTCAAATATATGAACAACAATAATCTTAGACCATTTCTCTAAACAATTTAACTAAACTTTATCACTGGTTTTTCTTTTTTGGTTAAAGATCTGCGTAAATGCATTTCAGTGGACATTTGCAAAGCTAAAGTATAATAACATGGAGGTGTTAAATTCTCAAAGCCCCATGCGCATGCAAAAAGGGTTTTCAAGAAGAATCTCCTAAATATCAATCGATTATCTTTCCATTGTCTAATTGCAAAATAATTCTACCTACTGATCAGCTACTTATTTTACTAGGAGCACCAAGTCGGTAATGGAAAAAAAAAAATTCAAGAATCAGCTGATGACAACGAACAATCCAATGAACTAGCAATCCAATTCTTTTAATTTGGTGCAATTGCAATTAATTAGGCATACAAAAATTAATTCAACTCATGAAACTGAAAAAAGAACGATGTTAACACATTTTGGTGGACCCTTAATCCCGACATTGATGTATCAAAGTGGGTTATTCTTCATCACCTTTATAAACACACAATTGTCACTCTATCGTCTATCTCTTTCTCTCCCACCTAATTGTGCTGTTTCTTGATTCAATAAAGCTAACATTATTTTCTTAGGTGGATGAGATTGGAGCACAGCTAAGAAGAACATTAATTAAGGCCTAAGAATAATTTTAAAGAGATTGCGACCCTTGTTCAGTGGAAACGGGTCGGCTTCACGTCATGTAAACCTCACACTCAGAACTAATTGATTAATGTTGTACTGAGTTATTCAAAAAGGATATCAAGAAACAATGTACAAAAACTGATTCATAATTCTGTTTTACAAGGTATGGAGCAAAAAGCTGCAACTTAATTAATTTTAAGTACAATTAATTAAGACATTAACTTAGTTGCACGATGGTTCTCTTTTCAGAAAATGGCGCATATCCACTTTTTCCACTATTATCCACAAAGGGGAAAGGGGATGAAGTGAACCAGCAGCCATCATCATGCTACCTAATATTATATTGAAGGCTACCTTAATTTAATAAACATAGTTGAGATATACAATATAGTTTCATATTTGTGTCAGCAGTGTCTGTCTATGTTAGTGTGTTTTGATTAGGATTTAGCTTAGAACAAACACCTTGCCACACTGTAGTAGTTGGTTTAAGATCAATTCTTTTTTTGATCAATATTTCAGTAATTAAAATGAGGGGAAAATTATTATCTGTCGGCAAAAGAAATTCATCTAGCCAACACCGAAAAAAAAAAAAAGAATGGGAATGGCAAGTTCAAGAGGTTCTTAGATAACCTATTTCCAAGAAGCTACCAAAATGTACTTTTGCGAAGTTGTCTTTCAACTCAAGAAGCCCTTCCAAATCTCTCGCCAGACACGTCAAGCTTTTTCTCCGACTTTACGTGTTTTCATAGTGTTTAGCAGGTGGCCAGGGAGTTGGTAGGAATCAGCGGTAAGAGGAATGAAAGATTGGAGAAGGTGAAAGCTTAACCCTTCTTTTTGTGCTGATTTTTGGCAGGCGATGAAACGATGCTGATATCGAAAACGTCCACCTTGATGGGGTGTAGATTACATATGGCACCGACACCTCAAACAATTCGTATTGCAGAAAACATTTCAAATTGATGCCAAATACGCTTGTTATTACTTTGCAATCTTAGTAGGAAATGATCCAGTATCTATCTATCTAGGAATGTACCAATTCTCATGTAGCATAAGTGACCTGCCAACGAAATAAAGGAGCCCTAAAACTTGTATCCACTGGGACAAATTTGGCCAACTCCAAAACGAAGCCAAATTGATCACTTGCACATTTCCAGCAAAATAACAATCAACTAGCCTACTAGCAAAAGACCAAAAGTCATGAATTCCCAATTATATAACTGACCTGAGAGTGGGGGGAGATAAATTCCCACCAACACAAACAGCACACATAGAAAGATTATCCTATCAATATTGAATAAACAAAACGTACAGACGCATGCCTGAAGTCCACATTGGTCCTCACAGGCCTCGGCTCGGTTGGGGACAAAGTTTCTAGTTTATACTATATGCTAATGCAAAAACATGTAAGCACAAAATATGTACTGTATACACTAGAAAAGGGAAATTGAAGATGAAAAAGGCTAAAGGAATTGGAGAGATTGGATGGATGGGCTGGGCGTGGGATGGACGGGCAGTGGAAAAAAGAAAGGGCGAGCGAAAAACCCTAGAAAATGGAGATGAGAAAAAAGCATGCTGGGTTGACAACGACCACACACTGTATATTCCTTCGAGAAAGACATTCAGGGTCCCATTCAAGATAGAGAGAGGGGCGCACGAGCTAGCATTAGTGTAATGTAAAGACATCCAACTTTTTCCATCCCCACAAATTTTTTCCTTTCCCTTTTATTTTTTTCTTTTTTGTTGGTTTGGGTGGGAGGAGGAGAAAAGAGGGTTTCTAAACACACAGTCACAAAGCTTTTTGCCTCACCTGCAACTCCCACTTTGTGTACGTATTTGTGTAAGAGATGGAATTGGGGAGAAAACTCAAGGGGCAGAAGACAAAAGAGAGAAGGAGAGAATCCATAAATTGTGAAATGTCCAAACAAAAGGAGTTGAAGAATGTTGCTTTTTACATGCATGAAGTTTCATTCTTTTTCTCTGCTAAATAGTCCTCAATTCTGCTTCCGAATTCTGCTGGATCTCAACAGCGGGATTGGCTCTGTTTCATTATCATTGCATTATATGGAACGTTGAGAAAAAGTAGAATGCAGTTAGTATAATATTCATGCCGAATCAATAAGCTGCCATAATTTGGTCTGACAAATTTTATGCACAATTGGGAAGACTACTCATGGCAAGAATATTTAGGTCCAGCTTGGATTGAGGATTCAATCATTTAGCATACTTCTAGCTCTTTTTTTTCCCCTTTCTTATAAAAGTTTGAAATAGCAGATGAAAAGAAATATGCATACTAGTGAATCAACTGCGGAACGGGCTATGTTAAAAGATGATAGATGCAACAGAATAAATTTTTCCACATGACTCTCACGTCAAACACACTTGCATTTTCTGAAATTCTGATTGATTCTTTCTCTAGGACCTAGGCTAATATTTCTTTTTTTTTTTTTTGAGCTTTTTATCATTCTTAAGTAAAGACAAGAGAGGGGAAGCAATGGCTATCAAAGATGATTCAAAAAGAAAAAAAGACGTTCAAACTTTTCAACGGTTACAGAAATCCTTGTCACCTTTCAAAGCCAGTCAAAAGAACATTTTGGTAATATCCGACAAAATCAGAGGCTTTGCCAACATCTGTCCCTGCCTTCTTCCTTTCAGCCATTCGTGTTCAAACATAAGTCAAGGTGCATCCTCGTAATTACTTCAAACCCCACGCCCCATTGCATATCCTTAGTTCACCTTCTATTTATACTCTCAGATTCTTACTCTCAAATCTATAGTAACTCGTACTCTCCACTTCACTTCACTTCACTTCACTTCATCATTTGCTGTTACCAAACAAATTCATTGCTTGATCTTCTCTTTCACTCTAAGCTACATCGTTCGTTCCAGTTACAACGTCCATCCTAGGCAATTATATCCTCGGACGGCCGGAATCATTGCATTTTTGGTACGTAGAATATTCAATTATGCATATGCTTTGAGCCATTGATTTCTCCTTTCAAGAAATGAATTAGTCATTGTAAATACATCAAATTTAATTGGAACTGGCAACATGAAAGGTAATAATTGTATTCTGGGACTAATTTTTATATATTTCTTTACTTTTTGTTGTTACATAAATAAATGTCTAAAGTTGTTTCTGGTCATGACTTTTACAAACATCAGATCCAAGGTTTTGTTCTTACTTTAGATTTTTTTAGTTGATGACAGAAAATGTTCGCTCATGCAATTTAGCTGAAAGTTACTGAAGCTGTAGGGGTTGTGGCAAAACATGGCCAAGAAAGTTCAGAGAGCCCGAGAAGCATATTTTGTCTTCATTTTCATGTTTATATTCTTGAACTCATGGCCGACATGCCAAAGTTCAGAGCTTCAGCTACTTCAGATCATCAAAGCATCATTCAAGGATCCGCTAAGGTCTCTGTCAGATTGGAATTCCTCTCTATCCTTTTGTCAATGGCACGGTGTTTCTTGCGATAGCTTGTCTCGTGTCAACAAAATAGAGCTTTCAGGGAAGAACTTATCTGGAAGGGTTCCAGAGGCTATTTTCCAGTTGCAACATGTTGAAACCATAAATCTTTCAAATAACCAGCTGTTTGGTTCAATTCCAGGCAATTTGTCTCCTTGTTTGTCACTTAAATATCTCAATTTAAGCGACAACAATTTCACAGGTCCACTTCCCGAAGGCTCAATTCCCTTTCTCGAGACCTATGATCTGTCAAACAACATGCTTTCAGGCTCAATCCCAGAGAATATTGGACTTTTGTCAGGCCTAAGAGTGCTTGATGTTGGTGGGAATGTTTTGATAGGAAGAATCCGAAGTCCATCACAAATTTGACAAGCCTTCAAGTCTTGACCTTGGCCTCTAACCAATTGGTTGGGGAAATTCCACCAGAATTAGGCCTCATGAAGAATTTGACATGGATGTATTTGGGGTACAACAATTTCTCTGGTGGAATTCCAAAAGAAATTGGTGAATTAACCTCTTTATATCATCTTGATCTTGTCAACAACAATCTCACTGGTGAAATTCCATCATCTTTGGGTAACCTCACCAATCTTCAATACCTCTTTCTCTACCTCAACAAACTCACTGGACCAATTCCCAAATCCATTTTCGGTCTAAAAACTTTAGTATCACTTGATCTAAGTGATAACTTTCTGTCAGGAGAAATTCCTGAAGATATATTTCAATTGCACAACTTGGAAGTCCTACAATTGTTTTCCAACAATTTTACAGGATCAATCCCAGGGGCTTTATCATCATTGCCTCATCTCCAAGTTCTTCAATTATGGTCCAACAACTTATCAGGTGCTATTCCAGAAGACCTTGGGAGGTATAACAATCTCACCATCTTGGACCTATCCAGCAACAGTCTCACTGGAAAAATTCCTGAAATGCTCTGCGAATCGGGCCACCTGTTCAAGCTTATTCTCTTCTCAAATTTCATTGAAGGCCAAATCCCACAAAGTTTGTGTCGTTGTAAAAGCTTGCAACGAGTTCGCCTTCAGAACAACAAACTCTCTGGTGAATTACCCCCTGAATTCACGAGACTCCCACTTGTTTACTTCCTTGATATCTCAGGTAACAATCTTGGCGGCACAATCAAGGAACCGAAATGGAATATGCCAGCAATCCAAATGCTGAACTTGGCAAGAAACCAGTTTTCCGGGGAGATACCTGAGTCCTTTGGCAGCAATAAGCTCGAAAACTTGGACTTGTCTGATAATGATTTCTCCGGTAGCATCCCTCAGAGCATTGGAACCTTTTCAGAGCTTGTAGAGCTCAAGCTCAGCCAGAACAAACTCTCAGGTAAAATCCCTGATGAATTGTCTTCGTGTAAGAAACTTGTTGCTCTTGATCTCAGCCACAACCAGCTAAGTGGAGAAATTCCCGTTAGTCTTTCTGAAATGCCAGTTCTTGGGCTGCTTGACTTGTCGGTAAATCAGTTATCGGGCGAAATCCCCGGAAAACTAGGAACAGTTGGATCACTTGTCCAAGTAAATATATCTCATAACCATTTCCATGGGAGTTTGCCCTCAACTGGCGCATTCCTGGCCATCAACTCTAGTTCAGTTGAAGGCAACGATCTATGCGGCGGTGATGAAACCAGCGGCTTACCACCATGCAAACGGAGCAAGAATCCCGCCTGGTGGCTGTTCCTGACCTGCATTCTCGCCGTATTGGTGGCCTTTGCTCTTACTTCCTTTATTGTCGCTATAGGAAGACGTAGAAAGAAGATGGAGTCAAAGAGATCGGCAAGTGAAGATGGGACTTGGGAAGTTCAATTTTTTAGTTCCAAGGCCTTGAAGTGCATGACTATCAAGGATATTTTCTCGTCTATGAAAGAGGAAAATCTGATCACCACGGGTAGAAAAGGGACAGTATACAAAGGAAACTCCAGCATTGGTGACAGTCCATTCGTCACAACAGTATTTAGCGACGTGAATTCTATTAGTCCAACAAGTTACTGGACGGAAACGGAAGAATTTGGTAGACTTCATCATCCAAATATTGTTAAACTCATTGCAGCGTGCAGGTCTGGGAAGGGAGGGATTTTGGTTCATGAATACATTGAAGGGAAGATATTGAGCGAAGCTCTTGGAGGGCTGAGCTGGGATCGACGACAAAAAGTTGCTGTTGGGATTGCAAGAGCTCTTAAATATTTGCACTGTTATTGTTCACCAGCCATACAAGTTGGTGACCTTTCACCAGATAAAGTTATAGTTGATCTCAAAGACGAAGCTCGTCTGAGATTGAGTCTTCCCGGAATGATTTGGGCAGAAAACAAAAGTTTCATCTCCTCAGCCTACGTTGCTCCAGGTACTTAACCATCATTCTCCAATAATTAGGGTATCCTTCATTTTCACTTTTCCCCTTCTACACTTACATGTCACCTTGCATGTTAATTCATAAGTCAAAGACATCAGATTTACTTCATTCAATCCTTAGGTTTTGGAAAGTGTACAAAAGATGTGCATATTTTCGTTGCTCCTTAGGCTCATACACTTGTTTTGAAACAGTCGAGGTATTTCGAACTAGTGTTTCCTGATGGACATATAGCTCACCCCAAAAAAAAAAAAAAAAATCCAAAATTACCTTTTAATGTTAGGTGGTTCAATTATTAGATTTTAGTCTCCAGTGACTTAGGCAGCCACAAATGATCAACAACATGATGAATATTTTCTTACCTTTTCACTAACACGTTGAAAGATACATTGGTTATCTACGTAGACCATACTTTCACGTTCCAATCAAACAAAAGTTTGACAATCATGCTGTGTAGGAAATTTTCCGTCTTCCTTTCGCTTCCATGCACGTATTATTAATTGTATACTTGATTGCAGAAACTTCAGAATCCAAACTAATCACTGAGAAGAGTGACATTTACGGATTTGGGCTCATAATGATTGAGCTCTTGACGGGAAGAAGTCCCACCGACGCCGAGTTTGGTGTGCATGAAAGCATTGTCGAGTGGGCTCGTTATTGCTACTCAGATTGTCATCTTGAAATATGGGTGGATCCAATCATCAAGGCAAATGCATTGAATAATCAGAATCAGATAGTTGAGATTATGAATTTAGCTCTACAGTGCACTGCTAGAGATCCGGCAGCAAGACCCTGTGCAAGTGATGTAGCCAAAGCTCTAGAACTGGTTGTCAGATTGAGCCCTTGTACTCTAGGCTTCAAGTGGTTTTCTTAATAATCTAGTTTTGGATTTCTAACTCCTTGGTGATTTTCTTTTATCAGTATTATTTTTTTGGATCTTTTTTAATTGATTTTTTTGTTTTTTTTGTTTTTTAAATTATGGAGTCTAATTGAGTGTGTTACTCAATGTTTGTTTTGATGTTAAGATGACAAAACTACTGGGTGTAAAATGTAGATAAACTATAGAGGTTACAGCTATATATTCTAAATATCTTCAAGTAATTTCCTTGTATATGTCGATTTTACCATGCAAGCTCTCCGTAACTACCCCAACTTGATATTGAGGAGAAGTTCTTTCAAACACCTTGCTTTTTCCCTTTTATACAAGTTATGCTAAAATCAGTGATTTCAATCATAATATGTATTAAAATATTAAGGTTAAAAGCAAAATTTTGTGGCTGCTTCTACCTTGAAAATGAAGTTTAGACTAGTTTCTTAATTTTTCGAAAAGCTACCTTCTTTTGAAAAAAAAAAAGCTTATTTTCATGATCTTCAAATCAAACACAAAATAAAAACCAATGTATAGATAATTGACATCAGAACATGGTATAGTAATAAAAAATACGATCAAATTACACAAGCCCTATAGGGTGTTTTATCTCTTTAGTTCTCATAAACACTATACGTTCCAAATTATCTTGGTGAGTAAGAGTGAATTAAACCCAAATA
The DNA here is from genome assembly GCA_013103745.1 of Gardenia jasminoides. NCBI lineage: Eukaryota > Viridiplantae > Streptophyta > Magnoliopsida > Gentianales > Rubiaceae > Gardenia > Gardenia jasminoides. Next base: position 29,908,933 of record CM023103.1, read on the forward strand.
TTTTCATTGGATGACGATTCAATCCTTACTATGGTTTCTCAATGGTGTCATTTTAGGCCTAAAATAACACTCACTAACTCTTTCTTCCACTTACATTATCATGTATGGATGAGACTGAGTCTCTAATTACATCTATAATAATTAAACATCCTATATTATGCATAGCTCCAATGTTTGGCCTAGAGCATCATGTCTTCATCATGCTATAAGATCACTGACAAGCCATGATGCCGTGTACATATATGAACCATTGAGCTGAATCCTTAACTGTGAAAATATAATTAGGAAATGGACCAGCAGATAAGGAGAGCTGCTAGTTTAATTCAAAAGACTAGCCAAAAAAACAAACACCAACATGATACATTTTTCATTTCTTTTGTTTTATGAGGAAAAACGCTTTCCAAGGCAATGTCCCCCTCCATAAACTATCAAACAGGGCTAGAATGATCCAATGCCAGCTTTTGCTTTTTCTACGTAGTAATGTTTATATAAGAAGAAACCAAAGCAGCTTGAACGGTCCTCATCACCTATGAGTAATTAGGTCAACAGCTAGGACCAAACTTCTCATTGTTGATGGGACCACTAAATTTGTAGTACTGATGGTTAGATGATCATCTTCTGTTGAGTCTGTCCCGTGGTCGCAAAGGTTTGCACAAAAGCTGCATACAAAGCTTATTTGCATGGTTTAACATTTACCTTTACAAGCTAGAACCAAATTTTCTACCACGAACGAAAAAGTAAATGACATTTTGCGTTCCTACTTTAACTGCAAGTACAGTCAAAGGGTATCTTCCAGCATTCAAATGTGTTGTCTAAATGTAAATGTTCGAGGGATGAGAAATTAGCCTGCCTGACGGAAAAAGTGAAGAGATTGGGTGAAAATGTAACATCAACCGAAGTACTATAATAAATTGTTTAATGTAGATTAACCATGGATCACATATTGTAAAGATGGTATATAGTGGAAAAGGCTGGAGAGAGGGGTCTACTTCAAGAAATATGGTAAGGAATGCAAATTGTCCAATAACTGATTCTTTCATTTTCCCCATCTTAAATCAGCTGATATAAAGTCGCAAGCAACATGACCCAACAGCACAGCTGCAATTGGATAGACAATACCTCTCTAGTTGTTATGATGGCATGACTCAATAATAACTCCCAATTATGTTCCTTAAATATGAATACATGCTTAGGGCGATTGCATGTGTACAATGTTATAATGACTCAAAACATATTGGTTGTACTTACTTCAAACTGTTGAATGTTGCTTCTTGGTTGTGATTCCATGGATGGGCCATAGTGATATTAGTAAGTGTCGGATTAACTTCTCATACAAGATTAGATGGTGTGGAACAAACTGTGAAGACTTACTAGGCCTTGCAGGATGGTTCCAAGCCGGGTTGAGGTGAGAAGAAGTTCAATACGCGCAACAAATGTTGAACAACCATAGCTTTCCACCAAGAAGGAATTTTTGAGACTTACGATGTAGAGTTAGAATCCTCTCCTAAAATTTTATGAATTAATCTTTCCTATACTGACAGTGTATACACTATCATCATTTGATAAATAATAACTATGTAAAATTTGAATTTGAAATGTCAATTTTATACATACGTTATGGATCCAAAAGTGATAACGTATACATTGTCCGCGTAGAAAAGATTTACTCAAATTTTACAGTGCCACGATCAATTGAAGTTTATTACTCCAATTTTCGGGTTAACTACTATGTTTTAATCACTTGTAACCCTTTTATTTTTGTATCTGTAAAGACTCTTCTGTTTCACTTTCTATCTCACTCTTTGTCCCAGTTTGTATTATGTTGTTATTTTCTTCACAAGCATTCTATGTTAATGACGTTGGATCCCACTCTCCCAGTTTTCTTGTTGCATGCATTTTCTTAGTAGTGACCTTCGGGTTTGTATTCGGCATTAATATGTTGACATTGCTAGTCATTTTTTAATAGAACATTGTTTCGACGTAAAAAGGAATGAAATTTCATTCTTGAGTGTGTTCAGGTTTGCTTGGTTTCTTTGAGACTCTTCCCAAAGAAAAAAGAAATTTTTGTCTTTTTTTTTTTTGGGGTCGCTTGTGTGTCATTAGCTCAAATTCTTATGCTATTAGTTTGTTATCTTATAATATCTTTCTCAAACGGTAATAGGTGAAATTGCTTGCCAAAAATTACACAGAAAATCCAAGTAATAGACAAACATTTCATATCCCAACTTTCATTGTAGCAACTTTTTGTGGGTATGATGGTCGGCTAGTGTTTGAGGATAGGTTTCGAACTAAATCTATTCTTTTGACTCAGCTTGATGGACAAGATGAAGAGATATTGAGTTAGTTTTCTACTTACTCTTTTGAATAAACACGATTCTGTTTGACATTTTACGTTGTATTATTGTCTAGTAGCATGTCTGCTTATGACTCATGATTATCAAAACTAAATATTAATGATAGGAAACATGTGGAGTCAAACTAAATCTGTTTTGACTCTAACCCTAAGTATGAAACTGGGCATTCGATCAAGCAAAGCACTAATTAAGTCAAGTGCACTACACGTTAGGTCAAAAGAAGCAGAAGTCGGAATGGGAACTCTCTTTCCAACCGGGCCTGGCCACCATCAGCTTTCAAGTGACAACTTTTATTCTCTGTTCTAATGATGATGCTTCCCAAATTTTCTCTTTTTGTTTTTCAATCATCCCAAATTGTTTTTTCTCCCATGAATATACAATCCCCTGTGAACTCTTTTCCTTTTTGCTTCAATGAGAACTGAGATCACTCATGGACTGAGTGCGGGGGGCTTACATTGTTAGAAGATTCCAATCCTAAACATAAAATAATAGTGTACAATTAAGTACTAGCTGACATCCATTGCAGTAAGAAGTAAGAAGCAAACAGCTAAGATTGGCTGGCAGGGATTTGATGATATCTTTGTGTCTCTTTTATTAGTATTTTTTTTTCCCATCTTCAAAGCTTCAAGATTTTAATCATGGTTTTTCTTGGAGACCATGCAAAAGGGGCTCTTTGCCTTCCCTTCTTTCCGCTGGTTAAAGCCTCTTTCCCTTTTTTTGCCCCTTTCAATAGTTTGAATAACACAAGTTCTTCGGATCAAGGAGAGTGTCACTAAAGAAAAGTGAATGTCATGAGTGAATGTGTCAAATCTTCCTTCCAATTTTTTCACCTTCTTTTTATGTCCACTTTGCAGATCATGCAACTAAACATTTTTCATTACTGTTTCTGTAATTTAGGACAGCCAGTTCGGTCTTTGAGATCCAAAGCAATCATTGTTCTTGAAGACACGTGCAACATATAGATGGGAATATCCAATACCAACCCACTTAATCAGCTAGTACACCTAAGTGATGAGGTTTTCTTGATACATTAGCGATAATTAAGGAAAGTCATTTGTGAGAATGGAATTTTGACATTTGCTGCAAACTGCAAAGGGTTGGCATCCATTCAGTATTCAACCATTGAAGACATTATTAGCCATTATGCGTTAATAGCTGTACTTAATTAGCAACGGCAAACGGAAAAAAAAAAAATCTGCTTTATAGATAGGCATACTTCATGTGTAATTAGTGAATCGCAAGCAAACAAATTCATGCAACTTTTTGAAGGAGTAAAATTTGCAGAAAAGATTGAAAATCACCAGTTCATGCTTCCATAGTTAGAAGAGCTAAGATGGAGTATATGAGGAAACCACGCCTTCAATGCCCCATTAGAAAACTTTTTATGTACATTTTATGTCATGCAATACGTGACCAAATAGTTTAGGATAGATTATTGAGTGCTGCATTTGCTTCACTTGTTTTTTTCTTCTTCTTTTTCTTCTTCTCTTTTTATTAATAAGAGAAGAAAGATAATGATTTTTTAATGAAAACATGAGTCTGCATTTGAGACGAATGTTACAAAGGGGTGGGAAGACCCTCAGTTGACAAGAGGTGTGTAACTACATGCTTCGAAAATGGCCACTTCCTAGTTTGAAGAACTTTCGACAATGAATCAATTTTGATTGTTGTCTTCCAAAATAAAAAGGTCTTCTATTGAAACTCGTCAAGCTGAATCTGCATGAAATGAAAGGTAATGCTTAAGTCGATCAGGAAATGCATGGTATGTCATTTTAGAACTCTTTTTGGTATATACAAAGTGCTAAGATATTGTAACTATGTAGGTAGAAGCTAAATTGCACTGTTGAGACCATTTATGTATATACATCAAATAGAACAAGTGCAAGATTAAGAGACAATAGATCTTTTTTGAATATGCTTAAAATGTGTTTTAAATAAGCATACACTTACAATTTAGAACATTATACATGGTGTCAACCTTTCTTTTTTGGTATAACCTACATGCGTCCATATCTGTTTTACAGCCTGCGACTAATTCTGTTCAAATCGTATCGGGCCCCTTGCGGGAGGAAGCTCTCCCAACGTTTTTTTTTTTTTTTTTTCCCATTCCCATAGGTTTCAAACTTGAGATTTTATGAATAAGGAATGTAAATTCCTTCTACTTGCACCAACATCCGTTGGTGGTGTCAACCTTTCTGATGGAACCCAAGTCCAACCATAAACTACTTAAACAAAAAAAAAAAAAAAGAATGGAAGTCCAAGCGTAAACCATTTTTATAGAAAAATTTTTTATGGTCTAAGAACTCCAAACTGAGATCTAAATTCGATCCAAAACCAACAGTTCCTACACAATTGTTGCCACCTCAACATAAGAACAACAGCAAGAAAAATGAAAGAAAGAAAGAAAGAAAGAGATGACATAAGAGTATTGTGATGGTAGTCTAATTGATGGCTTATGGAGCTAATTTGCGGCCTGGATTTGATCCGACAAAATTATGTGTGGATACATTTCAACTGACTGATAAAAGTAGATTCATGTAATTATCAGCAGAAGGTTGGTCAAGAGGGATTATTCTATGATTGAAATCTAAGTGCACCAAAGGAAACGTCTCTCTCACTTCATTATCCCCAACAAGGCCTGATGAGACTTTCAATTTAAGAAGAACAATTTGAATGGAAAGTGACATGCATTTTGATTCAAAACCAATGAGAAAAAGATCCAAGTGCTTGGGACATTTCAATAGAATGCCATTTTTGAGTACACAATAACTCACTATGCTGACCTATGGGCAAAAGTGTAGAATCCAAAAATAAATTCCACCAAAATGTTGTAGGAGATATATTTCATAAAAACAATGTTTATGGGATAGGGAGGCAATTTACACACATACAAGTATGTGTGGGAGAAGAGGAATAATATCAATAATATATATCAATAATCACACATAACAACAAGGCTCTCAAATTCTCACTCTTCTCAACTGAGAACAATAATAAGACACCCTATTTATAGAGTAGATGACTTAGTTAACAAGTCTTACAATCACAATCAAATACTAATTCCTAAACAATAATACTACCATAACTTCATCCCATTAGAATTACTAAAAACCTAACTTGACTAAAACACTGCTAAATAATAATATAGAAAATTCTATTTTTGAGTCTTGATTTAACATGCCAATAAAAAGTGCATTCTACCACCCAATGTGGCACGAGCAGAATGCAGTTGAGGGCAAAAGATTATTTCAGTTATCTCTTTTTAATTTCATTTATCTCATATATAAATTAATTGTGAAAATAATATCTTCTTAATAACTCATCTCAAATATTCTTGTTTTGCCCGTTTTGAGGCTCTCCTTGCACCCAAAAGAGTGCTCTATTTTCCTTTTGTTTTTCAAAGTGCATATATCTAATAAACACTGGTTGCTAAAGGCTAATTATTGCAAAAAAGGAGCCAACTGTGGACAGCAAAATTGGAGATTTTTATGGGATGCATTAGTTGAAAATGATTTAACTTAAGATAAAACTCCATTGATTCATGAAAAGTGTAAGTTGTTTGCTGAGATGAAAGTTATGACAAAAAAGGTTTAGGACGTAATTTTCTTTCTGACAACAAGTGAAAAAAAAATTATCTTCTTTCTAAATTTCATGACAAAGAGTGCCGTTTGGATAGCAAATTATTTATATAATTTATGTGCTTATATTATAAATATATTTTTTAGTTATCTTTTTATTTAACATACACTGTGTCGAAAAAATAATCTCCTATGACACACATCACATTTTCTCATGATCCGGGAAAAGTAATTTGAGGTTACCTAACGAAGTGAAGCAATAAAAATTAGGACAAGGACATTGAACAAAAAGGTTTAGTGCGCATTCCTTATCTCAAAGATGATCAATCCATCTGACAATGAAAACTCGACTGCCTATTTTACCCATCTGGGCATGTTTACTCTCCTTTCAGAAATAAAGCCAAGAAATTTGATTCACTTTCTTTTCTCTGTGGAAAATCAACGTTCATGTTTGACAAGATGGCAATAGGAACTCCACATTCTTGAAAGAAATGGGGAATGCGCACAACAGGACGAAATTAATCATAAGATTCCCAATACTAAAGGGGTTGGTGAAACCCTCTTATCGGGCTGAGATAAAAATTAGTGTTTGTATTCTACCAAAATTTTCCTCATTCCTGACAGGTTTTACTTTTTCTTCTTCGTTCAGGCTTCGAGCATAATACAGACAAATGCATGAAGACAAATAATTCCTACTGTAAGAAAAATCTAATAGTAAATTGGCAAAGGTTCTGAGAGAAATGAAAATGTTTTTTTTTTTTTTTTGGGCTCCAACTTAGGTAAATATACACACCATTTGTCCATGGATGACTCATCCTACTTAACTCAGTGGTTAAAATAAAAGTGCCCTTTTAAGGCACTATAACCTTACATGTAATCCAAAAGAATAGCACGATATCAAACCTAAATTTCATTGATTTGTCTAAGCTCTAACTTGAGGCCAAGCTCATCATTACATTCTACAATTTCTATGGAGATCATTATTGAGAATGAAATCCTTGGAGATGAACGGTCAATTGAAGCCTATCTTCTCTTTAATTGCCGTTATATTTCATGTTCTACATCACTGCTTGAGCTTTATCATATCCTTAAGTGGTAGATATCAAGAAAAATGTCAAATGGTCAACGAGCAATGGATTAAGCAACTGATAAGACTACTGGTTGAACTTCCCTCATTGTCCTTACTGAAGCTCCACTCTTGCTGTGTGGCTGTAATCTTAAACTTCATTTGACCTTTTGTTATTGAGGCATGAAATTGCCTTTCTAAACATCTAGCTCAGATTGATTTGTATTGTTTTCTTTCACTTTCTTTTTAGGAACACTGTCAAACACCTTTGACGTTTAATAGACAATTAGCTCCATCAGATTCAAAAAATTGCAATCACGAGGGGGCAAAAAACCAAGAAAAAGTTACAAAGAAGGGCACCTTAATGCTGATCATGTCTTGGTGAAATCCTCTGTCTCGCTCTCCTTGGTTTCAAAACTTTCGGCAAAGTGATACTACTTGATTATATTCAACACTCACAGTTCTTGCATGTTTCATTTTTCATGTAAATGTTCATTTCCTCAGATTGTTGTCAGATCCAGGAGTCGACAAGGCACTCACAGGCAAGACCAAGATGAAAGCAAAAGTTAGACCAGTGATTGTAGCAACTTTGCAGTAGCAAATGCTATAGTGTTCAACTCTACAATCCCCTCATCCTCATTTTCACCAAATGAGATATGAGTGAACGAACAGTCCTAAAGAACTGCTGATGGTCAATAGAAGCACCGCAACAAGCTTGCACAGAAACATGTCCTGGCAGCTTTCAAGTTTTAAAACTTAGGCACGGAACTCATCAGCAGATATTGCTTATCTTCATTTGGATGTAGACAAATCTAGTTCCCTATCTTGCTTCCCCCATCATACTATAGTTAGCACGCCAGACAAAGAAGAAACGGCTAAGGACAACTTCATATCGAGACTGACATTTTCTGCCAGAACTGTCATCATATCTTGTTACCAAATTAAATATAACACGCAGCAAATTTATTTGCAATAACCACAATTCTATGCAGCTTACTCTGACCTCCAAAAACCTGTAAAGACTATTAAATTACACTACTCAGATAAAAAGAACTTAAGAGGAGGAGATAGATCAACATTTAAGCATGACAAAGAAACTACATATAGTATAACAAGACAAAACAACTTGATGGATTAGTTAGACAGTATACAGTTAAAAGTGGTGACCACATAGATGGAAGACGAAATGTGATTTTTTGCCTACTGTGACTGATTTTACAAAGTCAAACAAAAGACCAGTTAACAAACATGAAGCATATGCAGTGAGCGTTCTCTTCCTCGTTCAGGACCTTCCAAGCTACGGCTCTCTCATAAGATACTGGCCTACCCATACTTGACAAGCAGATGCCACCTTGAAGACAGGCAAAACCCTGCAAGAAAGTAGAAAAGATGAATTCCACTAGGAAAGGTTTCAGCTACATAAGAAATTTAGGAATATTAGATGGCTTCCCAGTACCCAAGTATCATCCACAATTCATGTGTTTAACGAATGGACCACAAGACCAAAAGCACAATTACCAGCGACTCTAGCTTAGATTATCACTACCCTTTTTACTGTGTGATTACTAAACATTTCAGATGAGGAGCCTTCGAAACGTGTCCAAACCACATCAAAATTATTGACCAGGCTAGGACATCCTCCTAAAGTTGATTGCAGCAGGAGAAGATGATTCTTCTGTTCTTTTCTTTGTTCGGTTGATATAAATTCTACATAAGAGCACAGTAGCAAGTATACCTAGTCCGACTATAAGCACTTGTTTGCCCTATGTCCTCAATGAAATATCTATCCTAATAAGAACAGTTATTTACCAGGATTTGATGCTTTACATCTAATCCTTAATCTACCAAATTTGTTTCATAAGCTCCAATTAATGCATGAGAGAGAGAGAGAGAGAATGGGAGGACAATACCATAAGCTTGAATCATCTCAAATAGGGTGTCCAAGAAAATGTAAAGTTTTTTGTCTGGCAGAAACTGAAATCTGTTTTTTTTTTTTTCCTGATCCAAAAATCAAATTAACTGTACCTGTTGCATAATCTGTGGAAGCTCGGAGAAGAGTGTCTTTCTTCCATTGTCATCAAAAATCTTCTCAAGAGTAATATCTTGGAGCGCAACTAAAGTGGTTTCAAGCATATCAAGTCCAGCCTGATTAGCAAAGGTGAAAACTGGCAATGGCTGCAGCAGTCAAAAAAATAAAACAAAGAATCAAAAATCATGGATTGTACATCCAAGTAAGATGAATAGCTCAAGCATAAACTTTCCGTCTCAACTAGTGTTTGGGCCTTGTATTACAGGAAACATGTGCCATCTCATTACTCCATACTTCCACTAGACTTTTTTTTTATCTCAGACCGAATTAAACATGATGCCACGTAAAAAACAAAACACAAATGATTTCTATATCAACTCTCATCTGCAACATAAAAACTCATAAGATATGGTTATTCTTCCAAGACTGAAATTGATTTTGAAACTACTTCATTTATTCGAGACCAATGAAAGCTTGTATCATACTATTCTCATTAGCAACATGAACTACGTTCTCAATTCCTTCATGTCCAGGGCCTTGATTCCACTATGACGAGGAAAATAAAGGCCAATGGAGTGATTTCGCATGACATTCTTGTTAATCTTCCCCTGGACTATTTTTAAAAGTCATCATTGGTCTTTCCAATTGGTACATCAACTTCCGCTTTGGAGATACCTAGTGCATCCTACACGGATATTATTGTATGTCTTCAGGAGGAAGCACATTCATCATCTGGCTGATAATATAATCATTCTTATTTTTGTATCAATAGTCAATTCTCCGTTTTGGATATTAATAATTCACTTTTTCTTCATTTGTTTTTCTTCTATTGACTTTTATTTTACTGGTGCAAGTAAGATTTCATAGATGACCCTTCTCATGGTAACATATTACTCAATTTAAGAACCTAACTTCCTCCTCCAGCAGGTAAAGCACATCAAGAAATGAATCAACCCATGCAACAAGTCAAAAAATCATGGTACTTTGAATTCCAATGAGAGACTGAAGCAAAAGAACAAGAAATGCTATTATCATATTAGTTAATTATAGGAATCAGAAACAATGAATGAAAAAGCACCTTCAAAGAGCAACACATGAGAGCATCTGAGTGATGCCAAAGAGTTTTGAGGATGGATTCACTTCCTTCAGTAATAGGTTTAAGTAACTCCACACCTAGAAAGAACCTGCAATTAAACAGGAAAAACTTTAAATATGAAGCCAAACAAATAATTTTGGGCACCCCAAGATAAAATACTATCCGTCTCTGATTAGTGATACCAGTCCCAAATGATAAATGATTCTAACTTTTTATTTTCCCTTTTTTCCATAGAAGGGAAAATGACATTCAGAATGATTTCATGAAATTTCGCTCGCAAAGAGTAGTACAGTTGAATGTTTTAACTATATCCTTTCTCAGCACAAGTATTTATAAATGTTTCTTCCCTGTCATGTAAAAGTAGAACAACCAATGATCAGAAGCACCATTTATGCAATTTACCACCTGGACAGGAGTGGCCTATGAAGTGCATTTTCTGAGAGTCACACAGAATGTAACAAAGAATAATTGTTATTGCATATAAGAATACATTTCATTTAAAACACTCCAGGTTTTGTTGACTACAGAAAATCTCCTACTGTTAAATTGAAAGAAATCTCAATATAATTGATGGGACACTATTTCCTGTCCGTACTGTCCAATCTTCTTTGACATGTTATTTCAACAATATCAAAGATCCTAATCTAAAACAGTCCTAAGGGATTGCCTGTATGATGCTTGATATGTTATAAATGTCAGACTAAAAGTAGTTTTTTACTTGAAGAGGGTGGGGCTTCGAATTATACATTTTGTAGAAAAATAAAGCTAGTTATAACTATCAAAAATTTTGCACAACAGACTTTCTTTTAGAGTAGAAAAATATCATTTGTTGAAACATGTAAGCAATTCCAAGATGATAAAAAAAAGAAATTTAACACTAATGAAGTAGAAAACCAATCAACATACCTATAGCTTTGGCAGATCCAACGAGCTAGCGTCTGTGCTTCAGGTGTTCCTGGAGGTGGCCGTAAGCCTGGATGAGAACCAAGATGAGAAGGGGAAAGAGCCAAGGCCACCCTCTGAACAGATGATATTATGCTGCGAACATATTGCCGAGCCATAGCTGCCACATTTTCTTGAAGATGCATCTCAAATGCGAATTGAAATGCTATTGTCATAACTGACTTGGCACTACCAGAGTGCCTGGGATATTCACCAGATATTCTGTTTCCTGATGGTCCAACTTCAAGTGTAGATGCAAGGTCAAGTGTTCGATTAGGACTTGAGGAATCCTGCACAATCACAAGATTTTACCAGTAAACAGATGTAAGAAGTGACATGAACTCTGACAATGCAGCAAATGATATAGAAATCTACCACTTTGGAATCAAGAGGAATGATGCGAAAACCAGATGGAAGAAGAGGGGCATCATCAGAGAAAGAGGCATCTATTGGAGCAAAGATGAGTTCTGCACAAGTACCAATGGCATTCTCATCCACTCCACTGCAAAGCTGCAAGATAAGAAAATCAGAACACAGGTAAAGATATCATATAATTGCTAAGTTTGCAATTAATTGAGAGAAATAATAATAGAAGGCAAAACTCTGCTATTCAGAAAAAATAAAATGATAGAAAATAAATGAAAGAAGAATAAATTATTAGTATTAAGTGACCTCACATGAGTCAGAGAACAAAAAACCTACTTGTAAGAGGAAGATATCAGCAGGCATGATCATGTCTTCCCGATAATGGCCAATATTTTCCAGCCTGATGACTTCCATGAACTGTTTCAAAGAAACAAGTCAATGACTTACACGATAAAGCACATGATAATAGCACAAGTTAATAGAGATATATTTTTGAACTTTACTATTAGAAGGTACAGGCATCAACCTCTTCATGTTCGATGGTGTGAGCAAGTGGAAGGATGACCTGCCCACCAAAGTTCCCCGCTCGAGACACAGGTACACTACAAGGGCTAGCTTTAATAGCTGCTGCTGAGTATGCATCAATACTGCTGTCGGCCCATTCTGATCGGTGTTCCCGCAGGAACCTGAGAAGTATAGCAGGAGGGACATTCTGCCAGAATAGCAGAAAATTTGGATAAACATGACCAGCTATTGACATATGAAGAAGGAAGATGAAAGCTGATAGGCAAAAAAAAGGACAAGAAATGTAACCAAGACTATGAAATTTAATAACTTCACAAATCCTGTCAATTTTTTAATTAACTTTAATAATTTCACAATTACCTGCCAACTTTTAAATTAACTTGCTCTTGCTAAAAGATGTTTGTAAGTGTAGTGAATTATTGACTGTCTTAAAAATGCATAAGCACTGCAAATTATAAATCGTGGCTCTCTCAGGAAAGGAAAAAGACACAGATAAAAAAGATTATGGCTTTGCTAACATCATCACTGGACAACCGTATGATGAAAATGACAAGAAATTGAAGCTTAGCACTTCACAAAAAAAAAAAAAAAAAAGGTGTTTAGGCACTTGACTCTAAACAAGAGCGTAATATGACCTTTTTCTTAAAGATTTGATGTAATTACCCATACAACTACTACACATGTATGTAACCTGAAGATTCATTGAAGAAAGAGAATAATGTTTTAACATTTGTTTCATGCTTTTGTTTTTCAGGGATAGTGACCTACAGTATTAAACACAAAGGAAATGGTTACTTGGTCTAGCCATCAAACATCTTGGGATTATCTTAAATTTCAACTCCTGATCTTATTATCTAATTCTACACACTCACACACTTATTTTTTCAGCTATACTGTGGTATACAGTTCTAGTATGTGCAATATTTACCAGAACATAACTTTCAACCCATTTATCAATTCCTTTAGTTTTTCAGAGAAAAATCTAAAGATCCAGGTGGAGCCTCATGATGTTTCTTACTATGCATTTAATCTCCTTACCTGTAAAAGCATGGAGGCCTTGGCACATAGCACTGCATTGCTTACGGATGAAAATCCGTTAGTATAATGAAAATTCACTCCTGTCAATTTACTGGGAGAAGAGTTCACAAGAACAGTAACATCATCAATGCCATCACTGTCAAGCATAGACCATCCCTCATCTGTGAAACCATTTACAGCCTCATTGAAACCCCTAGAGAAAGAAGAAAGTTTATTTTAGTTTCACATTAAAAAAAAAAAATTAGAAGCCATCTGAACAAAATGACAATAACTCAGAAACCTACTTGCTCAATCTTTGGCTAAGTGCTCGTAATGCTGCAGGTCTTCTTCCCCATCCTGTGACGGTAGGCTGAGAAACTTCATGTGAAATCTGTCTCAATTGGCGTAAAGCCTGCAAGATATTACAGTGTCAAATTGGAGAAAAAAAAGCTACATTCATCTCTTTTTGGATATTTTAGTACATTCATAAATACACTCCAGAAACTGAGCTTAATATCTGAAACCAATACTATAGCATGACTGGTGCAAAGGAGAGAACGCATAGAATCTAACATATCATACCGCCATTGTTGTCTTCTGAGCAAGTAACGTCGACGACTCGTAAAGTGGACGGATCACTTCAGGCACACTCCATGGCTGTTGGCAAGCAATACGGTTACTATAGCATGGGTAGCCTATTCTATGATAAAACTAGTATGTTAAGTAGAATACCTCTAAGTCTATGTGGTCAACTATATGGATTATGGATCCACCTCCTTCACAAGGTCTGATCAAGTATCCGCTTGGCAGCATTTCAGCTCTTACAAAATGCTGAACAGGTGCGATACTGGGACCATTCTGAGTGTTGTTCAGCGATCTTTCACAGACCTAAAGTTTTTCAAGAATTTAATAAATCTACTAAAAGAAGCCAAGATGAGATCTTTTTGCGTTCCATTACTTTACTATGAGGCACATACCACGAGACTGCCATCTTCCATCACAGAAGTATAGCGTAATAGCCAGAAGTCACGAGCTGGTGCCAGAGTAGTAGGGGCATAGAGCTGAACAAGGAAACCAGAACTACATTTGTCAGACAACTTTACTTAAAAGTTGATGAAAACCACAGAATTCAGCACATGTAAAATTTTGACCTGCATATAAAGAAGTTCAATGGTTCCACCATTTCCAGTAGACATCGCATTGAGGATATCCACAGTTCGGCAATCACGAAACCATGAGGGCCGATCTTTTAAGATTTCAGCAACCTGCGTACACATTAATAATTGGTACAATCTGTTATTCATAAGCAGTGGCCCACATCTACCAAACATCATCCTTGGAGACTTACCCTTGTAGGTTCCAGACCCACAAGACCACATGCACGTGATGCTATACCAGTGCAACCGTGAGAAATAGCAATGATTCCAATGGAATCCGGACCAGGCTGCAAATTCAGAAAGCAACTCTTTAATACAACAAATTAAAGTGATCGAACAAATCAAGGCAAAATTAAAAGAATAAAAATAAAATAAAAACCAAAAGGCAATTAGCACGACAGTACATGATCTGGATTCAACTTTGTCTAGAAACTAATTGAAAAGCTCAAATTAAGCCGGAGCAAGAATAACAAACATCAGAATGACCTTTCCCCCCCTTTTTTTAACCGCCATCAAATTGGATTTGACCAAACTGAAGTTTAGGTTTTAGTAGAAATAATAAAGCTACTCTGATGAGAGGAATGACAAATTGAAATCATAACCTGAGGCACAAGCGAGGAGAAGTAAAAGGGAATTTACAAATAGACGCCTATAACCTGCCAACTGAAGTAGTGGAAGAAACAGAAGGAAATGGAGAAGCAAAGATACCACTACTTGCACAAGTGCCAAAAATTAACAAAGGTGAATGCATTTTATGCATCGGCAATGAGGCAAGAAGCATTCAGGATAGAACATTTTCAACTTTCGATAATTACTTAAAAGATCAATAAAATGCAGATTAACACAATTAAATATTATAATAAAGAAGTCAGTAACCTTCATCCCAGGCATTTGGACCCACTCAACAGCAGTTCCAGTGGCCTTTGATAGAAACTCTGTTAAAGTCTCCTCTGCGATGGACAAAAGTCTAGAAGAAATACAAGCATGCCACACATCAGCCATAGCACAAAGCAACACAAAGAATAAATATCACAAAATCAAGGGGCACAAAGAACAAGAAACATTCCCCACTAACCCTGCAGGACTAGCATCCCTTGGTGGACGCTGAGGAGTCAAGTGGGGCTGACCACTTGTAACCACTGATTCACAACTATTATCAGTGGTGGCAAGAGTTGCCTGCAAACATTGAAAATGAGAATGCATGAATGACTTTGCATTATGAAAATGAAATATTCTATAGAAGATAGTTACGAAACATCACTTATAGAAAGATTTATAACCCCACTACTATCATAATTTCAAAAGCACGTATTTGAGATTCACTTTATTGCCCTTTTCCCCTTCATTTTGCAAGAAAAATAATTGACAACAGGCATTTAACCATCAAGTCAGAGCTACCAAGAAAAGAGCAAAAGGATCCAAGAATAGGTGAAAAACCACGAGAGAAAAGATAAGCTGATAATAGATTTACATTTTGAGTCTGTTGGCGGAAAAAACTATTCTCATACACCAACTGTGAAACCTGCTTCTGCAACCTATCATTTTCCTCCATCAACAGCTTGTTCATTGCTGTCAATTTTCTGTTCACAGCTTGAAGGCGGGATGCCTCTTTACGCTGCTTCTCCCTACATCTGCAAACAAAATTAAAAATTTACAACATTATTATCAACAAATTCGTAAATCCAGAAACATGTAAATCTACCTGAACTCGGCACATATTATGTTAAGGCCTTAGAAAATACCTTCTGTTCTGAAACCAAACTTTGATCTGCTTAGGCTCAATGTTTGAAAGAATTGGGCATTCCCGAATCAGCTGTTGTCGACGAAGGGAGCTAGGCTTTGGACATTCATGATACAACCTCTCCAAAGCCTCGACCTGCTCAGGCGTATAACGGACATACTTCCCATTGTCCAATTGAACTTTAGTGCCACCGTCTTTGCAGGTCGAAGTCACCGCCATCATCACTACCAAAATCTGAACCCACAAAGAGAGCAAAAGAAAACTCAATTGCGAAACAAACATATCAACAAACCCCTTTAGGCCGTGGAAGTCCATCAGTATTAATTATCTCCCAACACAACCACAATAAAACAAAGAAAGAAAAATCCCCACAGTCGTATCGTTCAATTTAAAAAAGGAAAAGAATCATTTCCAAAATCCTAAAGAAAGGGTCTCAACGCTAACATTCTAGGCAAGAAATTTTATCCCTTCTCGCTTACCTCCAAGATTCAGACAAAGAAATGATCTTTCCTCTTCAAGAATTCAAGATAAGTTCAAAATACAGTGAACGGACAAATAAAAGCAAACACTCTTTCAAAACGTTAAAGTTCGCAACTTTAACTCTTAGATCACCATATCAGCACAAACCCTTATGTATATGTGATTATTTGTACTCTTTCCCATACTAACAAGCACATGGATTGGAATACCAGATTAAAAAATTAAGCCACCACCAAAGCTGCTATTTTTATTATGCATAGAAAATTGGACAAAGAGTTTGCATAAGTAATGAAAGTTTGTGTCTGAAGCTTTGGATCTTCCAGAATTCTTCAAAATCAAGAAATCTAAACAAAACCCGCATGGAAAAATGCAACAAAAACAAAAATACCACATACTAAACGAGAAATCTCACACATGCAGTCAGAAAACACACACTAGAGTGTTTGTTGGTGTGAAAGCAGGAGACACGATTTTACCTAGTGCTTTACAGTTAAACCCCAGAGACAAACTCAGCCGTTTCACCTCCTCCTCCTCCTCACCAATGATCTTAATTCTTGACAATCACGCAGCATCAAGCACAAAACCCAGATCTTCCATCATCGGATCCCTCACCTTTTCTTTTCCTTTTTTGCCTTACCTCCCTCCCAAAATCCCAAGACCCCGTCGTTTAGCGAAGCACGCTCAGCCCACCACCACCCACCACCCACCCAATACTAACATGCAAACAAATATACTCTCTCAGTACTCAGTACAGCACAAGTGTGCGTCTTTTGTGCGTGTTTTCAGCTAAGGACTATGATGGGGTAGGCGTAGTATTATTAGTGGAGACTGACAGGAATGGAGAAAAAGTAGAGGAGAGAAGAAGGGTAGTGGAGGAGAGTGGAGACCATTTTCAAGGCTTATTATTGTGAGTTGTTGCTATCTATTATGCTGCTGTGCTGCTGCTGCTGCTGTTCTTTTTTCTTTTTCTTTCTCTCTCTCTTTTTTTTTTTTTTTTTGTTGGGTTTGTCTTTTTTAATTTTTCTGGCTTTTTGGTTTTCTTGTTGGCTCTTGCTTTCTCACTCTGCTCCTGTACTCTTACTCCCTCTGTGTGTGTGTGTGGGCGCGCGTGTGCGAGCGCGTGTCGTGTTGGTTGGGGGCAGAGAAGCTTTTGGCACTTTTTAGAGTGAAATCTGCAAGCAAGAAAAGTGACATTCCAGCAGCAGCTGCAGGGAGCTTAGTGGTGATACCTCTGCAGAGCTGTAATGAGTCTAGTATCCTACTGTCTTCACATTCTGTCTGCTTCTCACAGAAACTCACGCCTGCCTTTTTTTTTTTTATACTGTCCCTGGGGTTTGCTTAATTACTACCATTCATTCACAATTCTTGAAAATTTGGCATTATGACCCTTTTAGTTTTGACAATATTTTTGGCTAAAGAAGTTTATGTTTAGTAAGCTACGTCAGTATTACACCTTTGTCCACTATAAACATCCTATACATGCAGCGTATATAACTAAATTTAGAATGTGTTAATTTGATAATGATTTATGATGCGTGAATGTGTATTTATATAACGTTGACGTTATGTTTATATACGTAATCAGTAACACGGTAGAATTAGCATGAACTTTTCTAAAGTTTTGTAACTACTGAATGGTGCTAAAGATGATTTGGCAACTGCATTGAAAATGAAAATGGGGATATATCAAAGAAAACAAACAAGCTTGTTTGGGAAGCTTGTAGGGCATCTTGCAAGTTTTGTTGCTTGTGTCTTTAGCCTTTTAGGGCAAGAATATCAGTTCTATGTTTTCACCCCTTTTTCTTTTCTTTAGCATATTGTGATGAGGAAACAAACGTTTATTCCGCTTTCCTGTATATTCCAGGCTAATGGAGACAAATCTGAAAGCGAACACCAATTTGTGATTCTTGCAAGTCACTCTTCTAATGGAATGATGATAATTTGATTTTCATCAAATAGACCTATACATGACATTGAAATAAGATAAAGGGCCAAAAGTGAAAACATTGAAATGTGGGGGCAATGGGACAGGGCAGAGGGGACAATTGTCATGCGTATGTTGAAATTGGGAAAAAATCCGGAGCAGCCTCAAGGCCCAGAGTTAAAAAAGGGCAAGAGATTGCTTGGGGTGAAATAGAGTGTAAAGAGGACAGGACAATGAAGATGTTTTGCATGCGCTTTCCCCCTCGATATCAATATGCTTTATCATGCTGTATTTCTTTTGGCACACCATCTTTCCTCCCTCATCATCATCAACAACAATATGAAATTCTTCACTGTCATGCATGTATGCCATGACTATATATATTGTTTAGATTGAAGTATTGTTTGATATTGATTTGATATATTGTTTAGATACATCTTTCCTCCCCACAACCTAATGACAATTATTGGTTTAGATATTGCTTGGATTGAAGTATTTCGAAGAAAATGTTTTATATTTTCAGTGATTATATTTTTCAAACACCTTTTAATTATATATATATATATATATATCAAATTATTACAAGATACTTTTACCGATGAGATGTAAAGATGGCTCCAAGAATTCCATTTGATTCAAGGGTTCAAGGCAACGAGATGCATGACTGTGAATTCTAGTAATTAAAGTTCAAGTTGGATACGAAATCCTTCAATTTTCAATCTTGATAAGGTTCATGAAGGAAAGCGGCATGGATAGACTTGACAATAGATTTTCGTCCCTCCAATCTTTGGCCTCGTACTACTATAGCATGAGATGAAAAGTAACCCTAATGGTCTAAGTTTGGAAAGGATTAATCTTCCATTATTTTTGACGTAACGAGCTTCAATGATATAAAAAAAAATTGTGAGTCTGATCTCGTATAAATAAATAATTTTTACAAGAAAATACTAAAGATGTACAAAATAGTCCAAGTAATGAAACATGAACTTTTTGATGACAATGAAATACTAACTTAAGACACAAGGAATTAGAATTATATTATAAGATATCGATCTAGATTATAATTACGTCTTTAAGTGCAGCAATTTGACGTGGTGGACCTCATCTTAAGTAGGTCAATAACTTTTTAACCTCCTTTCTTCTGCTTGTAGAAAGATAAACTTCGATTCTAGTGGCCACATATTCCCGACATTTTCCAAGAGATAGAAGTAATAGGGAACTCCATTAACCCTTTCTTGACAAGGGCATTATTTGAATCCATAATTAATTAGAAGAGGTAGCATATGTATAGTATGCTAATGAAAACCAAAATGCAAAGCATTAATTTATTTAGTAGGAACTTCTTCACAAGAACTGTAAATTGATCATTAAATTAATTAGCATCTAATTAGGAGAAAAGGGATGGATAATTTTCCTCTTGTCAAAGTACATAGCTCGTTCATTTTCACACACACACACACATACTATATATATATATATTCAAGATTTTAGATTTTTCCTATTATGCATGGTTTCCCAAAACCAAATTAGAGTACGAACTAGTTTAACTAGTCTCACATTATCTGTAGTCCAATTTTATGTGTGTCAATCGAAGATGGATCAAGAACCATTTGGATACTAGGTAAATCCTATTAAACGGACAAATTTTTTTTTTAAATTTTCTAATTTCCATGTCGTTTTGTGACCAGCTCGAGTACTTGAGTGATCGAAATGAAAATGCAAACTTTTAATTTTGCAAACGTTGATCTAAAGAAAGAGTAAAAACTTTTCCTTGTGATAAGATTTTGTACAGCAAAGATGGAAGAAAAAGCAAAACTGCAAAGGTATGCGTTGACATTTCAGGGAAGAGTGGGAATTAAGGATTCAATCAAAGGTAAAGGGAGGGTTAGTGGGCGGTCTAAAATATTTACTTAGGCTTGCTTTCGTCAGAGATAAGATTTGCATTACCATTTAATCAAGCAAAAGGGGTCGGCAGATGGAATTTACAGCTGCACAGCAAGATTGAACAAAGAGCTTATCATCAAATTTGCTGAGTAGATTAGTCTGAAAATGAAAGTTAACCTTCTAGCTCTGACCAAAGAATCTCACAGGATTATTGATTTCATGTATTTAGTCTTAGACTTTGCTAATCATTTAACAGATTAATTTGTAACTAAACCTTTTCATAGCCATCATAAACTTGTAGTTATTGCATTGTTATTGTCTTTTTTTCACCAAATGTACTGTTGGAGTTTTAGAATTCAGATTCATCAAATAAATATATAATAGAACTCTAGTCAGTTGAACTCAATGTTATTAATTAACAGGGGAATGAGGAAAGCAGACTTTTGAATTTGAGGTAGGAAACATGAAATGTATAGCAGCAGTAATATCCCTTCTTTTTTTGTGTGTGTGAATTCAACAGTCGTAATATATTTGGTAAACCATAATTTCAAGGTTTTGGTGGGCAAAAGATTTGATGCCAAAATAATTTTTTAAAATGTATGAGAATAGTACATGACAATAGTGTCTAATTTTGTTCTCTAATTTTGGGGAGGTGGGGGGCGCAAATATTCAATGAAAATGAATATTTAAGGTAAAAATTCTTAACCCAAATAGGAATTATAAAATTCCTAGCGGGGCATAATGAAATTTTAGAACTCTTATGGTTCCCTCCCCGTTAACAGGAGAACTAACAGATAGACCAAAAATATAAACTTGAAGAGATCAATACTTGATATATAAAATTTATTAGTTTGATGGTGAAAACTTTGTTATTACAAATAACTTAAATGAAACTTTTAAAATCAATTTTCAAAAGCAAGCTCTTTTGGATTCCTATTTTTTGGAGTTTTTGTACAAAAAAAAAAAAATAGACTGTAACGATTTGATACATGTGAGGCAAAAAGATGATTGGAAAAGATATTAATGAAAAAAGTAAATTTTTTTTTTGGAGAAAAATAACTTTCCGATAATTCCCTAGTTTGGTGGGTGTGCAGTTCAACTAGTACATCTATATCTGTTTGACCGTAATAGCATTCGATTACTAAGTCAATGCCTGGTCGTACAAGTGATTGCCCAATAATTCCAAATTATGCACTAACTTTTTTCCGGGTCTTCTTTCAGCAGTTTTGACGAAAGAAATTGATTGGTAAAAACTCAATAGTGGCAGACCATTTTAAGTGGCTTTTGATTTTATCACTTTCTTTCAACTTCCATTCTTCCAAGGCCTCAATTATGGACTTTCTTTCAACTTCCACAGCCTAGAGATGTCTCATTCCACATTTTTTTCAATTCCAAAGATCCAAATTCCTTTGAATTGTAAAACAAGGCAAAAGTGCAAATCCATGTGTCAATCATGTGGCCTCACTTAGAAGAAGAAAAATCGACATTTTGTGTGAAAAATGTGTATGTGTGTGTGTGTGTGTGTGTTTTTTTTTTTTTTGGGTCATTGAATTTGTCAATTCCAGGTGAAGGTGAATCTATCTACCAATCCGTAGAGTTAAGCCACCGAGGACATCCTCGTCAACTAAAGACGCTGTCAAACAAATCCAGAATGTGTTATTTGAGGACTCCGAGGAATGTGGTTCTGTTCTTTGTGATAGCTTTAGTGGTACAGGTCATTTGTCAGAACATATATTAGCCGACACAAGAAATTGTTGTGGAATTTACTGTTCTAGTCTAAACTTAATTGCGTTTGGATAGTAGATTATTTGAAATAATTTATTAAAAAAATACTGTAACACTTGTTTGTAATAATTCTAAAAAGAAAGCCTTTAATTAGTAGACGTGAAAGTTCTGTTAGTAGATAATTTGTAAAAATTCTGATAAGCGACTTATGAAGTTCGAAAGCATGCCTTAACTTATGATGATAATTGGAGTCGAATTTACTAAACTTTTTTCTACCCCAACCAAAAAAAAAAAAAAAATATAAAACTTTTCTCATGTCAAATTGATTATTCAACTATAAGAATTGTCAAATTTCGCTTGTTCTTTCCAAATTCATCTGTTAATACCACCAATTGAGAGCTCCATATCTAATTTAGATATGCATTTGATGTTAATTTTTGTTTATTTGCTTCACTAGGTACGTATTTGTGAAGAAAAATATTGCATATTGATGGGAGTGGTGTAATTGCGTAACGCAAAAGACTAAAAATTCCCCTGAAGCACACATGGAGATCACATCTACAGCCTTGAAATTGGACTAAATGGACAAAACACGGTTTCTAGTATAGTTTGTTGATCAATTTCAAGCGAAATAGTTCAATGACTAAAATAAATTACTTTATAAAAGTTCAATTATCTGTAATGCATTCTACCCCATAGAACTATCTCTAATTAAAAGGTAACTGGTGGATATGTCATGCATACTTTATTAGTGTTAATGTGATATCTCTAATTATATAAGGTTAAGACACATCTACTCTCAGTAGCGACGTATTAACAAAATGACATTAGCAACTCAAAGCGAGTCTAAAATAGGTAGTCTAGGGGTATTACACAAAATCCAATAAAATCCAAAGTCCTAAGCTAGATAATTCAAGTTTTTAAAGAGCTGATTTTTTGAAAACCTTGAGTTTCCATATATATATATATGTGTGTGTGTGTGTGTATTCTTAAGAGAGAATCCAAATAGGAGAAAGGTAGAAGGGGATAATGTAACATAATTCTTTCAAATCAGTCTTGAACTCATAATAAATATAATGTAACATAAACATCTCGAGCTTTCTCAATCACTTATCATATCAAAAACAATATTAGGCTTGTTGCATAATCAAAAGAGAAGGCTTTGATTTACTTTAAGCAGATTAGGCATTGATAATTACTTTAAGTACTCAAGTTAACCAAAAATAAGAGGTCAAGACTAACCTTAGAAGATAATTAGTAAAAATAAATAATTGACACCATATGCTTTAAAAAGTTAGGCCAACTGCCACTAATAAGTCTCCTTTAACAAAAGACCACCCCATTACCCTAAACTCACTCCAAGTTTTATAAGACTATTTTAGAGTAAAGAAAAAGCAAAGTTGCTCCCAAAAGGATTTCAAAAAGGAAGCCTCATCAACTTTTGACGGGGTCCAAAGGAATTAACTCAAACTTTAAGGTTTACTTCAGTTAATAAAATATAAAATCATGGTCAAATATTAAATTCTTCAAGGCTTTATCGGTTGGCACGTGTCCCATGAGCTTGTCTGGCGTGTGACTGACGCCAGCAGGCTGAATCTGTCGTGGTGGTCCAATATAAAAATGGGCCCGATTTGTTGGACGTGGGCCGCACGCGTGAAGAATGGCGCAACTTTACAACATGCTTTGCCCCAGTCGTCTCAACAGGTGCACCAATTTTTTATGTTACCTCCTTCCTTTTTTCTCAAGGGATGTGCATCTTTTGCCACGTGCCCCTCTTCTGATAGGTCTGATTTGAAGCCCTGGGTCAACCTCGGTTGATTTAAACTTTTGAACTGTCGTAGCTTCGAGCTCCCCAACTTATTATTCCAAGCTCCTTAAAATACTAGTAACTCACAGCCTTGAAGAATTTTTAAACGAGAAGATTTTGGGTTACACACAATTTTTAATACCGAAAGGTTTTTGAACCAACTTTTTCTCTCAACATAATCTAAGTTCACAAAAGATGTTGCTTGTTTCCTCCTCCTTTTTCCTTTAAATTAGTAAAAGTCGCGACAGTAAAAATAAGAAAAAGGTTTTGTTTAATGGGGTGTCGACTGTCAAGTGAAAATGAAAGGCATTAATTCTTTGAAAATTTTGTGTTAATAAATTGTTTATGTAAGGGGATGTGATAGACGTGAATGTAGGGACACTGATAGACATTGGTGTGATAAGTTGGGTGCGTATTGGATAAAATAACAAATGCTTAGGGATCAGCTGTTAAAAACAAAAAAAAAAAAAACTTATTATACATATATATATATATATTATGTAGGGTCCATTTGGATGGTGTGTTTTTTTTAGACGTTTGTTTAAAATTTTACTATAACTAATTGTAGAATTTTTAGACTATAATATTTTTAGAAAAAACTTTTAGTATTTGAAAGCATTTGAAGGATTGTTGTAAAATTATGTCATCCTTCAATGCTAACTGCCTCGAAGCCACCGCCACCTTACTTCCACCACCTACCACCACTCTCTCCCTCACTTTTACCACCACCACCTCCCCCACCACCCCTTTTCCTCTTCTTCCTCCCTCTTCATTCCTCCTCACCTCTGCCTTTCCTCTCTTTTATTGTCACCTTCCCTTTTTCCACCTCTATTCTGCTCTCATCCTTTTCTATTCCCCATTACCTCCTCCCTATCTCTTTTTTCCTGCCACATATTCCCTTTTCCTCTGTTACCTCCTCTTCTTCTATTTCACCTCCTCTACCATTTTTCGTCTCTCAGTCCTCATATCTCCTTGTTCCTTACCCGATTACAGGGGAAAAGGATAGTGGAAAAAAGTGGGAGAGAGGAGGAGAAGGAATAAGAGAATAGGGAGATGATAGGGGAAAGAGAGAGGAAGTGATGGGGAAAGAAGGGGAAAGAGGAGGAGAGAGGGGACAGAGGAGGATAAGAGATAGCTGAAGAGGGAAATGGGGAGGTAGTGGTGGTGAAAGTTAGAAGCATAGTAGTGGTAGGTAGAGGATATGGTGGTAGTGGTAGAAGGAGGTGATGTAGTAAGAGAGAGTGGTGGTGGAAGAGGAGGGTGTATGTTTTCAATATTTTGGGGTGTGTTATTGATAATTTGGCATATGCTTTTATAAAATTTGAGGTGTTTTAATAAGTCATTGTAGCTAAAATTATGATAAAACTTTGTCTATTAAAAACACATAAAAAATTGGGTGCCAAACAGAATCTATAAGCATGCAACTAGTTGACTAATTACTTAATTGCTTGACTAAAAACTTAACCAGTTATATTGTTGCCTTAAAAATTAGTAAGTAACAACCCTGTAAAATGGGGTGTAAACAAATTGAGTTGAATCAAATTTTAGTCTAATTGAGTCCAGTCTCGACTTCATTTTATCAAGTTCAAAATCAACAAAACTTTCAATATAAAGTTTGAACTCGAATTCAACCTCAAATTCAAATCTAGTTGAGGTCAAACTCGAGCCTACTCGAGTTTTAAAAAATAAAAATAATTATTTTATTTTCTTAAAAAATAAATGAAATAATCATTTTCTTAATAAATAATAAAAATACTATATATATATATGTATATATAGTTTCAATATTAAAATAATTATACATACATACATATATGTATGTATATATTTATGTATGTATATATGTATGTACATATTTATGTGTGTGTACGTGTGTATTCGATCTGACTCGCAAGCTAACGAGTTGAGTTTCTTTATACTCAGTTCGAATTGCAATAGTTTGACTTAGTTGGTTCAAGCTGTGTGTTCAATCCCACTTGTAAGTTAATGAGTTGAATTTCTCTATACTCAGTTTGAATTTGATAATTCGACTCGGTTGGCTCAAGCTCTATATTGATCGAGTTTGAATCAAACTTTGATTGAGCTAACTCGAATGGCTAGAAATGTTTGTAGAGTTGCCTATGAAGATATTGGCTCTAAAATTTGCGTAAGTTATAATTTGTGACCCTCTCCACATTTTTTGCTTGCTTTTATTCTTTATTGGTTAAAGAAAATTAGGTAGTTTATGGAATTTAATATTTAGCTTTGCATGGTGAGATTATTTTTGGGCCAAGGAACTATATCATTTCAAGCTTTCATATTTTTGAGGGAATTTCAAGCTTTCATTTAAAACCTGATAAATAAAGTTATCCACCTACCTCAGTTTACGACCAAGAAACAAATTTTGGACCTTGTTTGGCAACTTAGTTTTTTGGAAATTTATATAAAATTCTACTTTAACTTAGTGTAAAATTTGAAAAAAAAACTTTTGTAACGAGTTTTGAAGAATTTTTTTCATTTTTCTTTTCCTTTTCATTTTCTCTTTTGTTTCCTTTTCATTTTCTTTCCTTTCCTTTTCTTTTCTTCTTTTTCCTTCCTTCCTTCCCATACCGACCATTGACCGCCGGCAACTAGATCCGACCAACCACTTTGCCGACTGCCACACCTCCCTCTCTTTTTTTTTTTAATTTTTCCTCTCTCCCTCATCTTCTCTTCTCTCTCTTTCCCTCCCATATCTCCCCCTATCTCCCAAACCTCTCTCTTTCCTCCCTTATTCCCCCTATCTGCGACAAAATCTAGTTGTGGAGGGGAAAGGGGGGAGAAGGATTGGGGAGATTTGGGGGTGGAGGGAGGAAGAAAAGTAAGAGGAGGAAGGGAAAGAGAGAGAGGGAAAGAAAGGGAGGGAGAGAGGGGAGAGAGAAAGAAGGAACAAAAAAAGAGACTTCACCTGAACCGGCGCCATCGTCGGCACCGGCGCCAGTGTAGTGGTGGTGGGTTGAAGTGGGAGAGGAGAAGAAGAAGAAGAAATTAGGGGAATTTTTTTTATCTGTTGTGGGATATGTTTGAGTTGTTGGGATATGTATGTTAAAATTTTAGAAGTTTTGTAAGGTTTCTACAGCAAAAGTTCTTAAAAAACTAGTAGTATACATATTTGGCAAAAAACTTAACTACAAAACAAGGACTTGGTTATTTCAAAACACAAATGCATAATCCATCTTGGCTCAAATATTTGCTGGCCCAAGTTCCTATCAACACAATAATAGTCTATCCTCGTCATGATCCAGATTCGAGGACAACATAAAACATCCATTCCGACGTATTAAAGATTAAGATTATAACATAATGAACACTTTTACCTTTTTTATTGGATTTTTTCTAACAAATGTGTATTGGTGTTAATACACTTAAATCACACGCAACTTATCATACATACTAATAATTATTATTTTTTTTTGAATTTATGCACTTTCCTGGATTAACTTTATTTTTTCCAAAGATTTAATAAGTGAATCACATGACTGTTAAGTGAAAAATTTACCTTAATAAAATTTGGGAAATTGTTTGGATTGTATATTGTTTACAAAAATTTATTTGCTTATATCATTAACATATTTTTTAACCATTTTTTATCTCACATACATCACATAGAAAAGGTGCTACATTATTTTTTTAAATTATCCCAAATAATTTACTATCCAAATATAATTGCACTTAATTTTTTGTTATTTACATTCCTACCATTTGTTTTATTATTATATAGTCCAGTAAATTAAAACTTACAATTAAAATAATAGTAGGAGTGTGATTAACAAAAATTAGAGTCAAATAACATTTTTTTAAAATTTGTGTGGGAAATGAGTATAGGAAAGTAAGTGAAATTTGTTTTTCTCTTCTCATACATGTTTGATTCACAAGAAAGTTGAAAAACTTTTCTTACATTTCATGTCCGGCAAAATTATACATAATTTCAAATGAAAATGGTTAGATAAATGCAAAATCATAATGACTATTACTAACGATCATTAATTTTTCGCCTTTTCTCAAAATTCTTTTGGTAACCAATTGAAAATTGAACAATAATTTATATTTTCCTCTACTTCATTTTCTGCACAACTTTTTTTTCCCCACTCATGTCATATGCATTGAAAATTTTCTTAGGAAATGTAATATACAAGTCACTGATACATGGAAATCCAAAAGGAAATTTGCAACTAATCATTCCTCACTTATTATTAATGTGAAATTTTAGTCATTCAAAATCAAAATGAGGTATTTGAGTCCATAACAAATAAAAAGACATTCTATCTTGATCCTTGATCACATTTAAAGTTGAATTTTGATCGGAATAAGTTACAAACACATCATATGGTCAATTTTTAAAGAGCAAATCTTGCAACTCACTTAATATTGATCCAATTTTTCACTTAACCACTAAGTCCTCCAATTCTTTTCCATTCAAACCCTATTTTTGTAAATTCAAAATATATACACCCATTTTCCTCTTTCACAATTGCCATCTTTCCATTCCATTCCTATAGTCACTACCATCCTGACCTTATCTCATTCCTCTCATGTCGCATTTTTCCCCCACTCCATTCTCTTATTGTTTTCCCGCATTCTTTTTCTCTTTTCCTTTCTCCTACTACCATTATTCTCCTTCCCCATCCATCCTCCTCTTTACCCTTTTCTTCCTCCTTTATCCATCCACCACTAGCTTCCTTCCTCTTTCCCCTATTTTTCATTTCCAAAACTTTTTTCTCCATCGGCTTATGCTTTCGTCCAATCCTTTTCTCACTCTTCAATTTGGTTGAAGACTAGATCGATTGGTGAAGAGAGATAGGGGATTGGAGAGAAGAGGAATGGGAGGGAAAAAAGTTGAAAAAAATGGTAGAGATGGAAAGACGGGAAAGGAAAAGAGGAAAAGTGGGTGGCTAAGTGAGGAGTGATAGGAGAAAAAGAGAGGAAGCATAAGGAGAAGGTAATGGGGAAAAGAGAATAAGAGAAAGAAGAGAGAAGAAAAAAAAGTGATGAGAGAGGAGTAAGAGAAGATCAGGGGTGGTAGTGGAAATTGGAATGACGAAGAGGAGCGATAGAGGAAAAAAGAAATAGACATTCCTTTCATCTTAAATTGTTTGTCAAATTTTGGGATTCCAACATCTCAAGAATGGTAGCTTAATTGTGATGCTAGTGGATTTCTTTTCAAAATATCCCTATAAATTCAAATTCAGGTATGAAAAAAGAGATGAAAAATAATTTTAATTTTGGTAATATGACAAATATTTTAAAATATTTAAGAATGGAAACTATAACAATTTCAATGGAGTGGAGGAATTACATATAATATTGAATTTAGAAAAAGAAGAATTAGGGGAAATGGAGAATTAAATGAGAAGTGGGGTTAACAAATGAAGTAAGTGGCCAAATTTATCTTTTAAATACGTGTACATAATTTTTTTTTTGTCACACTTCCATTAGAAAGGTGATCAGGTGTTAAAAATGAGCATCTTTTTATTTGTTAGAAATTACTCATTTCATTCCTATATAAGTGTTTTGAATGACCGAATCTCTTAGATTGAGAAAGTTAGTTTCTAAAATTCAATAAAAATTTTACTTGAATTGTCAAAACTACCATTTATTTTTCTTCATGTTTCCAATTACATTTATGTTTAATGCTACAAATACAGCATTTAATTTCTTATAATCCCAATCCAAGAAAGTTGAGAATATAAATAAGGGTAAATTTAGGAAAAACTTTATAAATGCTTTATTGATATGATAAAAATGATAGATAAAAATGAACATGAGTTTGGGACACTTAATTAGAAACGGAGAGAGTAATATCACTTGTTTTGATATCGAGAGACTTAAATTTTCACATCACATACCTAGAAAAAGTTCATGGATTCTAGGGTTGTAAATCAAACTAACCAGCTTGGTGGTTGGCTCGAGTTCGGTTTGAGTTAGGGTTATTCAATCCAAACCCAAACATAATTTCAAACTCAAAAATATTATGAACCAATTATGATTTTTATGCTGTCTAATTCGATATATTCATAAACATATAGGGCAAGTAAATTTCATAAAAATATACTTTTCGTTCTTTCCTTAAGTCTAGTTCTTTTTTCTTGTATATTGCTGATCTTCTAAAATAGCAAGCAAATCATAATTGATTTTAGAGATAATTTCAGAAACTTTCCATCAGGTTTTTGACTATTTCACTAGACTCCTTTCAGATTTTAAAAATTATACTAACCTATGTTGAGGTTTATTATTTTGTAACATTTAGGTCCAACTAGCAATTAAAAAGTGGTATTAAGAGAGAGAAGAAAACATGATTTCATTATTACCCATCATCTATTATATTACTTAGTTAATCTATTGCAAACCCACATGTTAGAAAGAACCATTAGAATTTGCAGTTTATAATCAGGGATCAAACCATATATAATATAAAAAAATAGTATATTATTCTATATATTCCATTAATGTAAGATCCAAAAATATAGTGATCCTACCATTTAAAGATATTTTGATAAAAATTTTAATAATTTGATCATAATATAGAAAATGCCATTAGAAATTAGATTCAAAAAACTTTAAAACCACATAATTATGTTATGCTAATTCCTTACCTATAAAATTGGTGAATCTTTAAAATTGGTATTTAATTGTCTTATTAATAAATTTATGACACACACACATATACAAAGTCAATTTTTCAACTACCTTGTCCAATAATTGCATTTGACTCAAAATTGAGAAAGAACAATATTTTAATTCAATGTGAACGTAGCTATTTAAAGAGCGAACTTTAATTCTATAAAATCTCAATAAGTAACGTTAATAAGTTGACAAGGATATTTATGATGTTAAAGTTCAGTCTTTGTAATGCTTCAGTTGCAATTCTTTTTGACTATTAATCTTTGATCATGTTTAACAATGGCTATGTAACTGAAAAAAGTAATTTAGATCTTGCATTAAGTGAAAACATAGGATGGTATAGTAATTTTTGATGTTATTTGTAATTTGATTCCTAATAATAAACATCAAATTTTAGTTTTTTTATTTAATGTGTGGGTTAGTATTAAATCAAATAAGCAAATATAGTAGATGAGGGACAATGATGGAATCATATTATCTTCTCTCTCCTAATACTACTTTTTAATTGGTGGTTGGACCTAAATGTTACAATATAATAAACCTCGAGGGAGGTTAGTGCAATTTTTGAAACCTAAAAGGAGGCTAGTGAAATAGTCAGAAATCTCAAGGGAGGTTTATGAAATTATCCCTTGATTTTAATCATATTCTTGATTTATCGTAATAGATTTCTAAACATCAGATAGCACAAATTAAGAGAAAAAGAGTAACAAATTAGAGTGACAATTTCTATATAATATAGTCTGAGAGTGGTCGTAATTTCTTACTCTCTTCAGAACTGAAAGATGAATTAAACTATTTGATATTCTAATCGAATTTGGCTTGATAAGTATTCATTTAAACTTGGTTCACTAGCTAGTTAAACCAATGTTGAACATTATTTTATCATTTTATATTCGATAACATTAAATTCGATAAAAAAAAATTTGTTCAAGATCAAATCGATAAAAACTCATTCAATCTCAATTTGATAAGTAAACAAATTAAATTTGAATAAAATTTTAAATTTATTAAAATAATCAAATAAGTTTAAACATTGGATTATTTGGTTTGATTAGACTCGTTTACACCCTAACAGATTCTAATGCCTTGTATACGAAACCGTAGGGTGGGCATATGTCACGCGTCTAGATAAAAACAAGGGAAGTGGGAGCAAGAAAAGAACGGTGTCAGCGGGCCGGCTGGGGCGTGAGCCGACAGGGATTGACATGGGCCCATGATAGCGGCGCAAAAGCAGAGAATGAAAGAGAGAGATTAGGGCGTTTGGGGGGGCCAAGAAATAGTCCCAGGTGGGAAATCGTCGGTTAAAAAAACAGCAAGAGGAATATTCGGCGGCGGCTGTTGCTGTTTACCAGACGGGTACTAATCTCACAATTAAATTTCGTAACGCAAATCTCGGTTTCTTTATCAGAATGTTTACGATGTTGATCTTGGTTGGTCCCATTTCTGGATCTTACAGTTCATTACATTGAGATGCTTTCCTTTCCTTTTCTTTTTTTTTTTTCTCTTTTATTACCCAAAAAAACGGAGAGTGGAAAAAACCTTTCCTTCAATTTTTTTTTAAAGAAAAATTGAGACACGGTCGAGTTTCAAATATTGAGTGTGTTTAGATAGGATATTATTAGAAATATTTATTATAATATTTTTATGATATGATATACTTGAGATGAAAAGATAGTTAAAAAAATCAAAATATTGATTGAAAACATGTCTGTGATACAGTCAAATAATTCTTTTTATAAAGAATGTCAAATCTATTGTAAGTGCAAGTTAAAATGATCATAGATTCCATACTAGACTCATAGTTTAGATTAATGGATAACTTTTTTATATATCATCATTGTATAATTTTTTTTCCACTAGCAGGTTTGGATTATACTATATAATACAAATTTAAATTTGAAATTCAAATCATACACATGTGACATGCATCCAAAGTTACTAATGTAAAAAAATTACTATAGTGTCCGCGTATAAAAAGTTACTCCTAAATTAATTATGTAGAATTCGTGTATTAGAGTTAGAGTATACGGTTATTTTGTCATAAACACACATGTGATTATGATCTATAGTTATAAATAACCCTATGCCAAATTTTCCCATCTTGGTTTTGATATTTTTTTCTGTTTTTACTTTATTTTACCTTTTTGCTGTATCCGTTGTTTGAGTCCAATTGAAATGCTTCTGTTTCTGTTTCTTCCTTTTTTTTTTTGGTTCAATTGACGTTGATTCAATCTTACAGATGGTAGTGAAGCATTAGAATAACTATTTGTTAAACAAATTACTAAAATCCTATCTTTGAATAGAACAATAGGGTTTTAACATTGAAAAAAAATTAGAAAACAAGTTGATACCATGTTATCCAATCGTTTTCAGATCTAATCATAGTTTAACTCCACTTTGGACTTAATCCAGGGGAAGAAGAAAAAGGTTACTTCTTAATGGTGGTTTGTTTCAAAAGCCAATGAAGAAGTCAATGAAATTGTTGGGCAGTATCCTAATCAGTAATGACTGAATAGTATCACTGATTGATTTCAGAAAGCTTATGAATTGATTGTTTTCCAATTCCGTTGAATTTATTTTAGATTCTTTTTTTTTTTTGGGTGGAAAACAACCAACAAGAACACCAAATTCAACTCTCTTCCAATACTATAGTTCATACATGAGGTGAACATGATAGCTATATTAAATAAATGAAAGAAGGTACAGAAAAAAGAATCTGGAATAATTCTCAAAGTTGATGATCCAATTGGCTCATTATAGGATAAAAGGATCAGATTGAGCTTTTTCCAGTAAAGTTTAAGGATGATGTTTGGCGGAACAAATGTCTTTTGTGTTAAAAAGCCTACAATCATTCTTTTGTGAGGAATAATTATTGTCCTTCCTTGTATCCAATTTGACTTTAATTAATTATATCTCTTCGACTTGACAATACTTAATCCATAGCTCCGTTTGAGTTGTACCGAATGAATGTCAGACAATAGAAATTGGTAATTTCAACAACGTGATAAAATATGCACGTTAATGATTTCCACATTGTGACAAAACCAGACCAAGTTGCCAGGTTCTCTCACTTTACACAAGTGAGAAAACATTTACTTACACAAGTGCCAAACATAAAATTTAAATAGTACCAACTATAAAGCTCAATTCAATTGTAACGGCAATTAAAGGATAAGACAAAGCTCCAAGCAATTTGTAACTTTTCTTTACCCCTTCCTTATGTGGTTTCAACAAACAGGCAAATTTTGCATAATATGACCCGAATCATGAGTTCTTTTAGGGATGGCAACGGGGGCGGGGGCAAGGGCAGAGGGGATTTTTCTTCCCCACTCTAAATGGGGCGGGTGTATCCCACCCCTGTATAAAGCTTTAAAAAAAATATATTTATGTATAGTTTTTACATATATACATACATATGTCACTACATTCAAATGTATGTATATATCATAATTCGTGTGATAAAATGATTATTTGATTACTTTTAATTTACTTGAATTTTTTACATATTGTAAGTTATTTGCCAAAAAATAAAGCTATATATGATGGTTGTGAGTTTAGATTTGTTAGACACATTATATTCACACATCAATAATATATGCATATCTATTATAATTTGAGAAATAAAAAAATTCATGATTTTTGGATAAGATGATGATTTAGTTATATTTAGTTTACTTTTTTCTTTAACATATTGTTAGTTGTTTAAACAAATGTGAGGGTCATAAGTTTAGATTTGCTAAAATGAATTTAAAAAGATCCAAAGGATTTTGACCTTGATTTCACATTGAATATTTAGCTAAAAATTTAAATAAGTTATTTACAATATTGTTATTGATTATACACACACAAAAAAAAAAAAGAAAAAAGAAAAAAAAAATAGTTAAATAACCGCGAGGCACCCACGGGGGTATGGGGCAAGGCGGGGTGGGGAGTGAGGGTAGAAAAAGTAGGGGACGGGGCTGAGGTGGGTGAAGATTTTGGAGCAAGGGGTGGAGAACGAGGGAGGAATCCTCCAGCCCATTGCCATCCCTAAGTTCTTTCTTTCTTTCTTTTTCTTAAATATGGTTTGCCTGCTCGACAAACACAAAGTTTGTAGCCAGTTGAGGATCATTACTAGTAAATATTCTCTAGATTAAACCCCATTTTGACATTAAGAATTTCTCATATCTTTTTTTTTTTTTTTGAGGATCATATGTATTCAGTGAATTGTACAAGACCTCTTGAAAGAGGTGCAAGTGTTGCTCAATTTCATGCCACACCAGACTTTCTTTGGTCACAATTAGATCTAAGAAAAGAGAAAGTGCCGTGCTTAGTAGTTGGTGCATGTGAGATCACATACCAAAAAGACTTTCAGGCTTGCGAATTAACGCAGTAGTTGAAAAGCAAGCAAAAGAAAGAAATTAGTCTGCCTTCTTTTTCTCGCTTTCTACTTGATTTGTGCAGGAATCCCGCACATCCTACCTAACTTCCTACATGCGCGAATTGAATCCAAAATTGCAGCTTTCAACTTAGTAAATGACCAAATGTGGCTTATTTCAAGAGAGGCCTGTACTAGGACAGCAGGGCTCCATAAAAATTGATCCAACTCCGACTCTGATCAATTCAAGCAAAATTTCGTTTATGCTTTTTCATTTACAGTCTGCTCAAACAAAAATTCAGTTCACTAAGTATCTTCCAATGGCTGGCTGGCAAATATATTGGTCTCTTCAACGGCGAAGTTAAGGCAGGCAGGAAAACTATTTTCAGAGTGCCAACTCTTCCCACGGCAGCACATAGATCGAATTTGCACCACAATAAGACCCAACTCCCAAATGCTTGCCACCTCCACCGCTCATGATCTGGTGGTACTGAATTGCATGAAGTTTATGCACCAGAATGGCATCAGCCTGTGTGTTAGAAGTCCACTATGACTGGTTTTCGAAGAATATGAGAGACATACAGAGAGATCGCCAATACCCCAAAAAAAAAAAAAAGGGACAAATTAAGTCAAAATTGGAACTTGCACACTATTAATGTTTGTGCATGACAAACAGAAAATCATTTGTTAGAAATATTAGACCCTGCAATTTTTCTTTTCTATCTGACTCTCCATTTACGGACTTGAAAATTCATATACCTGGTCTGAGGGCCTTTCTTACCGGCCCACCAAGCAGTGATTTAAATGTTACTTGTTGCTTGATCAATTTGTCAAGGAAGCGTGATATTTTATAGGTCACATGCAGTGGAAATACTTGAGGTAAATTAAGCCAACGAATTATGGAATAACATGGTAGTTCCTCAAAATATGTGCAAGCTATCTTTTTACAATATTTGATGGTTTCGAGTTTATCTAAGGTGGGTTCAAAATAAAGGTAAGAATTAGAGTTGCACAGATCTAAAAGTGCTATTGAGTATGATCGTGTTTGTGATGAAGAAGGACTGTACATAAAATATTCTACTACTTGTGTGTATGGGTCTTCAAGATATATGTTTTCTCTATTGGTTCTGGAAATAAATTGAAACAACGGATCAATGATTGAATGCTAGATGATACTAGGTACTAGGAAAGGATCAAATAGATATTACCTTCGTTGCTTCTTGTTGTTGTTTCTGAGTGGAATTTCTATTCATTCACCAGGAGGTTTGCCTCATAGATCTTCCTCTAAACGGCCTTTGAACGCCTTCTTGGCTAACACGGCCTTGAAATGGGTACTACACCTCTTTTGATCTTTTAAAATTCCTGGTTACTACAGTTTTTTCACCCAAATTTTGCAAACAAGATCTAGGGTTGGCTACTACTATGTCTACCCTTTCTTTTCTCTTTCCCTTTTCTCCCTTAAGTTTTTGAAATTAAGTAAAGGGAAGTTCTAATTCTAAGTAATGAGGAACTCAAACTTAAAGAAAGATTGTAAGTGTATAAAAGAAAGATGTTTATTCAGTATGCTGAAATTTACAAGGAATTGTCTGGTATTCTTACAAGCTCGATGCCTTTGCATTTGAAAACTCACAGGTATTTATAGGTGCTACTTCAGACTTCAAGTCCAGATTTTACTTATATTCTATAACTTTTTCAGATTTCAACTAAAGTATAATTACTGACCGACATAAGTGGCATTATTGGCCGACAAAACCTTTATGTCACTTTCTTCTTGTGGTGCAAGAAGTTGACACTTAACTTATCCTTCCATAGCATTTTCCAGATTATGCAATCCTTCTGGTCCAATACTATCAAGGACATCTGCCATATCATCTGCCCCGTCATCTTCTAGAATTTCATCTTCTAAACTCATAACTTCTTCATAGTATTATTCTAAATAATGGTTGAAAAGTTCCAAATACAGAGTGTCTATAATGAATCATCTTCTATATTGTATCTGTTTGGCACATAGATCCTTTGGATCTTATTTTTTTTACTGCCAACCTTCATGTTGTAGAATCAATCCTTGTCCCAAACACGAGTTATTTGCTAACATGTACATTTGGTGATGTCTGATTTGTTAATGTAGAGTCCAACTGCACTGGGGTATAATTTTTAATGGTTCTTCTCTAACCAATGCTAGTTCATTTTGATAGGCTCTTATTATAATTCTATGTACAGTTGGTTCTATTTAGAATTTTTCGTCCATTCTAGTGGAGCGAAATTTATGTGTACGTCTATCCATTCTCCATATGTTAGCATCCTCCTCATCACCACCCCTAGTTGTGTTCCAAACTGTTCTGTCTATTCTAGATGTGATATCACCATACTTTCAGGATACTAAGATCCATCATGTACTGAGGAGTTAATAATATTTGTTCTTCATCAATGACAATGGATATTGGAGTGTGATTTTTAAGATTTATTGAGGCTTTCCATATCAAATAATTAAATGAAGTGGTGAAAAAGTTCGTAAATTTTGTGTGGTTGTGGTTGCAGGGGTTATTTGTACAGTATCTCAATGGATCTAAGGAAAGAAGGGTTAATATGAAAATTTAAATTTACATTGGGGTTTTGTAGTAAAGTTTTAAAATATAACTGTATGGCTTCAAAAACACAGAAAAATTTGGTTTTAACTTTACTATATATAATGTGGATAATGGGTTCCGTAACTCTTCTAAAATTTGGTATGGATGAAAAAATAGTCTAGATTTTATCAATTTAAAAAGTCTTTGTGAAATGGGTTTTTCTCTTATGAATACCATAGGTGACGGTTTTCCTTTTAAGCATTCCAAATCATCTATCAGTTTTCTTACAGTCTCATTTTGAGAAGCTATAATTAAACTGAAAGATTTCTCTTGTTGTAATAATGAGGTACTTTTGTCCCTTTGGGAGTTAATTTCCTCATTATATGGCCTACACCTGTCATTAAGTAATGCAAAGTTTCTAATCATGGTATCGCAATGTCTACAAAACTGAATTCTATTTTGTTCTGTTGGAGAGGAAGTGCTTGGAGCATCAATATTTTGAATATGAGCTCTTTGCATTTCTGCTCTACATGTGGGATCAATGAAAAAATTAATTCCTATGGTTTCTCTAGCATGTTGTAATGCTTCTTAAATACTATGGAAACCTTTATAGTGTACTACTCTAACTATTTGTGTTAATTGTATAATTGAAGTCCATTTTGAATAGACTCCTGGTTGCCTACCGTTGCTAATGACATAAAATGAAAAACTTTGCTTTGGAAGGTTTGCAAAATAGTGTGCTAATGCATATAATGTTCTAATCTTTGTGGTTGCCTGTTGGGCATTCCACAAATTATTGAGAAAATGTTGTTGTATATCTTCTAATTTACCTTCTTCCTCTGTTCTAAAATATAAATTTGAACCTCTGTGATACTTGGTGAGTTCCCACATCCAACTCTAATTTTGTTGTTGCTACTTGGAGGAGTACTGCTACTGGATGCCATGCTGTTTAAGGAGTAATTAGTAGACGAGATAAATGGTCAGCTATTTTATTATCTGTTCCTTTAATATACTCAAAATTTATATGATAGCCGTTTCCTATTATTCTATTTAACCATCTTCTAGTAGATGATCTTTTTTTATTTTTCTCATTAAAGAATCTTACTATGGTTTCACAATCAGTTTTTATTGTAAATTCTTTTTTATTTAATATGAACAATCTAAAGCTATTTGTGCTATATGTAACTGCTAATAGTTCTACATCAATGCTACTAATGTTACCTTTTTCTCTGGATTTTCAACTAGCATATCTACATATTTCTTCTTTAGCTTTAGTGTATATATATATATATATATATATATATATTATTTTTTGCTAATAACGTTGCTCCCCATTCTTTAGCACATTCATCAAGTTCTATTATTAAATAGTTTATGTCTAATGGTAACCTTAAATTTGGTAAATTTTTCACAGTTTCTTTAATTCTTTTTACAAGTTCTATATCTTTCTTATTGAAATATTTGTCCTTTGACGCTTCTTTTGCTATACAATGATCCTACGATTCTGCTTAAATTTTTAATAAGTGGTCTTGTATAATTTAGTAAGCTTAAAAATTGTTGTAACTATTTTGTATATTCCATTTTATCAGGAAATTCTAGGATTTTCTTACTTATGTGTGGTTGTAACTTAATTTTTCCTTATCCTATTTCAGTTCCTAAAAACTCTATATTTTTTCTAAAAAATTGAGCCTTTTTGCTACTAATAATTATTCCATGCCTGTAGAATTCCCCTAGTAACATTTTAAGATGACGAATGTGCTCTTGTTTTATTTAGAGTATACTAAAATCATCTATATATATTAATACAAAATCTTTGTACTTATTAAAAATATTATCCATTTTTCTTTGAAAACCGCCAGTGCATTTTTAAGGCCAAACCATATTATTAACCATTCAAAATATCTTAAAGGACAAGTAAAAGCTGTCTATTCTATACTATCTCGGTGCATTCTTACTTGCTAAAATCCTGATTTACAGTTATATATATATATATATATATATATTTAGCTTGTATGCTATTTGTTAATTGATTTTTATCTGGTATGTTATAACTATCTTCTAGGGTATTATCATTTAGTTTTTGTAATTTATAACCATTCTACTTTTTCCTCTTACTATTTCACTATGCTTATTTACTATAAG
This sequence comes from Gardenia jasminoides, assembly GCA_013103745.1. Classification (NCBI taxonomy): domain Eukaryota; kingdom Viridiplantae; phylum Streptophyta; class Magnoliopsida; order Gentianales; family Rubiaceae; genus Gardenia; species Gardenia jasminoides. The sequence continues at coordinate 29,948,329 of CM023103.1, forward strand.
AACTGCATTTCTACGAGGGCTTTCACTTCTTCTAATTATTTCTATTTTTAGTAAATCATTTATATGCATCTCAAACTCTTTAATTTCTTCATTAATTGATTCTATTTTTGTCGTACTAAATTTTAAATTTGGGTTAAGTATTTCTAATTTACAGAATGTTTTTTTTTTACCAATGTCATGTGGGGTTTTCTCTTATTATTTCTTCTTGTTCTAATTTACTTATTATGTTATTAATTTCTTCTATTCCAGTTTCTAATAGATTGTAAATTTTTTGTGCATTAAGTAATTCGGTACTAACTTCTAAGTTATCAAATTTTTCCTCTAAATCTATTCCCATTTCTTCTAGGTAAACTAAATTGTTTCTTTAGTGTTTCTATTTCTATTCTATGTTTCGAGGGTTGGGAGTTCCCACAACGCTTCTGTACGCACTCTGATGTATTAAATGGTAAAGTACTACTCTCAAGAAATGTAATTCCGTTTGTTGCCGGTCAATGTACTTATAAGTTTTGCATAAATGAACGACCGTTGCCTTGATTGCTATCATGCAAAAACCCTACTTGTGAAATGTGCATTTTGCTAAAATTTCAGCATTTGCTACACTTATTTATAATGCTAAAATGATGTTCAAACATCTAACAAAAAGTGCTAGAAAACATGTGTGGGCAAAGTATAAAACTCACTTAAATTTAAGGACTGGAAAATAAATTTAGTTTTTGCAAGTGAGGCCTTTACTAAAAATAGAAAATCCAAGCAAAATTCTTGTCTTAAATCTTGAACTCTTGGATGAAATTCCAGCCTTGATTGAGCCTTGAATCATCTTGAGTTTTCCTACCAAAGCATGACAATGCAAGCTTGGAACACTTGTCTTGAAACCAAGCTACTTACTTGTCGAAACCATGCTTAATCATGCTTGAACTTTGGCTTATAAATACTTGGAGTTGCAGCACATAAAACCATTTGCTTCCTAGTATCCTTGGACGAAATTAAGAAGAAGAAACAGCCCACAAACTCACTTCCTACTACTACAAAAAACAGCCACAAAACCAAGAGTATAGACTTGAAGATTGGCTTGGATTCTTGCTTGATTTCGTGTGGATCAACTTGCTAAATCTTCCAAGCTTTTCATATTTATTGGAAGGTAATCTAAACTGATAACTCACCTTATATATGGCTTAAATACATGCCTAGCATGCCTAATAATTGGTAATTCTATATGCTGAAAATTGCTTCAAGGCTAGACAAGCATGTCTAGGAAATTTCCAGCTGTTGTAGCATGATTTGTGTGGTTTCTTTTGATTGATACTTGCTGAAATTTTGACCATAAACCTGTTCTATATGCTGAATCATGTGCATGGAAGATTGTCTGAGAATTCAAGTTAAAATAGTGACATTAAAATGAGTAAAAAACATGATTATGCTAAGAACACCAGTTTCGGGTAGTAGTAGGTCAGCAAAATCAGTCTTGGAAAAACGTCCATATCTTGCTGTAGGAGAGTCGGATTCAAGTGCCGTTTATGGCGTTTGAAACTAGACTCGCAGGGCTTTGCAACAGTATAAAATACCCAGCCTGATTCATTTCATACAAACGGCAATAACCTTGCAAAGTGACCTGATTTTTAGAACCTGTGAAACCTGTGAATTGTCCTTGTAGCAGATTTAGGGCAAATTTTGACCCTTTTCTGAACTAAATTTGAAGCTGATGTCTTTAAGAAATTGTATTACTCTGAATCCTGTTTCCGACGGTATAAAGTGGATAGAAAACGAACTTGTATATCTCAAATTATGACCCGTGAAAGAAACTGCGATGGATAGGCTAACCGATGCGCAATTTGTTAACGGAATTGCTGAGCCGGTGTGCCCTCCGTTAGCAGTAATTGCTGTTCGTGTGTGCGCATCCATTAGCGAAAATGCTGCATCTCGTGTGCACTCGTTAGCGGAAGTACCGGCCAGAAGTGCCCAACCGTTAGCGGAATTGCCCATCCGTTAGCGGAAGTGCAGGGCCGGTGTGCCCAATCGTTAGCGGAATTGCCGAGCCGTCGTGCGATCCGTTAGCGGAACTGCCAAGCCCTCATGCCATCCGTTAGCGGGACTGCTAAACCCTCGTGCGATCTGTTAGCGGGATTGCAGAACCGTCATGCCAACCCATTAGCGGAATGCCTAACCCTAACATGCCAACCCGTTAGCGGAATCGTGTACCTTAGTCAACTCCGCTAGGTAAATGACCACCCAACCGTTACACAGACCTGTAGGCATACCTCGTGTCCAGGGAGGCTTTCCGGCAAACCATAATTATACACTGGCCAAAAACGACAAATCAGAATGGTAGCCTACTAAACGGGACTTGATGTGCCGACGATCTCGGTACCCGACTTATGTACAACAATGGAACCGACTGTTTCCGTGCTTATCTTGCGGAACGGCCGTCCAACTGGTACCGGTACGGCCTGACACCAACACTTATCCAGGTACAAAGTGGAAGCGACACACCACTTCGTGACGGCTAATCATAGCAATCCTGTACCTTGGCTTTGACCATTGCCTAGTCCCTGTAGCGCCGATTGTGCCAATCACCTGACCAATTCCGTTAACTTTGGCCACCCGGAACCCTAGTCACTAACCAACGTGTACCTATTAGCCTTTAACCAACCGCACCCACTAAACATTGAACGGACCTGTGTCAAACCTAAAATGGCTGTGTCGCGATAACCTGACCTTGCCGCATGGTCAGGAAACCGATCGCTTTATTTTCACCTGTGCCCATATTGACTATCATTAGGTCTTTCTTGTAGCCGGTACAACCATAAGTTTTTACCGATTCATTCTTCCATGAATTGCTGAAAGTGAAAAGAAGTTTATCAAAATTTAAACGAATAAAAAATAAGTACTTAAAATGACACAACTCTTCCAATTAACGAGTTTTGGTCTCTCGAATACTCAACAGACCAATTAATTCTTTATAACGTACTCTATTTTTTTTCCCAAATAAGCCAACAGTTGTTGACGTTTTCCCAAAATTTTTCATAAGCCTCTTTGAGATTACCGGTCGCACACAAAACACACCAACTAGTGCCGACCGCTGTCAGACGTACACGACTTGCACCGACCGGTACTCACTGGTGTCGACACGCATCAATTGGTGTCGACACACACTGACTAGTGCCGATTGGATCCGACTGATGCCGGTCGCACGTGAAACACCCCAATTGGTGCTGACCATTGCCGGTAGCGCCTGGAACCTACTGACCATTGCCGACTGTTGTCGGTCGCACACGGAACGTGCTGATTAGAGCCGGTCGCACAACGATATCACAACTCGTAGCCTGTACAACTCCGAAACCGACCCGAATCCTGAACCATATTCCGACTCTTGAACTAAACCTAATTTACACTGTTAACCTATTAATAGAAATAAATCAAACAAATTTATTTTAAAATAAGAAAATTGGCCAAAGTTAATACCTAATACTTGATTACTCACAGGACCCGATGAGGAGATAGGAGAACCATTCGAATAGGCAAATCCGACTTAAACAACCAAGGGTGAGGGACCCGACTTATTTAATTATGTACTTGTTATTTATATTCAACGTGCTACTTGCCTACTTGTTTTATGTATAAATTTGTCAATTACGTGAAAGGAACAAGTATGTACTTTATCGCATTCACCCTAAATGTGAAAGTACTTGTGCATGAATAATTGTCGCTGTTGTGTGCTTTATCACAACTGGCCCTATTGTTCCGCAATTCCCAATCCATTGATTACGTGGCTTGACCCGAGTCGGCATCAGGTTAGGTCGGGCAAGTTAACGAATCTTGAGTAGTGTTAAAGGTTTACTCGAGAGTATTACTGCCTATTGTACCGTTTGATGTTTGGTCCCAAAAGTCGGAGAAAGGGGATCGGTGATCGGAAGACTGAAAGCTGCACCAACAATTGTACCGGATTGTATCCTTTTACTGAAAATGCTATTGTTATTGGTCCACAGATAGTGGAATCCATGATACATGTTATTGTTATGAATCCCATTCAACGGGCCTACGTGCTAAATGAATATATGTCATTTACGGAAAATGTTACGTGATCATATTAATTGATTGTTTATCGGGACACTCACTAAATATTAGACTTACCCATTTAACTGTTTTTCTTCCCAGATTTGAAGCTTAGCTTGATGGTTGAGATTTGGCAGACAAAACTCTGTGGACGCACTTTTGTGGCAATAGGCACTTGTACATTGTTACATATTTTAGGGTTTGAACTTATCGCTTAGGGAGGAGTTTTGAAATGTTTGTTTAAACTCCCATCAGAATTATCAGAAGAAGTTGTAGAAAATTTTGATGTAAAATTTTAATAGATTTTGTTTTTCCTTTTTTTTTCTTTTCCTTTTTTTTTCCCCTTTTCCTTTTCTTTTCTCTTTCTTTCTTTTTTCATCCTCCTTCCAACTCTCACACCAAGGCCCTTCTCCTTCCTCCCTTCTCTTCTCTCTCTCTCCTCCCTCCCTCCTCCCCCTCCCTCCCATCACTCCACCCCGACCGACTTTTTTTTTTTTTCCTTTTCATTCCCTCCATCCTTCCTCCTCTCTCCCCTCCCTCCCCCTCCCTGGCTCTACCCCTCCTTCTCTCCCCCTGTCACTAGGTTAGCTCTGTCATTAGACTCTCCACACTGGACCGGAAAGCACCTGACCGGGAGGAGGGCCATGGGAGTGAAGGGAAAGGGGAGAGAGGAGAGAGGAAGAAGAAGAAGAAGAAGCGGAAAAAAAAGAGGTCACAGACCGGCATCACTAAGTAATGGTTTGCCAATGAGGTTTTTTCAAGGTAGGTATAAGAAAAAAGGAAAGGAATTGAGAAAAAAGTTTTTGTGTGGAAGGCCAGTATATGTTAATAAACCTTTGAAGTTTTTGCCTGTAGTTAAAAGTAGAGAAAACATCGCTTTATACAAACTTGGCAAAAGTTTGCCAAACAGGGCCTTAGTTTCGGTTTGTAAAATAGATGGGTATAAATTTGTAATTTTGTTAAATTTGAATTACTGGTTCTTTTATGGTAATTATCCAAATAAACTTGTCAAGTGACTGATTGAGTCTCGACGTAAACCGACAGTATCCACATCCATCCTGGTTCTTTAGTGGGAGCTACCGTAAAGTTCAATCTTAAACTCGATATCTCTTATTGGGGGTAAAGATATCAGTTCTTCAGGAAACACTTTCGGATACTCATTCACTACAAACACGTCTTCTAAGGTCAACTTATCCTCATGAGAGTTTATCAAAATGCTAACAGCTCCGAACTTACTTTACTTAACAGCCCTAGTTCTAATCCTCAAACGAAAAGAATAAGAAGCAAATCTCGCTTTGCATCAAATCGGGTAAGTTCTCAAGAGATATGGAATTCGACCACCTTCATCTACAATATAACTGCGCATGGAGTCGATCTAAACTATCCATCTTCAGTATGACATCATAACCCTTGATAGGCAAAGTAATTAAATCTGTTAAAATTTTTCTTTCTCCTATCCACAGATCACAATTTCTATAGACCTTACTAGCTACCAAACATTGATCTCCTGTAGGAGTCTATACTACCAGGTCCAAGGGTGAAAGATCAGGTTTAATATTTATATCACACATAAAATTAGGATTTACGAACGAGTGACTAGCACCTGGATCAATCAAAATTTTAGCTAATTTATGCAAAAGGGAAATGATACCTTCCACTACTCCCGCTGGATCTAGCATCTCTAGTAATCAATGGAGTAAATTCTGCCTGTCACTCTAAGCCGATTTCCTCTATCCACTAGATGTTTAGGATTAGGGTGGTTTGACGATTGAGCCCCCGCCTCTTGATTCCGGCAGTTGCCGGTAACGTACTCCGAACTCCTACACGCCAAGCACTTCCCGATCTTCCTCCAGCAGTCGTTCTCATTGTGTTTTGTCATACCACAAAATCCACAAGGTTGGCAAGTCGGCGGGTTCTGCTTAGATTGAGACAGGCCACCTTTTTGCCCTTTTCCTTGTCCCGTTACAGATTGTCCTCCTCCCCATCCTCCAACTCTCAGGTCGATTTCCCTTGGCCTCCCCGAGGTTACTCATTGGTCGAAACTTCTCGTTTCTTATCTTGAAAGGTCTTAACTTGGGTCTTAGTACACTCCACCCTCTGAACTTTCTTTAGGACGTCAATGAAAGTAGGCAATTAAGCAGTTGCCAAAGCCTCCTGGATCTCTAGATTCAGGCCTTGGACAAAGCAGTGCACTCTCCGTGGCTCCATGGCAACTGGCTCTGGGGCAAACCTAGATAGGCAAGTAAATTGATTCTCATACTCAATCACATTCAGAGTTCCTTAGCATAGCCGTATAAATTCATCCTCCCGTCTCTCTTGAACTAGAGGGGGAAGATATTTTTCATTAAACTCCCTAATGAAGTTGGCCCATGTCCATAGAGCTAGTTATTAACCATTTTCAAATTGAAAGACGGTAAAAGTTACTTGCCATACTTCTATATAGTCTAAGGCTCCGAAGATATTAATCATACTCTCTACCCATTGCTCGACTACATCAGGAATAGGCCCTCCAGTAAATTTGGGAAAAGAGAACTTTTGAAACCTTTCAAGGGCTCTATCCTCTCTTACTTCCGACCCTCTCTTGCCTGCTTTAGACCCTTGGTCCTGCCGATCGGTCACACGCTCTAAAAGAGTAGTCATTCGGTTCAATGTTTCGGCTATCGAGTCTCTCGCTTCTTCACTGCGTTCATGTCCGAGATGGGAGGTAGACGCCTCTCTCTCGTCTTGATTTTGTAATTGTCTACGTGATCTTCTTCTTCATTTACCTTTATATATATATATATATATATATATAAAGCGTGACTTAGAAAATAGGAAAAGAAAATGTTTGTAGGCAACATTGATTTACTAAAATAACTTGTTTTGGAATTAAAACATCATACACCACGTTCAAAAGCAAATACATCACAATAGTCATAACATCCACAGAATTCAAAATATAATATTAATTTAGTACAATCATCCAAAATATAAAGCAGATGGGACCCTACTAGGCGCCTAACCACAGTCCTAACTCAAGGTGAAGTGGGGAAATCAAGATCCTACGAGGGATCACTCTCAAGACTAGAAGGGTCATTCTCAGGGCTATAGGTGGGAGAAACCTCCCGAACTCCTGGCTAGCTACCTCCCTCAACATCCATCGTAAATACCTGTCCAACACTAGAGTTCTCATCGCCCTGGCCCTCTAACTGGGTGTCCACTATCTTCTCAACCAATATCTCACAGTCAGCCATGATACCTGCCGTACAGTCTAGCATAGCATTAGTCAATAGATTGAAACAGTTAGCTACCATTTCGAGTTCTCGAATCCTAGTATGCAGCATCTGGTTCTTAGCTCTCAAGTCTACTATTTTCGCATTTGCCAACCGGACAATACGGGTTAAAATCTTCCTCTTGTTCATCATTGCTAACACCGTATCATTAGGATAGGCGTAATCTCTCAAGCAAGTACAGGGATTTACCCTGGAAATTGGACTCTAATGGAATGCAGGACCTCCAGTCCTCAGCAGAAATCGTACTACAGGCAAAGGCCTCCTAGGTGAGGTACGGTTACCATTAGCTACGTCTTCGTCCATAACCTACAACCATAATCAACTTTAAGTAAGTTTGAATACAACTTATAACTCCAATTACTAATTTTCACTTCACAAAAGTCAGGCCTTCAAAACCTTATAGGCCAATTTCTAATCTAAACTCTAATACTATCGATGTGGCAGCAGATACAAAGTGCTTTAGGAACCAAGTTAAATTTTAGTACTGCTTACCACCCTCAAACCGATGGACAATTTGAGAGAGACCATACAAACCTTGGAAGACATGTTGAGGGCATGTGTCATGGATTTCGGAAGTATTTGGAACCAGCAATCTAGTGGAATTTGCTTAGAACAACAGTTACCACTCTTCGATTAAATGGTCCTATATGAGGCATTGTATGGAAGGAAATGTAAATCACCGGTATATTGGGACGAAATAGGAGAACGAAAACTCTTAGGTGCCGAAAGGATACCGTGGGTCGAAATAGCATATGAGAAGGTTAAACTAATTCGCCAAAGGATTCAAGTGGCTCAGTATCGCTAGAAAAGTTACGTTGACAACAAAAGAAAGGACTTAGAATTTCAGGTTATGGATGAAGTTTTCCTAAGAGTTACACTGTTAAGAGGAAGTCTCAAGTTCGGAAAGGGAAAGAAGGTTAGACCAAGATTTATAGGTCTCTTTAAGATTATAAAAAGGATAGGGAAGGTGGCGTATCAACTGGAATTACCTGCAAGCCTAACCTGAGTCTATAACATTTTTCACGTGTCTTAACTAAGGAAGTGCCACAAGGATCCGTCTCATATTCTACCAACCCTAGAGGTCGACCTAAATGAATCATTAACTTATTAGGAGAAACCCTTGAGGATTTTAGACAGAAAGGTGAAGGTCTTAAGGAAGAAAAAGATTCCCCTGGTGAAAGTCCTTTGGAGACATCACGATTTAGAAGAAGCAACATGGGAGCTAAAGGAAGAGATGAACCAGAAGTACTCAGAACTTCTAACAACAAGAGGTAGTAATTTCGAGAATGAAATTTTCTTTAAGGGGGATAGGGTGTAAGAGTTTGGAAATTCCCTAACTTATTTTCGATAAATTAATTTGAAAAGTAAAATTTGGCGTTCGTTTTGCTTGTACATGAAAAGTTTTCTCAACCAAAGTACTAATCGTGAACTCGCCAAAAACAATTTTATCAAATTAGCACCAATCGGCCAAACAAGCATTATCCGATAACTCGGCAATACAACCCTAAAACTCCGACAATTAAGTACGAAAAATAAATAATCGGGTACATTAAAGACCAATAAGAATTAGAGGAGTTGGTTTGAAATTATTTTATTATCATGCAAGCAATTAGGACAAGTGTCATTAGTGCTGCCAAAAATATTATAAAAAGACCATTTACCCTCATTTTCCAAAGAATAACCATGCAACCAAGACCAACAAATAAATAACAAAATCCATTTCATTTCTTTCATTCTTGATCCGAGTTTGTCTTGAAAATCCTCTCCAATTCCATATCCTTTATTCCTTGTCCAAAGTTGAAGCTGGAGAGGTTGAGAAACCAATCCATTTCCATCCCAAAATCTGGTCTGAAGCTTGAGTGAAGAATATCTCAGCTGGTTCTTTAAGAAAAATCAGAGAGAGAATCGTGAGAAATTTTTTTTTTCTAGCTTCCAATTCATCTTCAAGCTGTCCGAATTGAGCAAAGGGAGGAGGAGGTGTAATTTTGATTTGCCATGTATCTTCATTCCAATTTGCTAGCCTTTTCTCTTAATTTCCATCTTCAAATCCTTAAGTTCTTAAGATAAACTCAACCTTAAACCACCTCTCCTTGTTTTATAAACAAGAAATAGAGCATGCATGCTAGTTTAGATTGAATTGCCAAGGAAGTTTCCAACTTGCTGTCCGTTGTTACAACTTGCATTTTTCTGGAAAGTACTCATGTTTTGTTGGTGAATCTTTAAGGAAAGTATATAGACTTGAAGTGGGTTGTATATTGAGACTTGCATGTGAAAATTTTGTTGATTCTAGCTCCGGAAATTCGGGAAAACTTTCAGCTTCCTGTCGGCAAGATTGTAGGTTAATTTTCCCCGATTTGTTGGCCTGTTTTGGTAGCTTAGAATCTCAGCTTTTGTTGCTTGATTTCATTGATGAAATTGTTGAAATGTTCTCTTAACTTATGGATATAGATGTTAGAAGGTTGTATACTGATTTTGTTTGGCTTGGATAGCTTTAAACATTTGGACAAAACTTCAACTTTGAAACCGACTCTTAGTGCAAAGAGATTTCCAGCCTTGATTAGTAGCTTTAGTGTGACGTTTTGTTAGATAAATGCATGATATTGAACTGAAATCTTGTTGCCATGATGTTAACCTATTGCATGTAGAGTTTAAGCACAAAAACTTACAATTTTAGCCAAGAAAATGACATGCACAAGATTGATTTGAAAAGAGCTAGTCACTCGCTGGAATTTTTCTTAAGAACCGAAGCTGTTGAAACTTATTTACTACTTTTGGTTGCTGTTATGACTTGTACTTTGATTATATAAGAATGCATGTCAATTTTGGTTGAAAACATGAGTTTTTGAGAGAAAGGAACCATTTTCCTTCAAATTGCTACATTCTGAAAATTTTCATAGGGTTGCCTGAGCAGCCTTAAGAAAACGAGCATAACTCGATGTAGAAAAATCAGATTTGAACTCTGTCTGTTGTGTTAGAAACTAGACTCAGAGATAATGAAACCCTATAAATTTCAGAGTCTAATTCGTTTTTTAAAAATCCCAATAAATCCGCAAATTTGACTGAAATGCAAAACCTGTTCTGTTTCTTAGGTTTAAAACATAATTTTGAACAACTAATTTAACCTTCTTATAAACTTAATTTCGTAGCGGTGTCTTCTAACAGTTTTTGAATCTTTCAATCTAATTTCTAGTATGTGAATTTTGACCCAAAAGTTGTAAGTTTTGGTTGATTTAATGACATGGATAAAGCTGTCTAACTTTGTAATGTCACACTTTGTGAAAATCTTTGGTGATAGCAAAATCCTTTTTAACTAAATTTGAATATTCTTTTACTACACTTATAGTGGATTGTATTTGTCTAATGACATGTGAGTAAGGCGAAATTAAAACGTTATCTAGCCTAATAAAAAAAAAACTTAAACGCTTCAAATAATAAAAAATTCACCGAGGACGATAGTGACTCATATAACTAGACGCTTAAGTTTGATTTGTCACTAAGAATTAAGTATACACCTTTATTGATCAAAATTGATTTTAATGATTAAAATTTAGTATGGTTAGGGTATTAAGCCACATTCTCATAAAATTTAAGGGATTCCGTTCACTTCCCCTTTTAAAGCTAAAATCTTACTATTTTTCTCAAACACATCTAAGTTAAAAATTTTAGTAACATGGTAAATATGTACCTCGGGATTCGACGCGAAACAAACGAGATTTTTGATGTCGAAAGTCTCGATTCACCAACCCAACTTTAACCTACCTGAGGTGAGGGTTCCAAATTATTGCTAAGTGTTATTTGTTTGCTAATTGTTATTTGTTATATTGTTTTAATTATTAAAGTTATGCAAAAATGATTTGACAAAGAGACCAAGTGTGTATTTTATCGCACCGGCCCCCTCGTCCTATGAAACTTATTTTTCAACTACTTTAATTGTGCATGTGTGTGTCAACTGTGCATGTCGTAACGCCATCACGTACTTTACCGCAATAGCTAACCGATCCCAAACTTGCAAATGGTCTATTTCAAACCGACAATAGTTTAGTGGGCATGAATCGAACCCAAGCTATTTAAGTTATCGAATGTACACTACCTTACCTAGTTTGGTCCCAATTGGGAGTAAGGGTTGGCGAATGGAAGCATGACCAAAGTACTACTGACTCTAAGTACTTGATTCTGGAGTACCATATCCTTTTATTGTGATTGTTACTACTTTATTGAGCTTGTTTATATGATGAAATATTACTATTTCACAATTTTCCTTAATTGAAAACTTACCGTATTTGAAAACTTGCCTTATATGAATACTTCTGTTATAGAAAGCATGCTAGACTAATGTGTTTATCTGATTGGTTGTTTTGAGACACTCATTGGGTATAAAAACTCACCCCTTTATATTTTCCCTTCCCAAGATTTCCAGAGCTTTAGATCGCGTGTGGAAACTTAGACCGAGACTAGACCTAATTTTTTGTAATCCTGCTTTGTATAACTTTTAAGTACTTTCTCAGTTAATGACTTTTGGAGACAATTTTTGTTAATTACCCCTTTTTGGGATTATTACATATTAAGGGTATGTAGAATGAACTCTGGTGGTTTATTTGATGTATTTAAATTGAACCAACTTCTATGGTTGAGTTTTTAACTAAAACCCTAATTAGAGAGTTTGACCCACCGTAATCCTGGCAGAGTTAGGCGATTCGGTCCAGTTCCTAGGAGCGTGGGGCATTCGAACGCCACATTTGGTGGTATCAGAGCTTAACTTAGAAATTGACCTATAAAGTTATGAATGTCTAACTTTTGTAAAGCGAAAATTAATAATTGGAGTTGTAAGTTATATTCGAACTTACTTAAAGTTGATTATGGTTGTAGGTATGGTAGCGGGTTTAACTAATGGTAACCCATTCCACTTTGGGAGAGTCTTACGCAAAAGACTGACTAGAAACTGAGGTCACGCATCCAATCCGCTTCAAGGTAAAAATCAGCGTTTGCTTGAGAGACTATGTCTACCCCTAACAATGTGAAAAGCAAGAACGAGATAAGACTTTAACCCATCTGTCCGGGTCGGCTGCGCAAAATAGTAGAGAGTTGAGAATCGATACCTATACTAGATTCGAACCAAACGTAGCGCCAACCGCTTTAATTGATTGACTCAATAAGCGTGACGATGGCATCAGCGACCATTGCTGGATGTTGGCTGAGATAATGACGCGCCGGTAGAGGGGGCTGATGGTGAGCTCAAGTTAGACGAAGTATCCGACGATGTGTTGAAAGGAGGTGGCTGATGAGGGAGTTGGGAGGATTTCTTCCACCTACCACCGAATGACCCTTACTGGAGTGACCCTCAGGATCTTGATTTCTCTACTTCATCTTGAGAAAGGCTATTGGCAGGGGTCCCATCCGCTTTATATTTTGGATACATGTACTAAATTAATATTATATTTTGAATTCTGTGAATGTTACGACTGTTGTGATGTATTTGCTTTTGAACTTAGTGTATGATCCTTTAATTCCAAAGCAAATTGTTTTAGTAAATTAATGTTGCCTACAAATGTTTTCTTTTTCCACTTTCTAACTCAATGCTTATAAATATATAAATATATATATATATATATATATATATATATATATATATATATAAAGGAATGGAAGGCGGAAGTAGAGGAGAGACCAATGAACAATTACAAAGGATTGGGAGAGAGAGTCTACCAGCCTTATAGGACATGAGCAGCGGTGAAGCGAGAGAGACCTAATAGCGGAAGCATTGAAGCAAATGACTACTCTTTTAGAGTGTGTGACCGATCAGTAGGACCAAGGGTCTAGGGCAGGCCAGGGAGGACCAGAAGTAGGAGAGGATAGAGCTCTCGAAAGGTTTCAAAAGTTCTCTCTTCCCAAATTTGCTGAAGGTAGGATCATTCCATGATAGTACTTTAAAATAAAATTTAATCCTATTATTAGTCTAAACCTCATGGGTCTTGAGTATATTTCTGGTATGTAAAACGGTTCTGTATATCTTTGTGTTCCTGTCTTAAAATTAAAATCAAAATGTTTAATATTTTTATTATATGTAAAATACTGTCCATCTAATTGTCTAGTTGTAATTATTGTATAGGCATTTTGATTAAACTTTTCTGGTATTATCATGCTACTTGTTAGTGTATTAGTACATCTTGTATCTATTATTGCTGGTATTCCTATTTCAAAGTGTTCAATTTTTATTAGTACTAGAATTTCTATAATTGTTAGGTTCCTGGATATATAATTATTTAGTATTTCTATTATAGAGTCTATATCTCGGCAAATTTTTCAAAATATTGTTGGATTGAGAAAAAGCCCAAATTTATTGCTAATTTTATTATTTGAATCATGTGCAGCACCTGAATTGATTTTTTATTTTTATTTTTCGTGAAAAATGCAGAAGCCCTTAATTGCAATTTTTAAAAAATTTGTGTACTTGGTGCCACACATGTAAACTTTCTCTATCTCTGGTGTGGCAAATTTTTTAAAAATTGCAATTAAGGGCCTCCGCATTTTTCACCAAAAAAAAAATAAAAAATCAATTCAGATGCCACACATGTAATTCAGAAAAAAAAATAGCAACAAATTTCAAATTTTTTCTCAATCCAACAATATTTTGAGGAATTTGCCTCTATATCTTTATCTATAATATTTTCAATTACTTCAATATTTGTTTCATGACTTTTATATAGATGTTCTTCTATATTATCTACCTTATGTTGAAGGAATTTTATCCTTCTTTCTAAGTTATGTTCTATGGGTTCTTCTAGTATTTTATGTTTTCCTTTATTTTTATATTGTAAATTTACTTCTAATTTTTCTAAAAAAAATTTACGTCCTTCTATAAAACATTCTTTACACTTTGGAACCTTAATTCTATTGACGGGTATCTTTTGCATTTAAAACCTTAAAGATTCCGAATGTACATGTTAGCAAACAAACACTTGTTTGGGACAAGGATTGAGGCTAAAACATTAAGGTTGGCAGCAGAAAATAAGTGTCAAAAGATCTATGTGGCAAACAGATACAATATAGAAGATGATTTCATTATAGATACTCTGTATCCAAAACTTTTTAGCCATTATTTGGAACAATACTATGAAGAAGTTAGAAACTTAGAAGATGAAATCCTAGAGGGTGATTGGGGTAGATAATATGACAGACTTTCTTAATAGTATTGGACCAGAAGAATAGCATAATCTGGAAAATACTATGAAAGGACAAATCAAGTATCAACTTCTTGCACCACAAGAAGAAAGTAACATAAAGGTTTTGTTGGCCAATAATGTCATCTATGTCAACCACTAATTATACTTTTGTAAAAGTACGGATTCCAAACTAGTTAAAATTTGAAAAAGTTATAGAATAGAAGTAAAATTCGAACTTGAAGTCCGAAGTAGCACATAAAAATATCTCTGAATTTTCAGATGCAAAGGCATCAAGCGTATAAGTATAGATGTCCAAATGGATAATTTGGATATATTTAGATAAGTCATAATTGGATAATGAGTATAATTGAATCAAACCATTTATACCCATTTAAATAAATGGAAAGTCATAATTGGATAATGAGTATAATTGAATCAAATCATTTATACCCATTTAAATAAATGGATACCCATTTATTTAAATGGGTATGGATATATCCAACTAACCATTTATGACTCGTTTGAAATATTATTTATTTTTTCAAAAACTTTTCGCATGGTGTTTAATAATAAATAATGCATTTTATTGTTATTACATTGGTAATAAATTCAAATTTATCTCCTCAATAATAACTAAAATTTTAAATAAAATGTATATTTATTTTTAAATGGGTTAAATGGGTGAGCCAAATCAACCCACTACCTATCAATTAAATGGGTATAAATAAGTACCTATTTATACCCATTTAAAATTAATGGGTGGGTTTGGGTAAATTATTAATGGGTGGGTTTGGATGAGCCAATATAAATAGATTGTAATTGACACCTCTACTTGTAAAAGAACCAAAGAATTTCTTGTAAATTTCAACATACTGAATAAACATATTTCTTTCATACACTTACAATATTTCTTTAAATTTAAGTTTCTCATTACTTAGAACTTTCCATTTACTTTCAGAAATTTATGGGAGAAAGAGGAAAGGGAAAAGAAAGTGTAGACATAGTAGTAGCCAACCATAGATCTTGTTTGCAAAATCTAGGTGAAAAAACTGCAGTAACCAGGAGCCTTAAAAGTCCAAAAGAGGTGTAGCACCCATTTCAAGGCTGTGTTAGTCAAGAAAGCGTTTGAAGGCCGTTTAGGGGAAGATCCGTGAGACAAACCTCCTGGTGAATAAACAGATTCCACCCAGAAACAACAACAAAAAGCAAGGTAATATCTCTTTGATCCTTTTTGAGTACCTAGTAACATCTAGCATTCAATCATTGATTCTGTCACTTCAATTTACCTCCAAAATCAACATAGAGAAAATATATATCTTAAAGACCCATACAGAGGTATTAAAATATTTTATGTACAGTCCTTTTTCATCACAAACACAATCATACCCAATAGCGCTTTTAGATCTGTGCAACTCTAATTCTCACTTTTATTTCGAACCCACCTTAGATAAACTAGAAACTATTGAAGATTGTAAAAAGTACTTAGATATATTAGATTACAAAACACAACAAGTACAACATCATAATCCTAGATCTACATCAATAATATTAGAATTGCACAAAGAGATTTGATTTGGCAGAAAATATTTTCTCTAAAAAACAACCAAGAACTCTAAGGTTAGGTGTATCGGAATAAACAAACTCAGGCAACAGGAGGAATATAGTACTCTATTGCACAGAGTCCCTAGTCCAGTACCAATCTTACAGATCTGAGACTGGACCGTTCTTGGTGGCCACCAGCTTTAAAAACTGCTACATATACCTATGTATGTGTGTGTGTGTGTGTGTGTGTGTTGATACCAGAGGTTAGCTCATGTGGATGAAGTCCCGCATTTTTATCAAAAATGAGGTTTCACGCCTCAAGCCTAAGAAGATACAATTGAAGAACTTTTTAGGACTGGAAGTTACTGGTTATACTAATTAAGGGACTTACAATATGAACTCAACAATGTAATTCGTAAATATTAAGCACATCACTGTTAAAGCCCTTCTATAATGTGAGTAGTGTTCCAAGTTTTACCTATTTGCCGTTTACGTAATCCAGGAGAAGCTTATCAAGCTCAAAATAACGGCAAAGATGTTTCTGCACATTATTAACAACAAAAAAAAATTATCATAATCACAAATTAAAGAAGAAAAAAGTCCAAAAACATCTACCTTTGCATTACACAAAATCATGTTGTAGCAAAAGAGAGGTACAGACCATGTCAATCCAATGTTTAAATAGCACAAAGTAGCCAATTCAAGTAGTGATTCTGTTTTATAACCAATATAAATTATGATGGGACATAGCAAACTTGAAAGCAGTGATTTCCCAGGATTTTAGCAGTTCACTAGTTCCACAAAGTGGTGCAATGTTCAGAGATTTGGGAAGCTAAAATTCCAAATAGGCCTTGGCAACTTTTGACAACTGCTTGCTGGAGTTGAAAATTAGTATGAGTAATGTAGTGATGGAAATCATTCTACAATGCCATTGTTTCCTCTATACAGAAAAGGATCATTAAACTGTTGACAAGGAGGCAAAGCAAATATAGATCTTATCAGACATCAAACTCACTCCAGCAACAAGTATCAACCTAAACTCTAAGACGATGTCTTAAATGTCTGCTATGAACAGCTTCCTCTTCCGATCAATTTATTGAAGTTATCTAGCAACTGGGCTGGTTTATCAGAAATGAAATCCAGACTATGAAACCATACACAAGTTCAAACTCTGTTATGAAACACGGAAAACCTGCAGGCATCAGAACATCATTATAGATTATGCAGTCCAGGACTTTTAATAATGTTCTCCAGCTGTCTGCAGCATGCATATTGATAAGAAAAATTTGGAGAAGCATCTATGCACAGCAAAAGATTAGAGGCCAATCAAGAGACCTGATATGTTGTCTACTTATTATGGTAAACAAAGACAACCATACAGGCTGATCTTACATTCATTGTATAAAGAACTAAAATCAATATCTATCCTCTCGTCTCTACATCTTTATTCTATGCAATTGCTGCTCCTTTGTTTCTCCCTTTTTGAGCTGTTTGATTTAGAGAAAATAAGGAAATATCAAAAGGGACTTTTGGGGCAAGATTAATACCTGCAACTACCTGATGTTTAAAATGGCCAAGCAAATAATGACAAGAATGCCACTGCAACAATGAACTTCCACTTGTTTTCATTTTTATTCATCTGACCAATGACTCAGAAAGCAAAAAACCTTAGAATGATTTACACATATGCTTGATTAGTACCTATATAATCATCTAGATGCATGATGCAAATAAAAAAGCTACTGTGAAATACCCTAAGTTGTACTGTCAACAACAAATTATAACCAACCAAGAAAGATTACCTTAGTCAGAGAAGGACTGAAAATATATGTCTCAAAATCCACCTCTGAAAGGCTTGAGACCTCTGTCCCATTGTCAAATAATTTGTAGATTGGAAGTTGGTTTAGACTATCTGCTTCAATTATCCAAATAACTCTTTTTAATTAACAGAAAAACATCAATTTAAGAAAAATATTATGCGGAAATTTGTTAAAAGAAGAATTGAAAAGTTCCCACCAAGAGAAATTCCAAACTTATCAGCAGCATTTGGAAAAAGCCCCAGATCAACTGTCCCAAATGACAGCCTTTTATTAGAGTATCTGTTCAGGAAAACATAAACATTACTCACAAAACGAGATGAATTTGATCTAGACAAGTTTTGAAATCCAACCTCTAGGCAGCATAAAAATAAATATTTCCTACAAACATGAAATTAGCAGCCTTTATCAATGGTGCAAGACTTAATATCACTATTCCATGAACCAAAAAGAGGAGACTGGTCTACAGTTTTATTGTTTTAACGCCTGTATATTGTCTTAAGAGATCCACAAGGCAGGTCGAAATAGTGGACATAATTGTGGGAGCATGCACTAGTGTCTAAGACACTCCATAATACAAATTAACATTCTCTGTCTTAGCCCAAAAAGTGGTATTTTTGCTCCCATCTTATCAAAAGGAATAGCACTCACGTAATTGAGAGTTCTGGGAAGAATGAACTGGTTCTTATACATGAAGATATGGATGAAGCACGGAATTCAACCTGCCAGAGTGGATGCCAGAGGTCAGCAAGAGTAAACCAATGAAATTGGTAGGTACATGCAAAATACATAAGCTGAACCAATCATTTTGCATGATATCTAGTCTGGTAGCCATTCATGTTCATAGTTACAAACAAAAATCTAAAAGGCAAATCTGTTCCCTATTCATACTACTAAACTCCCTTGAGCTAGGTAGATCATAAAGCAGAACCAGACAATATGCAGTACACCCCTGCATCCAAAATGATTGAACAGATTTGGGACGAACTATTCAAAAGAACAAACTAAAGCAACCAGTTTGGGTGAAATATAATCAAACTGATTTTGACAGCGTTGCCCATGCATCATCAGGCAGCAGTACCATGCAACTGGGAATACACAGCAAAAAGACCCACAGGAGGAGCAACCTTCTGCCCACTCCTTTCCACATCCCAGTAATAGAAAATAAAAGAAAAGTAGCAACTAAGGGAGCTTCTAGAAGGAAAAGTAGAGGAGGCAACTGCTTGCAGAGTCCCCAGACCTCAAAACATGTGTAACAGAACAATCTGATAAATAATAAGTGTTTGGAAGAATTTGACATTACAAGTCAACCAGGACAAACAAAAACTTAGGCAGGAAGAGATCCGTTTTTGCTTTTCTAAGCAGAATAAGAAGGGATCCTTGCAGTAGATCAACTTACCAAGACTCTTCACTTTTTGTCTTACCAAGAGATATTTTATGCCCACAAATATCAACCATGACTGTATTCATTACATTGTTAAAAAATAATAATAATAAATAAAATAATAAAAATAAAATAAAATAATCCAATATTTGGCAATTAACTGAAAAAGAAAAAGCTTTTTTCAAATATGTTGGCAAAAGGTTCATAAAATTCAAGCTACAATCAACTATCATGTTCTGTTGGAAACAGATTTCAAAATTCCAAATAGCAGAATGTTCAAATTTTAGCACTTCTTACAGATCAAAGAATGCATAAGTTTCTCATGGACAGGCAGAGACTATACACAGATGAAATTTTGATGTGGACACACCTCTCCTAGACTGATCATTCTATACGAATCTTCTATAAGGTTCAGCCTGTAGAATAGCATATGTGGGCAAACCATAGCGTGGAGCAATTTATCAAAAATAAGGAGAATAGTCACCAACCAGCCAGAACCTAGACGTGTTTCCTTCAGTGAGTAAAGTTTCCAACTGCAGTGGTGTTAAATGGTTTAAATCACCTAGACAAGTCAGGCATAAAAATCAACCAAAGAAGGAGCACAAAAAAAAGTTAAGTTCATCAGATAAAAATGATCTCTCACACCAAAAAGAAAGCTTGCCAAATGCTTGTGGATAAAATGTAAAGAAACACTAAAGAAGCACATGTATGGGAGCACCAGAAATACTGATCATCATACCTAATCCTGCACAAGGAGGCTGTTGTGCTGAGAGGTAGATAACTGCAAGAAAGAGAAGACGGATTCAATTAACATCAGTTTATAAGCCTCCTGAAAAATCTTATCATGTAAGTTGGCAACTTCACTGTTACAATAGTTGTAATATGCTGCCGAAGATTAAAAAAATAAGATTGCAACAAGAATACCAAATGAGCAACTTAACAAATGCACAGATATTCTTACAACACAGCCACAACAAAGACACCTAAAGGCAGGTCCAGAAGAGATTATGAAGCCCTAACACTAGACAAAAGAACAATTATAATATACACCAGTATCCCACTAAATTGCAGATAGACAGAGATGTTCATCAGCTTAAATTTTTACCATCTTTACAAAATTATAAAGAACTCCTACCTAAAAAAGCCAATGTATACCAGAGCGCCAAGTGATAATCCATGACAAAAGCAATGGCAGCAAGGAAAATCTGGAAACAGGAAATATGGACTTATATTAGAGGTTTCCTTTTTTGTTTTCCAAAAGAGTACTGAGAAGACATATTTATTTGTCTCATCTTAGATTTTGAGAAGTGACACTTGAGCTATTATGAAGCTTTAAAGCCACATGGCTCTGAAAGCATAGTGGGATGCCCCTTAAAAGGTTAGCATGTCAAATTTTGACATGTAATCCTTAAAAGGTTTCATTCACCTCTTTCACAAAGTCTTCGTCAAGATTGCAATTATGCAGATTGATTCCAGTATAATTAATTTGGCAATAATTTTCCATTAGGCACCTGCCAATTGGATCAAAGATTCATGTGAAAGGAACATATAATGACAAAGGTTCTCTGAATTACAAAATTCAAAAGCTACTTATTACTGTACACCGTTTGTTATGATGTGAATATCCTACCCAAATTCAGTATGTATGAGCGATGAGACTCCATTGATACAGAACCCAGAAAGAATAGATGCATATTCACCCCAGTAGAAATACTTAGGCAAACATTTTCCATTAGGTAAATTATCAAATTGGCTTGAAATTCATGGAAAAGAAACATGACATGAGTTTTTAAAAAACAAATTTTAGGTTTATTATCAATCAGTTTCTTTTTATTATTATTATTAACTTTAAAGTAAATGAGAACAGATGCTATTAAGTATAGCTATTTCAGTTGTTCTAAAGATGGTAAGTGGATTTGAAAGGGAAGCTTTTTAAGATCCTGCTTGGCAGTTGCCTTATTCAATTGAGATAACATTTAACAGTTCCAATGTGTCAAGTAGATATTCAGCAAAGGAATTACAATCTACAGAGTTAAACAAAAAAAAACAAAAAAAAAAATCTGAGGTATGAGAGATGACAATGATTTAAATTGTCATATTAAATGTACTTGGTCCATCCAAGAAGTTACTTGTTCTGGAAAATGGGGTAGAGACCAAAAAATTTTAGCAGTTGGGAATATGAGGACCTTTCTGCAATTCACCAAACTTACAAAGAAACCTCATTCCTCTATTTTCAACATCAAGTTTCCAGAATCCTTCATGCCATTTGGAAAATACTTGGAGGGGTAAAATAATTATGAGAAATGAGGAAGGAACAGACATTGTTCCATGGAAAGTCAGAGTGCATAATACCAAATATGATAAGAAAAAGAAAAAGGCCAGAATGGAACCACCTTAGCAAAGAACAACGTGTTGGCAATGAAGGTCTCCCAAGTTTCTTCTCTCACCAACTGCCATGTTTGAATAAAAGACAAGAAAACTGAATTAACAAGAATTAGTACTTCAATCCAACAATCTTTCATCACTCAAATCACCCACCAAATCTCCGTCATGCATAAAAAAAAACTTCAATTATTATACTTCCATCAATTTCACTCTCGAACACATGGCAAGCAGGACTCAGAAAATTAACAGAGAAGAAATAGCAAATTCTACAATACATTTTACCATCAGCAATGTGTTTCCATCACGTACTTCCAGCAAACTTATTGATAGCAAAAGTAAAAACCAATCAAAGTTCGAACCAAGTTTCTACGTTTTTGGGCCTTTTGTCCACTTGGAAGCTCCAATCCGTATCAAGCGAGTCCTAAAGTGCAGAATCAAATAAATATGCTTTCCTGAGTGACCGTGTTCTACATGATGTAAGAATCAACTCCATTTCCATCTTTGAAATCTTCAACACCATATAATCCTAATTCTCTCTCTCACTACAATAATATAATTCAATCATGCAAAGGTTCTAATGTAAGTTAGTACTAATATTTATACAGTAAACAGAAACTAACACAATTTTAGGTAACTCAAATCTACCAATGGTCACAATAACAATGCTTCACAAATCTACTAAACTATGAAAAAAAAAATTACTAAAGTTAGAACTTTCAAAGTAAATGATCAACAAAGTACACAATTAAGTAATTATACTGCAATTCAAGGAAAAAAAAAACACAAGAGTTATAAGAAAAAGAATTTACCTTTATAACAGTCAAGATACAAAATGCAACCACGGCCTGAATTTCCTGTTTCAAAAAAAAAAACAAAGAAAATCATGATTAGTAAGCAGATTACAATTCCATTACTTAATGATCTATAGAGAAAGGGAATGAAAAATGAAAAAGGAGGAACTAATACACGGATGAGAAGAGTGCTGGAGCGAGAGGGAGAGAGGACGCCGGCAGCGGAGAAGCGTATGGGGATATAAGAGAAGAAAACTAAGAAATGTAACAGATAGTACGGCTCCGACGCCGTTTTGTTCCAAATTCTCATCAGGAAATCGATCAAATCTCCATCTTGCTCCACGCTACTGCCACTGCTGCTACCCTTCTTCGACATTTCTATTTTGTTTATCATTCAATGCCTTCGGTCCGGCGGTCTCAGATTACCGGAGCTCCTAAGTTCGACTGCTAGTCGCATATAGGAAAGATGATTGGGGCCACTCATAGACCCACCGTGTAAAGCGCTGATACATTGGGCCTTCGTAGTTTAGGCCCAATGTCTGGAAATAACCGACCGTCAAATAGGTTTGGAGTTCACACACGGCTTAGAATACCGCAAGAGTCCACTTGTAAAAATCAACTCAAAATCACAATACTCTTTTTTATAGACTGTGGACACAAATATAGAAATGGTTAAAATCAAAGCAGTGGATTTCTTTAGTTTGGTTTTGTCGCTTAATTCGTAAGTCACTTAGTATAGAATTTTTCATATTATAATAGCTGGATTAATAACTACATAAAAACAATGGAGGTCATGTTCACTCATTGTTGTGCAGCAAGATTTGTACTTGACATGTTAACTTTTGTTTCATAAGTTCAATAGTGTGATGTATAATAGCCATGGCTAATTTTGACGGTACACAGTGTAGTCCGACATGTTTTCTACTTGACTTGGGGCTTTTAATGAATATGAGGATGATATAAATCCACGTTGTAGTGAAATATTCAAGACACTTTTTTGGAATACTAAGGACTCCATTAAAACTATTGCTTTTAATGATTTGAGTATCTCATGTATAAAGCCTATTTTTATGATAATTGAACATGGTCCATTTTGTTTGAAAATTAGAGAAGGAAGAAATTGTCATCTGAACTTGAACTAGGTTGTATATAATGGCGTTGGATTTTTACTCAAAACTCGGCTCATTAAGTTGTTCAAGTTTGAAATTTGAAAATGCTAGAATGTTATAGCCAAAGTAACATATCAACTACTTAATCAACTTACGTAATCATTGGAAGCTAATCTTATTTGGACCATCAGAAGAGATGAAGGAGTAAATTTTGGAGTCATAATTGCATGAAAAATTTATTTTTTCCTCCTACATATAGTCATTTGTGAATGAGATATATTGCTCTTTGCTCTAAAGCCCTGGACGTTAGGAGATAGTGGCTACAGATGGAACATGCAGAAACTTTGACTTTCCATGCAATTATGACTCCAAACGTTGTCAATCCACCTCGATCTGATGGAACAACAAAGATGGATTCCAATTGATTCTCTGTCAAAAATTTGATCATTTGCATTTGATATTGCGAACATCGAACACGTGATTCACAGCATACCGGACTTTCACATCACGTTACCAACTCCACCACCGCTGAAGTGTCCGCCAACTCTAACGCCTAAATAGAGCCCATTGAGGAAGCTATGAATGAGACTTCTCTTAACAATTGAATAATACAATTCATCTATTGTTGTAGCAGACCGACCCAGGTTCTACTGTCTTCAATGTCAATGATTCTAGACCTAATATTTTGAAGGTCAAGAATGATAAGCGGAACTTCAGGATTATAGGCATGCCTCTGTGGTCATGGCAGCTGCTTCAGATCACAACTATAATCCATGTTGTTTACAACATTTAAGAGCGGTTTTAACATGAGAGTAAGCTAGAGGAATGATTTTGGCGAAGTTTTTGGTGCTAGCTATCGATAAATCTAAGGTTTTAAAAAGAACATTTCAAGATAGACTGATAAGAAGAATGTTTGGCAGAATTAGGACTACTAAAAATTTAAATGTCTGATTGGAGCTGATGATCAGAAAGGAAATGCATGAAGCTGTCAGGAACATAACTTGTATATGATGATAAACTTAGAATGGGAAAAAGAAAATGAAAACTAAATACAGGGTTGTAGTCTCCATGTCTATGTTATCTTCAACTATGTTTCCATCACTTGGTTATGTTTATTACTTTTTCTAAGAAGAAGAAACTCTTTTCATAGAGTTAGACCGACTCTTACCAAATTTCTTGAGTTGTGTAGGCCAATCAAAATGTAAGAAGGTCCCAAAAGTTACAGCAAAGTAATACTTAGGGCATAGAAAGAAGGCCTTGCCAAATTTAGAAGGATTTGTATTGTCTGTCTAATCCAATCAAACAAAAGAGTGATATATACAATTTATGGTTGTAATTTTGAAGCATCATCCTACTGAGTGATACAGGCAAAATTTGATTAGCAATTGTAATAGCTACTATTTTTCTTTTTCATCATACATGTGGCAGATGATGCGGCAACTAAGCTGGCCAATTTTGTTAGTTAGTTGGTAGCTGAAACTGTTATGACGTCAATGCTAAAAACTTCTGAATAACCGTTTATATTAGCTTAAATAGCAGGCTAGAAGCCATAGGAAAGATCAGAAAATTGATCGTTGCTCTTCTTGTAAATCTTCACATCAACCCCTATCAATGCAATCTTCCCTTAGCTTTTGAATTGCTTCTATTAACTCTTGCAATTCTTGAGTCAAGGTTCTATGATTTCTAATGCTCTTCATATCAGTGGTATCGGAGCTAGGGTGGCAGATGTTGGAGGGCACTAGATCACATGATACTTGAAAAATGGAAGAGCATGCTCGAACGCTACTCAAGGAGCAACGGGATCACTTTGAGAAAGAGATGACCGTCTTAAGAAATTTGGTGATCGAGTTGCATACTCAGAGAAACCAAGTTGATATGAATTCTTCTCTTCACAATTCTGAATCTTCAGGTAGGAATAGAACAAATTTCTAGATTCCAACAAGATTCTGGAGGCTAGATTTTTGCAAATTTAATGGAGAAGACTTTCGTAGGTAGACGTACAAATGCAAGTAGTCTTTCGAAATTGATGAAATGCAGTCCACAATGAAAGTACAATTCACAGGTGTTAATTTGGAGAATAAAGCCTTGCAGTGGGACCAAATATACATGAAATCTAGACTCACAAGGGATCCATCATTTTGGGAGGAGTACGTGAAGGAATTATCTTCTCGATTCGGTAATTATCTGTATGCTGATCCCATAGGAGAACTGATGGGTCTTAAGTAACTGGGTACTGTGCAAGAATATCAAGATCGATTTGAAGAGCTTTTAAACAGGGTGGTTTTGCCAAAAGCTACACCACTAATTGTTTCTTGAGTGGGTTAAAGCCAGAAATTCAATTGGCCATTCGTATGTTCATGCCGAAGACAGTAGGCCATGCATGTGGTCTTACAAAGATAGAAAAAGCAAGACTGACTATGCAATAGAAGGGCAAGATTCTCTTCAAGACTTTCACCAATTCTGGTGATATTGTTAGTATGGCTGGAGGTCAGTAGAAATCAACTCAAATCGGTTTTTCTGGTCACCAATGGAAGAAAGATATGAAACCATTACTTCCTACACCTACTTTTCTTGTTTTGCCAGCACTGAAAGGCAAAAAGGAAATTTGGAAAGAAGGCCATTAAGAAGGTTGAGTAGAGCAGAAATGGATGTGAAAAGAGCTAAAGGATTGTGTATTTGGTGTGATGAAAAATTTGGAATTGGGCATAAGTGCAGTCATAATCAATTCCGCAGGTTGGAAATATGGGATGATAATGGAGTTAAGAGCATGGAAAGGATTTCAAAACTTGATTCAATGGAGGAAGAAACGAATGAAGGTTGTAGTGAAATCAACTTTTCCCACATTTCCATCAATGCCATGACTAGCATGTTGGTGCCAAATTTTAGAACAATGACAGTTACTGGCCATGTAGACAGGCAAGCAATTAATATTTTCATTGATTGTGGTAGTTCGCATAACTTCATTCATCCTTGTGTAATGCAAAATTTGGGGTTGAAGGTTCAGAAGATCAGAGCATTAGTGGTTGAGGTCGTTGATGGTAACAAACTTACCACTAATGAGCTCTATTCAGATTTTGAATGGCATATGCAAAGTCAAGATTTCAAGGCTGATGGTAGCAAACTTACGTAGCAATGCAGTGGTTAACCACTATTGGTGATGTCAAATGGAACTTTGGTGAGCTAAAGATGGAATTCTTACAGAAGGGTCATAGAGTGGTGTTAAGAGGTATGAAGCAACAAGGCTTGCAACTAATCAACAAGAGGAAAATCCAGAAAACCTTGTAGAAATCTCAACAAATTGAATTTGTGCATCTATGCACAATTAGAGTGCTGGGAAGATAGGGAATAGATGGAATGCAAATATATGTGTTGGATGCCAAAACTGAGGATGAGTAGGTAACTAATTTATATGAACTTGATCGGTTGTTGTTAGAATATGATTATCTTTTTCATATACCTACTGAACTGCCAC
Source organism: Gardenia jasminoides (assembly GCA_013103745.1). Classification (NCBI taxonomy): domain Eukaryota; kingdom Viridiplantae; phylum Streptophyta; class Magnoliopsida; order Gentianales; family Rubiaceae; genus Gardenia; species Gardenia jasminoides. The sequence continues at coordinate 29,975,311 of CM023103.1, forward strand.
CCAGGAGATCACATGATCACAGAATTACTCTTAAGGAAGGTACTCAACGTATTCACGTTAGGCTATACAGATATCCAACTTTTCAGAAAATTGAAATTGAAAAATTAATTGCCAAAATTTTTGACTGTGGAATAATTAGACCCGGCTCTAGTCTTTTTTCATCACCAATTGTATTGGTAAAGGAAAAAGATGGCTCTTGGATAATGTGCGTTGATTACAGGCAATTAAATCAAGCCAGTGTCAAGAACAAATTTCCTATTCCCCTGATCGAAGAATTATTGGATGAATTCTTTAGAGCTAAATACTTTTCAAAATTGGATCTCAAATCTAGTTATGACCAAATCAGGATGTGGTCGGATGACATTCCTAAGACAGCCTTTAAAACACATGATGGCCATTACGAATTTATGGTTATGCCTTTTGGCTTGACAAACGTGCCTTCTACCTTTCAGAATCTTATGAATGCTGTCTTCAGACCTTACTTGGGGAAGTTCTTGTTGGGTTTTTTTTTATTATGATATTTTGGTTTCAGTAGTAGTCGGGAGGAGCATTTGCCTCATCTTAGGAAAGTCTTTGACATATTAAGGCAAAACTCCTTCAAGGCCAAACAAAGCAAATATGCCTTTGCCAAGCAACAAGTTCATTATCTAGGTCATGTAATCACCCATGAAGGAGTACAAATTGATCCTCAAAAGATAGAAACAATTCAGACATGGACCCTACCTCAAAATGTTAAGGAATTAAGAGGATTTTAAGTCTCACAAGCTATTCTAGAAGATTCATACAAAATTATGGGAAGCTTGCTAATCCTCCAACTGACTTACTCAAGAAAAATCAGTTTAGTGGCATGATGGAGCCACTCAAGCCTTTCAACAACTGCAGCAAATCATGAGTAATCCTCCCATTTTTGACCTTCAGATTTCACTAAGGATTTTATTGTTGAAACTGATGCACTAGAAAAAGGAATTGTTTGCAGTCTTGATATATGATAAGAGCGCCTAGCTTTTTTCAGCAAGGCATGATTTCAATTGCATCGAGCATTGTCAGTATATGAGAAGGAAATGTTGGTAATAGTAGCAGCAATACAGAAATGAAGAGCCTATCTTCTTGGTCGACATTTCATCATTCACACAGATCATCAAAGTTTTAAGTATATGATGGAGCAACGCATTCACACTCTCTTACAACAGAAATGGATGGCCAAATTACAAGGCTATGACTATGAACTGCAATATAAAAAGGGGTAGAAAATATAGCGATACCCTTTCAAGAAGACCTCATGTAGAAGGAAAATTATGCACTATGGTGACCTTAATACCCTTTTATTATCTGAGATCTACAAGAGATGGCAAAATGATGATCAGATTCAAAGACATATCCAAAGGCTGAAGGCTAATGGTTCTAATATTGGCCATTATTCTTTGGTCAATGACATTATTAAAAGAAAATGAAAGTTGATGGTAGGAAATGACTCAACCTTGAAACATAAACTTATTGATCTTTGGCATTATAGCTCTAGGTGTCAAAATGGTCATTTGGGTAAATCACAATTGGGTAATGGGTATAATTGGGTCAATCCATTTATACCCATTTAAATAAATAGGTATAAATAGGTATCCATTTATACCCATTTAATAAATGGGTATGGGTATACCCAAGTATCTATTTGTGACTTGTTTGAGATATTATTTATTTTTAAAAAAAATTTCACAAGGTGCTTGACAAGAAATAATAGCATTTTATAGTTATTACATTGGTAAAAAAATTCAAATTTATCTCCTTATATCTCCTTAACACTTACTAAATTTTGAATAAAATGTATATTTATCTTTAAATGGGTTAAACGAGTGAGTCAAGTCAACCCACTACCCATTAATTAAATGGGTATCCATTTATACCCATTTAAAATTAATTGACGAGTTTGGGTAAATTATTAATTGGAGTTTCTCCACTTGTGTTTATTTTTTTTAATATTATTAGTATATATATATAATACATAATAAATATAAAATATTTATAATATAACTATATACATGTAACATGAAATTGAAGTTAGGAAGAAAGAATCTGGAGAAGTATCTGATATTACTTCTGTATAAAAATTCTTCAAAGTCGAAGCATAACAAAAAATGGGAAAATTGCCTATCACCAAAATAAGTGATGCATTGCAGGTAACTATTGGAGTTCCAACCCATACTAGGAAGGACACAACTTACAAGTTGTCAAGTTGTGAAGGCAAACTTTCTCCCCGGTATCACCTTCTGGGAAAAACGATATTGGGAACAAACTTCTTTATAGATCGAATAGAAAACTAAATGTTGCATTGCAAGCTGACAACTGACAAGTTATGAAGACAAAATTTATCTTGGCATCACCCTTCTGGCCAAGGAGCATTGGCAATTAATTTCATCATAGTTCGAGTAGAAAACTAAATATTGCATTGACTTTCTAGACTAGGTCAAGCCTTAGACATGACCAAGAAGACGATACAAATAAAGGATAATTCTCTTTAGACAGCCTTTCCCAAGTCAGCTACTTTGATTCAATATCATTCTCCTTTAGTCTTCATTTAGCAGAGTTAAAAGCTAATGTGTTTACATGGAAAGGGTGGTATAATATTAATACAGTATGTCATTTTCTACCTCACATAATGGTACACTCATACCCAAGCAAGAGTTTCTATATGTTCTTCCTGAAATCCTAAATCATTAAGTCTCAATCACACAGTGCTCCTTTAAAATTTCCTCCAATTTTCCAAAAAGAAGCATTTTGATAACCTCCCAGAACATCTCAATCACATAGTGCTCTTGCAGATCAGAAATATAGTCAGGATCAATATTTATCAACAGTGAAATGCAAACAATAAAAAAGCATTCCTGATTAATTAAAAAAATCATTAAGTCTCTGAAAATAAGCAATCAATGATCGGGCATCCAGAGATATAGGACCTCAACTGATCATGGATAGAGAACTCTTAGATGCCATTAGCTTTCATATCCCAAGTTTGGAACTTTACTAACAATGGATGATTGAATATCATTGTATTTCATGAAATTGCTGTCCACAGTTCAGTTTAAAAGTCCACAAGCTCAATACTAAAAATAGCATGCAAACTTTGTGTTCATCCTTATACCAATAAGTATTTTCTGCTTCACTACTAGAAATTGTCAGATGCAATAGTTATCTAACATCCAAAAATTATACTAGTTAAGGAGTTGATATTAAAACCACATTGAAGTAGTAAATCTTAAGTAGCATAGAAATTTTAAAGAAAATGTTTCACATCCTCTAACCAAGTAACACCAGAATGCTCCAATCCAAAGTAGCATCGTATATTAGTACTTATCTTCTTATTCACTTACATGACATGTTGTCTAAGCAAGAAAGGATCATTAGTAGCAATAACAATATTCTGGTTGCTGGAGTGAAGTAACATTGAAAAAGACTGAAAACAAGCCAATTTAACTTCACATTGCATGATGTCTCCTGCACTTTAAGTTGATAAATCTTCCATCTTGAGGGTTCAAATCAGCTAATGCTAGATATTTCGAGTGATAAGCAAGTTAACATGCTGAGAATAATTTTTAGAGTTCAAAAATCGGACTTCCTTTTAAGACAATTATTACAGTAATATCTTAAATCAAGTTAATTACATCATATGCAGGAAGTTGACACAAAACCAGCAAACTGATCCACATTCAATTGACCAACGTCACTCACACATGATCCAAACAATCTATTAATTAGTTCTTTGACAAATCAAATTACCAGCAATAAAGTCACCACAAATTTTTGCATTAGAAGGAAAAAAAAGTATAGCCAAAAAATCTATGCATTGAGATCTGATTTCTGGAGAATAGAAAAAGAAAGCAAACACAAAACGAATGTTAAAGCAAGAACGCAAAAGCAAGCACAAAAAGGCATAAGTGGACTACAATTTAGAATGTTGAATTTCGACCAAATACATCATCTATGAGATGACATAAAACAAGTTGCTAATGGAAAGCAAGAGCCTAGATAGCTTTGACAAAGTAATAATACTTTTGGCCCTATTTAGGAGCTAAAGTTCGCCAACAATGAAGAGTAAGAAAACCAAAAATGTGTAAAAAAAAATATACAGCTTACCTAACTATGAATGTTAGTAAATTTAACAACCAAAGGTGCAAAATCAACACTCAATCTCTCTTTATCTTCTTCATCTTCCGAAGCTAAAATCAAATACAAAGTTCAAGAAGTGATTAAGAAAAGGTAAAACACAAGGTATAAAAAAGTCTTGATATTTTCAACATATTTTGAATAGTTGAATTAGTAAAAGTCCTGATAATTAGTAAAAGCCTTGCCTAAGCTCCATTAGCTTTTACAATCACAATCTTTACCAATTTCATTTGTTTCATGTAAGTCATAGAACCTACCTCAGTCCCGATATAATGTATAGCCGATGAGCAATATCACTTGCTTTTTTTACTTTCTCCAGTATACTCGTTTATTAGTCCCTCAACATCTTTCCGAAATAGGCCTTCCACCAAAACTCCATCCTTTGTGCACCTGTAACAACACACAAAAGCAATGAGGAAACTTGGAAATTGGTAGCACATGAAGGTGCCCGGGTGGGGGGTGGAGATGAAACTTAAACAAAAGAAACTCTCTTGAACCTAAATAGAGCATCTAAATGTAATAAGGTGCCAAATTAAGCCTACGAAGCAAATTAAAAGGGAAAAAACAAATTAAACCTCAATAACAACCAAAATGAAGCTTTGAGGAGTAGAGAATAAATGCTAATCATTTTCTTCAACAATTCGCTCAAATAAACTCAGCAAATAAGCTCTTATTTTCAAACCCTAATATAAGTGCTCATTTTCTCACAGAAAAAGTACCACCGACACCGACCCAACTAGATGGAAAGAGCACCGAGGGAAGTGGCTATCGTAGGAACTAGGAGGAGGAGGAGGGGAAACAAGAAGTACGGGAAGAGAGGAGGCCGAGAAGCACTTGCTGGCAGACGAGGAGGAGAAGATGATGGTGGGGAGCTAACCAGAGGGGAGGCAGCAATAGGCGGCCGAGGGAGGCAGCAACAAGCGGCCGGGAGTGGTGGTGGGGAAAAGGTAGCCGTGAATCAGGACTCAGGAGTGATGGTAGTCTGGTAGAGAAGTGACAAATGGAAAAGATGACAATTCTAAATGGGTTTAATTGGGTTTGCTATGTTACCCATTTATACCCATTTAAATAAATGGGTATATAAATGGGTAACAGGCTACTGGGGAGAGCTAACCAGAGGGGAGGCAGCAATAGGCTGTCGGGAGTGGTGGTGGGGAAAATGCAGCCGTGAATTAGGACTCAGGAGTGATGGTAGTCTGGTAGAGAAGTGACAAACGGGAAAGATGACAATTCTAAATGGGTTTAATTGGGTTTGGTGTGTTACCCATTTATACCCATATATATAAAGTAATAGTACCCATACCCAGCTATTTGTGGGTGGGTTTGGGTAGATTTAGTTAAATGGGTATCTTTGACACCACTAATTGCAGCCCACAAGGTGGACACTCTAGAGTGGAAATAACATACAGAAAGGTCGAGAGTATACTTTATTAGAAACATATGTACAGAGACATTACCTTCTTTGTGGTTGCCAGCAATATTTGTCAAAGGCACAAATGAGACAATTTAGCCTATCTGGGCCTGCTCCAGTCTTTGCCTATTCCTTAGAAGGTTTGGACTGACATATCTCTCGATTTTATTAAAGGGTTGCCTTTATTACATTGCAAGAAGGTTATCATGGTGGTTGTTGATGGACTCAATAAATATGCTCACTTCAACAGGTGCAATTGAATATGTCCACGGCTTACCATCCTCAGAGTGGACAAACTGAGATGGTTAATCGATGTCTTGAGAATTATCTGAGGTGTATGGTCAGTAATCAACCAAAGGATTGGATCTTATGGTTACCTTTGGCAGAATATTGGTATACCATATGAAGTCGTCTATGGCCAATCCCTTCCTACCTATATTCCTTATTTACCAGAAATTTATTTGGTTGAATTTGTGGATCACAGCCTATGAGCTTGGGAAATGGTCATTCATCAACTCAAGCATAATCTGGCCAAGCCCAGCATCGAATGAAACAGCTGGTTGGCAAACACGGAACATATAGACAATTCACAGTTGGGGACTGGTTTTGTGAAGCCCTAGCCTTACAAACAACATTCTTTGAAAAGCTATCATCGTTAAAATTGTCTCCCAAATATTTTGGCCCCTTTATGGTGGAAGCTCAAGTTGAACCTGTTGCATATAAATTGAAGCTACCAGATCATGTTCGCATCCATAACACCTTTCATGTATTAGTACTTAGGAAAAAAATAGGGGCAACTCCAATTCAATCTCATATTCCTGCAGGGATCACTGAGTTGAGCCATCTAATGATGGAACTAGTGGCAATCTTGGATAAAAGGATAGCAAAAAGGGACAGAATAGCAGCTACCCAAGTCCTAGTTCAGTGGAGCAATTGCTTCCCAGAAGATTCTACATAGGAATACTTGCAAGATCTTAAGCATCAGTTTCCACAGTTCTATCCTTGAGGATAAGAACTTTCTGAGGGAAGCGTAATTTGATACATGCACAATTTGATCAGCAATTGTATTAGCTACTATTTTTCTTTTTCATTGTACATGTAGCAGATGATGTGGCAATTAAGCTGGCTAAGTTTGTTAGTTAGTTGGCAGCTAAAACTGCTATGATGTCAATGCTAACAACTTCTGAATAACCGTTTGTATTAGCTTAAATAGAAAGCTAGGAGCTGTAAGGAAAAATTAGAAAATGATCATTTCTCTTCTTGTAAATCTTTAGATCAACCCCTATCAATACAATCTTCCATTGGCTTTCGAATTGCTTCTATTAATTCTTGCAATTCCTGAGTCCAGGTACTGTGATTTCCATTGCTCTTTGCATCACTAAGCTTTTTAGGCTGACCAATTGAAGAATCAAAATTTTAAAAGTACTAACATATGTTAGAGGAGAAGAATAATTTCACAAGAATGAAAATTCAATATTGGTGCTTATAGACTTTCCTTAGACTATTTTATAAAATATTTCAACAAATACATATATACCAAATTGTAGTGTATAAACATATCACAAAACTCTGTTTTACGCATTTACAAGAAATCTTTTTTTGAGACAATACATAAAACTTATGAAAATGATGTGCAATATTAAAGTAGTCTTTAGAAAGTTAAATTTTGTAAATCAACTAATTGAATAGTATTCTAACAACATTTACAAGTTAATTTTTTCCTAATGCAAGATTTAGGCTGTTTTGGGGCCAGGGATGGGGTTCGAGATTAGTAATCTAACTATTCCCAACTGTGAGATACAAGATTCGAGAATCGATAGCAAAGTGACCTTTGCACTGCTTAACATTTGATAGTAACGAATGATTAGCATTTAGTAGTAGCAAATAGCTGCTGAATCAAATAATACAAACTACACCAAACCCTATTGTATCAAACTGAAAAGGCTAATTGGAATCTTTAGTTCCTATCATCTTTAATTGATATTGGTTTCAAATTCTTTAACGACATGGGTTTAGCGAATGCCATCGAACAAAATTGGAATCGAAAGATTCGGAACCATATAGTGTGTGAAGAACTTGTCTAGAGGATCATGTAGTTAAAAATTTCATTAACACGCAGCTTTGTTTCACTAGTTTCAAACTTCCCTTTCTCAAGTTTCCTTTCTCATTGCATATTTGGCTGATTCCTTACTCCATCGCTAAGTTGCCACTTATTAATGAATATAGAATTATAGCAGCATGATTGGCATTGTATAACCATACAACAACTCCCTTAATTCTTGTATGCGCGGATGTTAGAAATACTTGAAAGTATCCACAAATCAAGGAGCGTAAATTCTTAAAATATATATATAAGGATAAGGCATAAAATACCATTAGATAGGAAAAAAGTAGTGGTTAAGAGTTGTCTCACAATCCTATTTTGCTTAATCAATAATAATAATAAGAGTACTATTTTGCTTAATCAATAATAATAATAATTAGGTGAGGTGACAGATGTTTATAACTTTGAAAGTCCAGTTTTTTATTTTTTTATTTTTTTGTAAATTTGAAAGTAACAAATGAATATTAAAATCCTTCCGATGTTATTTATATGTTTTGGAATTTTAAATAAGTAAAGTATCTATAGGAAATACACCTCTAACATGGATAAAAGAGATAAGATAATGATGAATTTGAAAGAATTAGTGACAAACAGTGAACTGTAACTCTCATGATGTCTCTCATCTTCATGTTTTCTTAATCATATGATCAGTGTGTTTGGATAAGAAATTATTTAGAAAAATTTGGAATAGTACTGTAGTAGTTTTGTGATTTGATGTATGTAAAATAAAAAAGTGATTATGATATAAACAAAAGAGTTCACCTATGATATTGATAAGCAATAGACACAAGTATGATGATCCTAAAATCAAGAACACGGGTTACTCTTTAGTTGTTTTCATCGCCCAATCATAATATTGCTTAGTATAGGATTTTCTTAAACAAAATTATATCTTAAAAAATGTGTGAATCCAAACGCACATGCTTCCATTTCTTAAATCAACTTTGACTTGGATAACTAATTGGTGATGGGCTTTTGGCTGTGGGCTACTCAAATGAAAAGGACATAAGTCCCACATACCATTGTGTAATTTCTAACCTTCTTCTCCAATGTAAATAATTGTGAACTTGGGCTACTCAATAGAAATGGACCCAAAACCAATAAATAGTCCAAAAGTGTAAAATAAAGAAATTCTAGTATTATTTAAGGAAGACATGAAACATAATGGGGTAGAAACTACTAGGGTGGGGTCCCTGAATTTAGGTTGATCCTAACCTAATCTCAGAAATTTCCCAACCTAACTTTCAAAATTTTTTATTTTTTTTATTTTTTTACCTAACTTTCAATTTACTATTGATAAATGACCACATTTTATTAAAGATTTAACAGTCTAAAACCAATTCATTTCAAAAATCCAAGATCCAACACATTTCATCAAAGATTTAACAATTCAAAATCAACACATCAATATTCTATCACACATTTCATCCAACAATCAAACCAGGTCTCAACTCTCAAGTATCCAATACAAATTAAAGTTACAATATCTAATAGACAAAATAAAGTTTCATTACATTTTTTAATACAATTTAAGAAAAGTTTTGATTGTAGGTGCTTTCTGAGAAAAAGTCAAACAACCACACCAACCTAGTATATACTACCACTACTACTAGTCTATAAAATGAATTGCTAATATGATAATTTAAAAAATAAAAAATGAAACCAATAGCAATAACAAAATTATAGCTAACCCCCAGTAGAGAATAGTAGAGAATAAATTACCTTAAGCAACATTTTCTTGTTACACTAGATAGAAAAGTTGAATTACCTTAAGCAACATTTTCTTGGTACACTTGATAGAAAAGTTGAAGAAATAGGAGGATAATAGGTTGAACTTTTACTAGAATTTCAGCGGTGGTCATTGGTCGATATTTTGGAGAGAAAATGTGGAGGTTTGGAGTTGGAGCGGAGTGAAGATAAGAATCGAATGTACTACTACTGCTTGGGTGTTCAATTAGGTTAAAACTTAAAACATATTAAATAATATATTGACCCTAATTTTTTTAATATTTATACAATATACCTAATGGTCTGGTTTTATTTTTTGCACTGCACTGATATTTTAGACCCTAATATGATCCGATGAGAAAAATCGGATCGGGTACCTAAATTTCGGATCGTCGGTCGGATCGGACGGGTTTTCGGGTCGGCGGGTTTTTTTGCCCACCCCTAGAAACTACAAAAGCAAAGTCATCGTTAACACTTTTCGTGGTAGTTTTACCCTTTTTCTAAAAAAAATTTAAGCCAAGAAGTCATTGTTTGGGTGTCTCCTTTAAGTTGTTTGGTATCCCTTCATTAGCTTCTTTTAATCGTAGCCGTGAACTAGAACTTGCAAGGTTCTTGATCCTAATTAATCCGAATCCTAATCTAAGAGAATTAAAACATCCAATGCCTAATTCTAATGTCAAAAAGGTACAACTGCAATTTTAATGTCTTAACTTCACCATTAGATTAATTTCAACAATTCTCTTTTAGGGTGAAACTTGATACAGAGAAGTGAAAGTCAAGCCCGTCTCAAATATGACACCATTTTGCATCTTGTGAACTAGGGTTTATCTCTTACTCCAAAGTCCAATCTTTTAACTCCATCACTGATTTAGAATTTCTAGACCACCAAATACAACATGTATATAATTTGGGCAAACGTACACTAGATATACTACCTCTTAGCTGGACAAAGCCAACTTGATGGGTTTTTACAGTTTCTTTAGAGAAAATATTCACCATCTTGTGGATAGTTGTTTTTCTAAAAAAGCTATTGTTTCATGCATTTTTTCTTCCTTGCCTAATTGATTTATTCTTCACTTTTACTGTTTCTGTTGATATACCATATTCAAAAATTCCACCCATCTCTATTTCTGCTCACGTGCATGTAGATCAAGTCCGTGGCAAGGAACGTTGAATAGCCATGAGAGTGCTCCCTTTCATAGTCAAGCTCCTGCCTATGTCCAGTTTCTAAGGTGCTCAGAGTCAACATCTTGATCTGTTTTCTTTTCTTTTCTTTTCTTTTTTGTTGTTCCTTTTCTTTTTGTCTGGGGGTCAAATTTTAGCCATTTAAAAAGATTTTAGCATGATTTGCTAACAATGAAAAAGCTAAAAGGACACATTTTTTAAAACCTTAAAAATGAGAAACCACAATATTGATCAATTTTCCAATACAAGCTCAATTTAAGGATTTATACACAATATATGTGTATATTCTATTAGTTCTCCTCAATTTTCCACAATCGAAAGTCCCAAAACGATTACATTTAACGAAAATAAGAGACTAGATTGGCAAGTAATGATAAAAATAAAGATCAAAAGTTGAAAGATAAAGTAGTGTTCATATTTGATAACTTCCCATATTCCTAAAAGTCTATTGCTACCACCGACTCTTTGCAGAAATCTAAGAGCAAATCTATCAGAGCATTTCTGTGATGACCCCACCTCTCCCTAGAGCGTATCCTAAGGTATCAATGGGCCACCTGCCTAACTCTCATCGAGACTCACTAACAATTCTAGGATATTTAAAACCATCGAGCCAAGAAACTACTTAACATAATAACTGTAATTGTCTAAAAGTGCAAATTTCATTCAATACAATGACTACTACGGTCATACCTCAAGTTTACACTTACAAAAAAAAAAATTCAAACGACTTAGATAAGTACATTAGCAAAAATAAACAAAAGCTCGCCAAAACTAGTTCCACCAACTTCTTCACTTCAAGTCCCTATTAAGAAATAACAAACTTAATGGGGGAGCAAAAGCTTAGTGAGACCAAGAAAATAGGCAAGCAAACAAGTAAAAGAAAAGACTACAGTTCTATACATAGCAAGACATATCTCTATAGTATTCACGTAAGAGCACAGAAGAAATTAAATACGCATTCAAATGAGGATATGGGAGCTCTCAGGAGTTAATCCACTTTCATGCCTTTCAGTTGTATTCAGAAGCAGTTTCTATCCGTTGACACTCCGTCAGCCAAGCAAGAAAAATTCCGTAGATCACCACTTAATGCCATTCTCCGTCCACTGTTTCACCCCCTACCAGGCCTGCACACCAACAAGGGTGGTAATACTGAGTTTACCCAAGCAAGTGGTCGACGAGATTACTCTTCAATCAACTTTCAAGTCAAGAGCCTATGGCTCACCAAACCCCTCGGCCAAGCCCTAACCAACCCGAGTTGAATGGTCACCAATGTGTTTTGGGGCCCCAAGAACACAAGTAGGTCAAGAAGTCAACGCTCCACTCGACAAGCAGTGACAAGTACAAATAGCTCAAGTTCAAGTACAAGCAAGAAATCATCAAGTCAAGTAAGCGGGTGAGATAAAGTACATACTCACCTCAACAGGTCCATTAACAAGATTCACATTCAAGCATGTAACAAGTTCATGAAAGTATCAAGTAGGGCATCAAGTCATGCACTAGGCACTCACCATAATTTCACAAGTTTCACTTGTCACTCAGAGCAATACTACTTTCTTCACTTACAAGCCCTGGAGCAATAAGTCACGTTTCAGGTAGTGACTACTAGCTAAAATAGCCATACACAATCATGGATATCAATTTAAAACAATATTGGAAATAAGAACAAGGGACATTGCATAGCGTATTCCAAAAACTCATTATTTACTTTTCATAGTTAAAACTAAGAAATAACTTGAGCACATTCCCAAGAAGTCTTAGCAATTACCATTTCACAAGACAAATGAGTTTGCTTTCTTTTAAGAGACTCTACTTTGGTCTCAATTTGCCGCTTAAGCAAAGATAAGATATAAGAACATTCAGTAGAATTAATCCAAATAACAATGAGTGTATCAAGCCAAGCATAAAAGTTGACAATTTCTTTAGTTCCACTTAGTATTCATGCTATGCTAAACTTCACAAACATGAGTTATTTAGTTTCACTGGAATGTCATGGTTTACTCACTAAGTTTTATACATAAAAGTGAACTTAATATACATAAGCTGCTAACTTGATTTGGATTGTCTAGATTCATTGTAGTTTCTTGAAGACAAATCCGTGTGTGAGAAACATTTGGTACACTTCAAGTTGATAGGTCAAGCTCAAGTTCTTAGCACATTCTAGGATGCATCTTGTGCAAATTTGCCAAAAGTGTCTAACATAAGTATCATTACAAAGGTCTTAACAAACACAAAACATTCGGTCGGCGATATGACTATAAGCAAAGTTAGTTATCAAACTATCTAGTTTCCGTTAGCTTCTAGTGTTTTGGTCATAACGGGAGTTTCACTCATTGGATTGAGATCCATTTTATACCATTTCGAAACTAAGACATAGACCTACATTTCTTATGAAGACATCGAGATCCAATTCATGCATTTTCATAGTTAGAAATCAAAATCTCAGAGATTCAGAAAGCTGTCAGGTAAAACAGGATTTTTGGGTAGTCAGGGCCATTTTGGTTATTTCACTTGCTAAAGTGCTCCGATTGATCTGAAATTTTGTGATTAGAAAGTTAACTCAATCCTCTACAACTTTCATGTTTTGTGCAAGAGCCAATTTAGCCTTTATCATAGCCAAAATTCACAATATCAGAAGTACTAGAAACTATCGGGTCAATGATTAGGGTATTTGAGCAGTTTTGAGAAAAAAGCCGTAACTCAATGTAGAAAAGTCGAAATCGAGCACTGTCAATTTTGTTTAAAACTAGATTCAAAGACCTTTTAGGGATATAAAATTTAGAGCCTAATTCATTTCCTACAAGTGCCAGAAAATTTGGAAAATTGACTAAAATGCTCTCTGATTTGCAGTCCTACTTTATCAAATTCCAACAAGAAAATAAGGAAGAAAGTTCTTAGTTTTGGTTCAAATTTAACATACAAGCAAGGTTTAAGGAACTACCAAGTATCGTAAGCAAGGGTGCACCAACAATAGCACACAAAATGAGGAAACAAAGCTGGCTGTTCTTTCTTCTCTCTCTCAACCAAATTCTGAAATTCAGCAGTTCTATTTCTTAGTTTCATCAAAATCATCAACCTTTTCTATTTAATTCCAAGGAAATCTTCATGCATGTTGAGTTCAAAGGCTTATGAAGTATTTTTAGACAAAATCTTCACCAATTCATCATCAAATTTCCAAGAAATAAAACACATTATATCTCTCTCTTTCTCGGGTTTTAGGCTGGAAATTTCCAGCAAGGATTCTTCAATTTTTCATTAAGTTTCATCCCTTTTCACTTGCTCAAGATATCAATCACACACATATATCTTATCTTCAGCATGCAAGGTGTCATATAGACTCGATTCTTGGAAAAAAACGTCATTAAGGTCTCAAATATAGAACCAGAACTAGACCATCTCAATAAGTTCAAAATTTGGAATTTTTCTAGCATGAAAGTGAAAATTTTCTTCCTTCAAACTCATGCTAATCAATTAAAAGTTAACATGCATTCAAATATAACCAAAATATAAGTTAAATAGCTTGGATTCATAGAAAAATTTCACAAGAAAACCCACATGCATGCATCTTAAATCAACCGGCCAGTTACTAATAAACTTTCCAGCAGTAACTCACTAAAACAAGGGTTTCTCTTATGCAATTCAAGTTTCCAAATCCTAATTTATCATACAAGAGTTGAAGACTAGATTTTCTCCAAGATATTGAAAGAGTTTACAACTGAAAATTACCTTTAATTGTAGAAGATTAAAGTTAGAATTTTGTTTGAGTAAGGTGGAAATCCTCCTAAACTTGTTTGCAAAATTTCCTAGCAAACTTGGAGTTTTTCTTCCTCCCAACCTCACTGCCCTCAATCTCTCCTCTAGCTCTCTCTATTCAAGTGGAAGACAAGAAATAAAAATGAGGGTTTTTTCTTGAATATTTTGGTTTTATTGAAATGAATTTGGTTGCATGGTAGTTTGTTTGAAATTCAAGGGCATGTTGGTCTTTTCACTCCAATTTTGACAAGTGGCAATTTTTTTGACACTTGTCAAATTCCTCTTGCATGAAATTGATATAATTCCAATCCAACCAATCTACTTCTTGTTAATCCTAATTTTACCCGATAATTTTTATTCTAACAACTATTAAGTCCTTATTTATACCGATGTATTTAAATCTTTCATAAAATACGGTAAACATGTAATTAGATTCTCTCACCACACACGTGAAATTAATATAGACTTTTTGATTATCACAATTTCCACTACGCGAACTTTCAATTAAGGTAATGATCCTTAACACTTCTCTGCGAATGTCATTTAGGGCAATTCTTCATAATTAGCATTCTTCAGTTTTTTTGTGTTTTTATGTTTTCTCAAACTTGAAGTAGATGATGCTCAACTTATGAATATGGCATACCGTAAGCTATCTCATCTTCTACAAGTCTCTTAGCGGTAACGTGCATTTACTTTTATCTCTCTGTTCTTTTTTCTTTTCTAAAATCTATCTTGTATATTTGCTTTTCGTAAAATGAAGAATTCAAAGCCTATACAATTATAGCATGTGGGAAAATTTAAACTCGTATACTCTTTTTTTTTTTTTCTTTTTCTCCTTCCCTATGTACCCTGAAATTTGATTACAAGGACTTTGGTTGGGATGGTGGAACTCGAAGGGTCATGAAATAGCACAAACATATGTAATTAACGGTAGAAACAAATTTTCAAGAAATTGCCAAAGTAATGTAATGACATGGTGATGTTGAAGGCATAAGTCTTGTTGTTGGTTGTTTTAGATTTTAGAAAACTGATTATATAGAATAATTAGAATTAGCAAAAACTACTCTTTAGATGATTATAAATGTTACTTTTTTTTTTTGTCATTAAGAAGTTTACAATAGAAATACCAAAGCAAGTGAGAATATCACAAAAATTGATTACTAAAGATTAAAATCTATAATCAGTTAAAATAATGAACTAAGAATATTGGTGATTAAAGTCTTTGCATTATTATTATTATTATTATTATGGTTGATGCAATGGGATTACATTTCTTAGTCTAAATCTAACAGCGCTTGATGACAAAGCAAAACATGATAAAGGTTGAGTAGAGCATCCATGGCACGTGACATGTCACAGGAAGAACCACACAGGTGCGTTGCATTATTGCGTATACAAACTCTACACGATGCTTAGCATTCGACTCACGTGGATGGACGGCACGTGCACTCACGTTATTAGTTAGACCAATGGTACTGTGCTATTAATCAGAATCATCTACAACCGCCGGATTGCCCGACGCCGACGGACGGAGGGGAGAAACCGAAAAGATGGAAGAAAGACAACCCACTCAGATTCCGGCCACGTGGCGTTTGACCACCGTCACTGGCGGCCTTTGACACCAGCCGAGCACTCTCACATGCTCCGCTGACACAGCATCAACCCCCATCACGTGCAATTTGGATTTTGGACCCCAACTATACGTATTTTTAAGAGGAATAATAATTCTTTTGAGATAAAAAAGTGGAGAAATATATAATATATTAGGAAGAAAAAGCAACAGAAAATGGCCAAAATCCATGAGTTCTTGTACTGGTAAAACCCTCCCATTCAAGCAACGACTTGGGTTCTTTTTCTTTTTCAGTCTTTCCTTTTTTTCTTTTTAAATTTAAGCATAAAAGTGTAATACAAGAAAAAGAAGAATAAGTTGACGGGGAAATCGTTCATAACCAATGTTGTAAATTACCTTTATTCCCCATGTTTACCAAATAGTACAAAGCTCTCAAACTACTATTAGCTAGTGGATAAAATGAGATTTTAGATTTAAAACTTAGAGATCGAAAAAGTTTGGGGATTTCCAAACTCCATCCAATGTATTACAAGAAAGTATTATTTTTCTTTTATTCAAAGTATTCAAAAAATACAGTAATACATTTGTTTGATCTGGCGTTCACCCTCCAACTCCCATATAAGTCTAATTGGACTCCCTTCGCTTATGAGATAAAAGTAGTGTAGATTGTTACTACTAGAGAAGGAGGAGGAGGGCGACAAAGAAGTATGTCATTACATGATTTTCCTTCTTTTGTGTGAATCATGATTCATCTACCGTATAAGGATATAATTACAGCATAATTCTGCTGATTCGATCGAGTTGAAAAGAATTTTGGAATGCATATCTTTATGGAAAATAATAAGAAGCTACTGAAAATTGTACTATTACATAATTATTTGATTGTTCAACTTCAATTGTAGCTTTGAAATGTCGCAGTCTATGATTGCAACTTGCAAATTATGTCAAGGTTGAAATGTAAGGTAAAAATAAAAAAAAACATATCTTAAATATTATTACAGAATCAAATTTACAAAGAGTAGTACGCAAATCCACTAGCCATTGACCAATGAGGACAAAGTTCATATGAATATGCGTACGGTTCAATCGTATTCATCAGAAGTACCATGTTTTGTCTCTCTAAAATCTAAATGGACTTATACGTACCGTGCGCACACCCCCCCCCCCCCCGGGGGCCAAACCAAAAAAAACAAAAGTACAATGTACACTTACAGAATTTGAATATTAAGATGCTTTATTTCCAATGTTGAAATTTGAGCAAGATATTTGATTTTCTCAAAAATCAGTCTTGGACCTTGTATAGAACAACATGGTTTACTTTCCAAGGATTTTTAGATGGTAAGATCATGGACTCGAGTATTACATCCACCACATGCAAGGAAAATTCTTAGTAATATTTATTTGGTAGCTAGCTAGATGTAAATGTAACTTTTCTTCTTCTTCATAAAATTTTTTTTTTTTGGCCTATCATTTCTTAACTTCCTCGTTGTAGGCTGATAATTATACTAAGGCTCAAAGTATTAGAAGTTGTCTTCGTTTTTTGCACTTACAACGTAAAATTTTAAGAGATCAATGCACGGAGTGGAGTGGGTTTGTATTCAAGTTTAAGCTGTAAAAAGAACATTTCCCTAACTTACCAAGTATGACTCAGTATTTTTTGAACGACTAGATGAGTTTTATCTGATAGAAATACTGTAGTGCCTTTTGTACACTGCAATGAGATAATTTGGCTGAAGGGATTGGTATAATTTGGCTGAAAAATTGGACAATCATATGATTTTAATTATTTTTAAGTTATAACAAAAAACTGTAAAGTGAATGTGAGATGATGCTAGCACAAGTTAGTTTAATTGGTAAGAACGAATCATTTTTTACAAAAAATGGTATGTTTGAATCATGCTACCTATGTGAAAATTATATTGGTGGATAATCTCTATAAACAAACTATAGTCTCTATCTATATTGTGATTAGAGTCGAAAACACCCAAACTTTACTTTACCAAAGAATGTGAGATGATACCGTCACATACAAGACTCCAAAGGGCAACAAGGCCACCCTCCAAAAATCCCGGGCCTAGCCCGACTTGCTCCACATTTCTAGGTTAAAATTTTTTGTCACAAGATATGGGATTAAGAAAAGTTAGGTAACATTGTTGAAATATTTATATCTTCCTAAAATACCCTTAATTAAATATAGTATAACTAATGCTTGCATTAAATGATAAAGAAAAACTAATGCTTGCATTAAATGATAAAGTATTAATTAAAAAATTTTTACTACTTTTTCTCTGCAGTTGAATTGATCACGTCAATAAATGACAGCAGCGGACACCTTATCCGGTCTATCTTACATAGGGATTGCTAACGTAGGACCCACTTCAACTAATCATACCTAGACAATCTGCCACGTGTTCGCCACCAGATATTTACTGTGGGATCTCTCACCATCCTACGTGGCAATGACGGCTGTAAAAAAAAGGTGTAAAAAAGAAACCTAAATTCGTGGGATGGGCCCCATTACCGGTAGACATGTTGAAAGAATCACGACCGTCGGATCATGCCAAGCCTAGCTGTACCCGTCGTGCTTAGTGCTTACTGGCGGGAAGGTCTGAATTTAATAATTATAGAGTACGAGTGGAAAAAGGTTTTTTTTTTTTGTTAAATGAGATAAAATAAAGGTGAAAAATCAGAGTTTAATTTATTTTTTTGGCAGGAAAAGTAAAATAAATTAAGCGCGAGTCCCGATGATATAATATAGAAGCTTAGGAATCGGGCTGTTAACTTGGACACTAATGCACGAGTCGCAGCGACAAACCTGCTAGATCGGTTCCAAAGGGGTTGAACTAACAACGCTAAGTTTTGATTAATCTACTAATTAATTACCTTTTATTAGATCAATTTACCTTTTTAACCCCTCCTGGAATAAGGGGTATCTTGTCTTGCCAACTTACCAACATGGCCTCAAGAAAGCATGAATTTCAAGCAATCTCTGCGTTTGACTTCCTGCAATTTCAGTACGTGAGCTGCATTGTTGTCCTATAACTCCTCATGAATCGTCATTGGGATGATTAGCCAATTTCTTGATTTTCAACTTAGCTAAGAAGAAAGTGCTTCTTTCTATTGTATTTGTTAAATTGTGGATCTATAATTTTTACTACACGTTTAACCTGTCACTAGGATAGTAATGTAGATCAAATAGTGCCAGACGGTTTTGACCATTTATTAATGAAGTTTACCCGTGTTTCTTTCAATTCTAGGAGTGTAATTTAAAGACTAAGAAATGCAAATATCTGTAACTGTGAAATGATTCAAAACCTTTAGTCCTACTCTATCATGGTCCCATGAGAAGCACTTTTTTGCAGAGAATTCTCTCTTATCTTATAAAGTTTGGGGAGGTTGTGGGGGGAGGAAGAGGAGGTGGGGGGTTGGGGGATGACCTAGTTCTTAAGTAAAGACCATTCCTACATATTCATTTCCATTCATTCTAGCAACAAACACTCACGTGTGGTCCACCCAATTGAAGGTCGTGATCATAACACCCATGACCATTTACCTCATTTTGTCTCCAAATACCATCAGCTAGAAAAATGGAAAACCACACATGCAATATTAAGATCTTGAAAACCAAGTGCGCCATAGTAAATTCATTGTGCTAATAAGACCTCTTTTGTATGTAATTAGCGATTTAAAGACACTAATCGTTTTTTTTTCTTTTTTTAAATTTCAAAGTGACCAAATATCAACTTTTTTTAAAGCCATAATTTCTCCTCGTCAAAATCCAATTTTTTAGCTGTCTGCCTGTCCCCTTCAAACGCAAATAAACCCTCTCTCTCTCTCTCTCCCTCTCCCTCTTCCACCTCTCTCTCCTCCGAAAAACTTCACTTCCCTCAACACATTCACACACACACACACACACAGAGACAACACACACAACACACACTTTCTCTATCTCTTTCTCACCCCCACCCACCAAAAACACACACAAATTACACACACTTCCAACACTCTTTTATCTCTTCACCAGCTACTGGTATAAACTTATTGCTTGTAACATTGGCCTTGTCTTAAAATTTCTTGTTTTGAATGGAGACCCCGGAATTCTTTCAAGGAGGTTACTACAATACGCACATGGCACCAGAAAAACGTCTCTCCGACGCTAAAAACAGCGACCATTTCATCATCGATGACCTCCTGGACTACCCTAATGATGATGGCATGGTGGCTGATGGCACTTTTGATGCTACCGTCACGGCCGGCACCTCCACGGATTCCTCCACGGTCGTTGACACTTCATGCAACTCTTCCTTCTCCGGTAGCACCGAACCCCATTTCCCCGGCGGAGACATGGGGTGCCGGAATTCACTGATGGCCAATTCTCCAGTGAACTCTGCGTGCCGGTAAATATAAAAGCATACTTGCAATTTCAAGGAGTTATGTAATTTATTCAAAGTGTATATATCATGCAACTAAAGCCTATGGAGACTACTAGACGTGGGACTTTAACACTTTTGTACGTTAATATGCTCAGGGAATTTTGTTTTAATGCCTTTTGTTTTCTTCTAAAAAGAGAACTCAGTACTTTTTCTTCTCTTTGGTGGCTTTTTCTTTTATTTTTTGGAGGAATAATTACAATTTGGTTGCTTGAAATACAAAAGAAACAAAAAGATAGTAACATACTTACTCAAACTTATGATGGTCCAGGTTGCATACTTGCGTTTGGCTTTTCTTTCCGAATCAAAGTTGCTTAAAATTGAGGTTTTTCCGGCTAGTTGTTATGTCAAGGGATGCAATAATTATCCAATGCGCTATTTTTTTGATAATTCAAGAACAAATTTTGCACCTACAATTTGGTAGTTGAACATTTATGAGTACATGAAACTAATTCATTTGTCTTACTAAAAATTTCACTCTCTTTCTTTTTTTTTTTTTGGCCTCTTTCTTTTTTTTCCTTCTTGAACTTAACAGTATGATGATTTGGCTGAGCTGGAATGGCTGTCGAATTTTGTGGAAGAATCATTTTCTAGTGAGGACCTGCAAAAGCTGCAGATAATATCAGGTATGAAGGCCCGTACCAATGAGGTATCAGAAACTCACGACTACCAGCCCGAACCCAATCGAGCAACTGCCACACCGATGTTTAGGCCCGAAATGTCAGTCCCTGCCAAGGCACGTAGCAAGCGCTCACGCGCCGCTCCATGCAATTGGACATCTCGCCTGCTCGTGGTCTCACCCTCCACTTCTGCCATGACTGCAGCCACGACCGCCACCATAATGGCGGCAACAATGTCATCATCCTCGGAGTCGGACGTTATCCCGAGCACTGGCAAGAAGGCGCCATCAAAAAAGAAGGAAGTTTACGATCAAAATGCTAGCACGGCCAATGGTGAAGGTAGGAAATGCCTTCACTGTGCTACAGATAAGACACCACAGTGGAGGACTGGTCCTATGGGCCCCAAAACGCTTTGTAATGCTTGTGGGGTTCGGTACAAGTCGGGCCGGCTTGTGCCAGAATACAGGCCCGCTGCTAGCCCGACTTTTGTCCTCACCAAGCATTCCAATTCACATAGAAAAGTGCTAGAGCTGAGGAGGCAAAAAGAGATGCTGAGGGCTCAACAGCAGCAGCACCAATTTCTTCATCAGAATATGATGTTTGATGTATCATCCCACGGTGATGATTACTTGATTCATCAACATATCGGGCCCGATTTTCAGCAGCTGATTTAGGGGTCATTTGAGTCCTAATCCTAGTTTAATTAGTGAAGTATGGGAGGAAGAAGGAATGAAGCTTTAACTAGAAAAAGTGCCCTATAATTTTATCTAATTGATGATTTCGCTAGCTAGACTTGAGGTTAATTTCCTAACTTAATGGATTTTGTAGTACTCCTTTTTTGTTTCACATGAATTTTGGATTATTGGATGAAGAAAGAGGGCAATAGAGGGGGAGAGTAGATGATGTAGGCTCTAGCCTAGTGTCCCTTTTTAGTTTCATTTGCCTTAACTTTTGGCAAAATATTGGACCAAAATTTCATTCCATCTCCTTTTGTTGAATTTTCGTTACATTAATTCTGATTTACTTAACAGCTAACCTATTATTATCGATTTTAAAATTCAAAGCCAGGGATCTACTCACATTTTAATGGAAAACATATATATTGGTGATACATAAATGCATAATTATGTAGATTATTTGTCTCAAGAACAATAATCCCAAAATAATCCATAAAGTGTAAACCGTTTCAGACAACAAAAAGAGTGAAATGATTTTCCACTTGCCATATTTACACAGGTACTAGTCCATCTGAAGAACTGAGAGTTTGTTTATTGCCATATGTCCTTAAAGCTTAAAACCATAGATCAAAGTGTCCAAGAATTGAAAGTTTACCTGGAACTGCTATATGTTATGTGTCCCAAAAATATGTCCAGATACGTACAATAAGTGTACATTGGGCTACACCATTTAACTACTGTTTTAGGCAGTGAACTCACAGTGTCTGTACAAGTTTGGGTGATTGATGTTGATGGTTTTCCTCCTTTTTTTTTTCTCCTCAACAAGAAGAAAGAAAACCCAGTTCCTGTATTGTCATTGGCCTACGCCAATCTGGCACTTGGTGTTATTTTCAGGTTGCAGTCCTGTAGATACTGGTAATTTTGCAAAAATGTGTCCTAAACCTACTGTTATTTTCAGCAGCCAGTCAAGTACGAGCTGCATCTATGTACAGTTTTTACTATTTTGTAACTTAGAAAAAAATATATTGAGCGTGGATTTTGTACCAAGATTAGCAATTAACATGGTTAGACTTCACTGTAGGACCCCTTTCCTTCCTCTAATTTTTTTTTTTTTTTGTTGCTTCCTATGGTAGGATGTTCGAAGAAGAAGAAGAGATACGGTCTCTAACATGTGATCTTTACTACTACAACATACTGACTGTTAATTCATTGAACCATTTAATCAAATTTAGTGATGTTCCTCTTGCCCCCTTCCCTTTCGGTTTAGGTTTTAGTCAAGTAGAGTTTTATACCTTAAAGAGAAAAGAAAAAAAGAGTAGTGTTTTAGACTAGTTTGCAGAATTCCTAGTACATTTAACCAGTTATCAAAATACATGAATAGCACTACCAAGGAACTGGAATTAGATAATAAGAAAAATCCCTAAGTTGGTGACATTTTTCCACTTGTAACTCTTTCACAATAAAGGGATCTCAAGGGATCAGTATCTACAACGCCAGCTACAAATGTTTGACTAATCTAAGTCAAACCCTTGTGGATATCTGTCATTGTCCAAATTAACAGACAATTAATGAAAATTAATCGATAAGGAAAAAAAATCTCAGTAGAAAGAAAGCACAAAACCATGGTCCAATTTGATGATTTTAGGTGTCTAACAAAAAGGCATGAATTTCAGTGAAGATGGAACAGATGAATCTGGTGGTGGTACTGAAATTCATCCATCAAGATCGATTAACGTAATACAGAGAATGTTAGAAGCAGCCCATGGGATTTTACATCGTTTTCTGCTACATATACCAATGACTCTCCTCTGAAATCCGTCTTCATCATTGTTAGCAAATCTTTTCGCACAGAATTCAATTCCACCACCCACCCCCTTGGTCCTCGAGAAAGAAGCTCACATATTATTATATAAGGGTTAGGTCAGTCCTTGGACGTGCCTACTTTCATGCACACCATGTGATAATCCATAACCCAACCTTTACTCACTTTCACCAAAATTCTTCAAGAAAAATCACCATTCACCACCATGTTTGCCTCAACCTATCAAACAAAATGGGCTTGAATTGTACTTGCAACATTTTATTTAATTTGTTTCCCCAGTTTGGCATTTAAACTCTTACTTCGATGATAAGTATATGGATTGATGCTAATGATATGTAAGAATTTTGTTATTTATAATTGATTTTGCCTAATTGGTGCCCCAATAGACCGCACATAAAGAGCAAAGATACAAGTAGAGAGATAAGTATAAATGCAATTGGGTAATTATACAAGGTCACCGATCTTCTTTTTTATAATCAATTCAAGTTTGAACCACTTAACTCTATAATTTAATATGTAAATCCTCTTCTGCTCTTTCCTCAAATTCACAAAAGATATTCATTAACTAAGCTAAGTAGCCACTTGCAACGGAGCAATAGCAATAAGGGCAAGATATATTCTCGCTCCATCATTTTCTACATTATATGTTTTCACAAAATTTGTGGCTTCTATGATCACAAATTAGATCTATGTATTTGAATACGCATAGATGGTTGCAGAGACACAGATATTATAGGGATAGTGCATATATATATATCTACCAACTGATCACTAGAATACAAGAATTAGAAATGTGTGTGTGTTTGTGTGTAGGAAGAGAAAGAGGGATAATTAAGACTTCAATTTGTACTATATATTTTGTACATATATGTGCGATCCTAGGCGTTGGTGATCCATAGACTGTACATGTCTAGAATCTTAATAGATGGATGCCAATATGTTGATATGATTCTCTTTACTCTGATCACTAGATGAAAATTTGAGAATCTTTAAACTAAAATATTTCTGAGAAAAAGAAAACTATATACCACCATGTCTACTGCTCTACAAGGTGCTCAATGCATCTTTTATTAATCTGCTCAATGCATCCTTTTGTCATTCAAAGTCATAAATATTTCATTAAACAAATTGGGTAGTCAGTAGAAGCTGCAAGAACTGTGGCAGGCAGGTGAATGAAGTATTAATTTGCGTTTGCAGCAGCTATTTTAGCAGTGATCACATGCGTCCTTTCTTCTTTATTTATTTATTTTGTATTGTCCCCCTCATGTAAGCAAGTTTTAGTGCTTGTTTTAGCTAAATTTGCATCTTTATTCTTCTCTTTCTTGAATGCAGAACTTTAAAGAAATGGTCCTTCGCATGGGGTTGGGATCGATTTTGTTCATACATGTAGGCACGTGCTTGGATCTTTTATAGCAAACTGTAGAAAAGGACCAATGTATGTTGCAAGGGCCAGAGAATGGTACTAATTTTTATAATACAGTGATTATCTCTTATACTTTGATATGGAAATTTGGTTTGGAGTTTGGAAATTTATGCAGTTGACATCAAAAGAGAATTTTAGCAGAGTTACAGTTTTCATTTCATCAAGAACCAAAAATGAACGTACACCTTTTTTCTATTAAAGAATTTTTGTTGAATGATTATCCCATTTTCAAAACTTTTTTTTTTGGCTCATTGATCACGTAAAAAGTAGAATTAAATCGAATTATTTTCTTTTTGCAGCATAAATAAAGAAAATGGCAACAATCTTCACAAGTACCAAGCAACTTCGTAGCAGGCTAGCATTGAAGCATGAGTCTGTCTGCAATAACGGCATAAACATTTGTCATCCAGACCAATGATTGTATTTACTTGGCGAATATCATGGTCAAAGCTCGAAGATTACAGAAACAGTGAGAGAAAATCAACAGTTGAAATCTCTTCTGCTTTGGAAGAAGAAAAATTAGCTCATAAGCAATCTCTTCTCGTTAATGACATAGAAACTAAAATCATTGAACAACAAGCAAGATAGCATAACTCAGGCTACGGTAATTGTGTGCATTTAAATTTTAAGTGCTTTTACATGACTTTGCAGTTGAAATATGCTAGATTTTCTATAGTTTAGTATTGGTGGGATTGAGGGACTGGCATATATATATATATATATATACTCATTTCCTAAGGGCTAATACATAGGAGTCTTTCTTTCTTATTGGATTTTATTAATAGGTGTCTAGTGGGCACTTATTATCCATCCAAATTATATCTGATTGATCATGTAAATACACACAATCACAACTATTCCACCCCCTGCATTTGAATACTGTTCTAAATTAACTATACTTTTTTTCTTTAAAAAAACATTAACACCCGAGACCTCTTTTAATGAGTATCTACTGAACACCGGTTAGCCAAATTATTATTTATTTTATGAATAATGATAATAAGCTGATAACTATCTGAGCTTTTTTCTCTTTATTTTTCTTTCTTTCTTTTCCCTTCTTTGGGTGCAAACTGCTAAGTTCTTCTGCTTTGTTTTTAAGGCAAAAAGCCCTCCACCGTCCAAAATCCATGATCATAACGATCCCATGGTGGTAGCACGTGTGTGGCGCAATCCATGGGAGACATTGTGAGTACTCTTCTCTCACAAAATTGTTATTCAAGAATCATTGCAATTGATTACAATATATATATATATATATGAATTCAAGAGTCTTTTAATTATGCCTTGTAGAAGTATATACTCTATCTTCAACGCTACTCCAATGAAAAAGATAAAAAGTACAACCCCCCCAAGTACCACCTAGTTAGTGCACTGAAAGTGCCTGAGAAATTATAAAATTGTGCAACAAGGAGATGGTTGTATATATCCCAAAAATATTTAATTGTGAAAGGGTTAAATGGGGTCCCATGCATGAGGGTACTTCCACGTTCACCTGCGTGGTGTCTGTCTCCTTTTTGCCTTTCACAGCCACCTCTTCTGACTGAAATTACATGTTGCTTTCCTCTTTTACGTTTGATTCTGCTAATCACAGTAATTTACATGGTGATTATGGCTCCAAGCATGTACTCTCAACTGATAAGATGCTCGATCAGTTTATTTAATGTTTCTGAGGATTATTTTTCTCTTAGAATCTTATCTCTGGCAAATGTCTCTTGTGACATTGGATCTAAAACAGCTTCATTAATAGTTTAATATTCTACATTAAGAAAAACATAAAGATATTTCCTAATTTTGAACTCTCAAATTAACCCGTTAATAAACGCTTCAAGACTTCTATTTGATTGATGTTTATTGATTATCATATTTAAAATCGTAGTTTATCTTCTCATAAGAAGCTGTTATTCTTTTCTTCTTCTTTTTTTCCCCTTTAAAGCAAAAATTTTCAGCTTGATAAGAAGAATGGAAGAGGGAGGGCTCCATTAATAATAGCAGGGACAAGTGATAAGAAATGTAACGTGAATGATTGATAGAATCTAGGACAAGTTACAATCAGGAAATTAAGAAGATAATGAAAGATGTGAAGCATTTGATTTGATTTGATTTTATTTTTAAGGAGTAAAAATTAATGTTTGGAAAATTGGCCATGGAGGCAATATATTGAACCAAGAACGAAGTTCGTATTAAGCCAGCTCAGGGTCAGCTTGAAAAGTAAGACTACAGCATGCTTTGACCTAAATTATTTCAAGTTGTTCCTTGGATTAATCAACAAGCCTGTTGTCCAGCAAAACGATAAATTCATATACCCAACACCTTGGTAAATTTGATGGAAAGTCACATTTTATCAGATAAATTCTCTGAAACCAACCCTAATTGCGTTTTTAACAATCGTAAACTTGGCAAACTCCATGTATTTCAACTTAATTGAGGGTTCATTTGTATCCAAACTCAACCAAAAATTGTGTCAAACTTTAACTTGAAATCCAAACTCATATGATGATTGATAAACAAGTGAAACTCAAATAAAAGAGCAAAGATGAATAATGCATAAACCTGTCTGTCAAGTAGGAAATTTAGTACACAATATCCAAATGGTAACAGGCAAAGGGTACATCTTTCTGCCTATGCCAGCTCATTCAACCAATCATCATCTACATACCCTGCGCAAAAGAATTGGTAAAAGTACTAAAATTGACCTCTTTCAAGAAGTCCCCCCTAGACCCTAAGCATTATTCTCAGCAGCAAACAATACTGTAGCCGAGCATGGATGATTGTACAAGCTAGAAAGGTAGTATAAGATACGGACTACAACATGAGTGAGAGAAAAAAGGAGAGACCGACAAGGAAATGCATTGATATATCAATGGAGACAAGGCTGCAGGGGCCAAGGACACCTTTTAAAGGGATAGGAGACACAGTATGACAGTAACGATATGTACCATCAACCTTCCCACTTCCTCACGTGACATGCACGTTCCCCACACAGCCCTACTTAACCATAGGCAAAATCCATTTAAGTATCTGGCTTCTTCTTGGAGTTGGTAGGTTCGCCTCACATCGTGGAAACACTTGGTAAAAATTTGATACTCTCAGTTCTCCAATATGGAAGGACTCAAATGCATCAGTTAAGGCAATGCATACGAGCTCCGTGCTAAATATTGAGACAAGCAGAAATTTTGTTTATCGTTGCTCATTTGCAAGCTGAAGACAAAGAACAATTGCCCAAAGGGAAAAAAAAATCAACAGAAAAGTTCAAGATTCCTTTTCCAAGAGAATGGAAAAGGAAAGCCAGAATCAATGGTGTGTAAGTAACAAGCAGCAAGAACATTACTATGTACTAACCTAACTTGTGCATTCGAAGTCTGCCAAATGTAATCTGATCATTACTATATTACTTTAAAAGTAAATTTCGGGTAAAAAAAAGGCAAATCACTTGAGAATATTCAGAAATAATCTGCCATTATCTATAAGTTATGCTAAAGTATGTATTGTACAAAATTGTTTCAAAGAAACTGAAGATAGAGATGAATGGTATTCTTCCCAAGAAGTCATCATCTTGATGGTGCAAATCATTTCTCCACCATCTAAATTCATCTCTTATCGAGGAACGCAGAGACCCAATTCTGGAGATAAGGAGAAAATATGTAAGCGGATAGTGAGCAAATAAAATGAGGAAGAACTTCTATTTCTCAAAGAAAAAAATTCAATCATCTAGCAATGCTTGCCTCTGCAAACTTTTGCAAAGTCAGTTGACTTGAAAACAAATATAGATAAGAAGAACAGCTATTTAACATGTTTAATCATGAAACAGCATTCTTGTTTGTAGACACCATAATGAAAACTAGGCAGTATGGATGCCACTATCTGTAGCACATAAATGGAACAGGCAGTTAGGAATGCAATTGCCTATCATTGAATTGATTTGTATTGACATGGCAATGGAGCATGACAGAACTCCATCAAGGTCGAAATGCCCATGAATGCAAGCTTCTTGAACATTGGATCACACGTATATCTGTTTTGGTCTACCATCAATGGCCAACACTTTAATCACTTGTTCTGCTGCCTCATCATATTACTCTAAAATCAACTCACTCAAAACCCAAAAGTGTTATGCCACTCCCCCATCCCTAGCTTGCATAAAGAAAATGAAGATAGCCCAAAATAGTAGTTAGATCCAGTCGTGTCACATCTCACAACTTAATTCATAGGTAGTAAGTGCCTTTGCAAATAATACTATAGTTTTGAGCGAAACACCATTATTTTCCTCATACATATCGTGTTCCACTATGAAGTAGATAAAGAAAAATTTCTGCACTTCCTTACCGTGCAGAAAAGTAGCAGCAGACGTCCACTACATTCAACATGTGCTTGAAGTAACAAGCAAGAATGAATACTTAACAAAGTAGAACTTAAAACACTGGCAGACCAGTCCGAAGTTTTTAAAATTTCATCTGAGCCCTAAACTAACTATTGATATAACTTGCAAACAAGTTTAGCATAGGAATTTTACATTTTTCCATCAATTTGGATGATTTCCATCCACATTCCACATCAGTTCAAAGCACAAGGAGTTTATTTGGGAGTTTTTGAACAATAGGGGCTTCCATGACCTATAGGTGGGTTTTCTGTATTTTACCCAAAAACTTTTAAAGCAGCCAAAAATCCTTGATGTGCGCAGGGAAGAGAAATTAATTAGAAAATGCTGGATTTCCAGTAAAATGACAGCAAACACTTATCATACCCTTAACGATATTGATGATAGTCAGCTGATTGTTGATATAAAACAAAAAGGAATTTGTTAGCTCCGTTACCTTATTTTTCATGCAAATCTTGAGTTTTATCTCTGTGGGTTAATGTGACATATTCATCAACAAGAGAATGTAGTGGTAACAATTACCAAACCTCCAGTCATAAACATAACCTGGCTTAGTTCCTCAATGAACATACTTGGACAGTTCTCCAATTGTAGCCAAGTTTCCCAGAATTGAAATGTGAACTGATGCAGGAGCATCTTGGTCATATATTGTACGTTGTTCTAAAGTAATCATTGAAAAGGGTTTTGCTTGAATGCTGCCAAGTACTGTAGATACAGTTGTTTTAGTAAATATTCATATGCTAGGCATACAGTTTATTAAGGATCCTGCATCATTTGCCACTATTAAAAAATTTTGTTTTGCAGTCCTAACGTGGCTCATCAACTCCTACAACATAGTGATGAGTCATCCTCTAGTTAAATAATAAAGTTAATGATTAAGTTGTAGGAGTTGATGAGTTATCCTCTAGTTCTATAGGTATTCCTGTTGTGCACTGCAGAAGTAACTTTCCTTTTTTATCACTTAAACATTCAATTCAGCTCCCTTGGGCAATACTTATTCCCAGAAGCTATTCTCCTACAAAACTATTGTGCCTTCTCTTCACCAATCTAATATCTGATGTGCACTGTACTTTTAGGTAAACTATTGTAAGGATTGCTGCATTTTGTTCAAATCTAAGTCTCAATATCATAAACTGGAGGACAGGAGGAAAACTCCAACTATATAACTATGAAACTTTTCCTCCTCCTACCTTCACATATCTCCCAGGGAGTGTAGTTGCCTTGGGAAATTCCATATAGGCAGCAGCAGAGCAGCTTCTTACAACCAGATTATCGACCATCTTTGAATAAATGTCTAGTAACCTGGGATAACATAACCCAACAACTCCCCAGGCCAGGTGGGGGGAGCTTGCTCCTCCATCGGTGGTGAACGAAAGTAGGAAATTGAACAGACAAGGCAATCATGCCATTGGAACTTGTAAAATAACAAGGACAATGACAAGCATAATTGGTTGCAAATTCTCACTTATCTCTACCATGTCCTTTTGCAGGCCCTAAGTCCTTTATTTGTAAAACAAAAATGCCTCAAAATAGAACCACTTGTCTTTACCACATACATTGCTTGTAATCAAATTCTTCAATTGTTGTTTTCAGCACTTGATAAAAAGCATAAATCCAATATAGTGTAGGTTAGCTGGAACAATATGGTACATTTTGTGCAGCACTATATGAAAATGCCACTACCGTTTTACCGCTAATAGACTGAAAAGCAGACGGAACACGTATAGAAAGAACATGCATTAAAAAAATGAAAAACGAAATTTCCAGAAAATGCGGAGAAAGATGTGAAACTAATTATAAGCGCATTGAGAATGATCAATACAGTTGATGGAGTTTGCTTACAGATACATTAGCAAAATATAGTATCAAACTCCTGGATTGGCACTGCAGAGCATACCCTGA
Organism: Gardenia jasminoides; assembly: GCA_013103745.1. Taxonomy (NCBI): domain Eukaryota; kingdom Viridiplantae; phylum Streptophyta; class Magnoliopsida; order Gentianales; family Rubiaceae; genus Gardenia; species Gardenia jasminoides. The sequence continues at coordinate 30,006,463 of CM023103.1, forward strand.
GACAACGACCTGGAGCCCTTCGAGTCCAAACCAAGGCACGATGTCAGCCGAGCTGAAGATACTGCTGTGTGGAGTGGCAAGAGAGATTGGAGACAACCCATTTGAGATAACGGCCTGAAAATTCCCAAAAAACAAAAAGATTAAAAAAAATTGAATCTTGATTAAGACAATCTTGAAGCAAATAATCAAATCTTTGAAATTAAACAAGAAAAGTCCGCATGAGAAAAACGGCCCAAATTCATATTAAATACTCAAAAATCTAATTTTTATGGAGGATTTGAGGAAACCCATCTGACAAAATAGGCTGAAATTTAACAATAGCTATCAAAAAATCAAATTTTGAGGAAAGAAATGAACAGAAAAAAGAGGGCGTTGTCCGTTTAGGGTCGAAGAGTACTGCCTTGAGAGTGTTGTTGTGGTGGGAGAAGAACGCATAGGGACTCCAAATGCTGAAGATGAAGGAGAAGCGGGTCTCCTGATCGATGAGGGCTGCGACATGGTGGATTTGAAGAGGGAAAATGCGGGTCTTGAAAGGGCGCGACAGCGAGTTGCCATTGGAGGGGAAATGATGAGTTCTTTTGCTGGATAGTTTAGGGTTTTGGGTTTTGGGGGGGATTTGGAGCAGCAGAGTGAGACGGTGAGAGGTTAGATTAGGACTTGGGATTTTCTTTTTTCTTTTTTTCAGTAAAAACAAAAAAAAGCAGGTGTGGGCCAAAAAAAAAAAAAAGGGAAAAAGTTGATTTCGCAAAGAGTTTACTTTGGTTGATTGTTTTAACTGATTATAAATTTTCATTTTGAATGATCAGTTTTTGTAATATTGTCGATTGTTTTTATATTTTGATTATAAATTTTTTTAATGACTAAAAACACTAAAATTCATAATCACAAAATAATAGCTTTTGCTGATTTTGGTTATTCTATAATCAATTTTTATAATCAGATTATCAGATTCTGTAAAATTTAAAACAACCAAAAACAAGGCCTAATTTACCTTTCTTTCCTCAAATTTAATTCAAGCTATTGAGAACTTGATGAATCTATTTTAAATTTTGAGACTAGAATGACAATATAGATCTTATAAATGTTACAAATATTCAAATTTTCCTTTATCTTAAATGTACGGAGTCATTCATTAGGAGTAGGGAAAATTTTTTTGTTTTGGTCCTAAAGTAGAAAAGTATTAAAGGAACATGACCATTTGCTTGTTTCTTCTTCAATTAGCTACACATTTGGAAGATACGAAGCTACTGCTACCTTGCTTCTTTCCCAGTGGCAATTCAGTGGATTAAATGAGAATCTTACAATCAATTTCCATCGACTCTATATCTTCCTTGTAACATTGCAGAAGTAAAAGAGTCTCCCTCCAAGAAGTCGATAGTTCAGCACAGATATACAATTGATCTAATCTTATATTTGGTTAAGCTGAGATCATTATCAAAAAGAGATGTATACTCTCCAATTACACAACAATTAGCAGGATGAAGGAAACAGAGCAAAAGAACCTTTTGCCAGATTTGGCAAATAAAACAGCATATCAAGAAGAAGAATCTGTATCTTCCCAAATGTCAGCTAGCCTTTTGGGTTTGGGTTTGGGAAATTGCTTAGGTTTCTACTCTTTCCCCTCCCCTTCCTTCCGTTTGTTGAAAAAAACTAAGCTTTGCTTTGTTGGTTCATTGGGTTAGTGTGAAAAAACAGAGCTGTTCCCCTATCCCACATCGGCTGTGAGTGTGTGTGTTGGGTAGTACTTAAGTCCCCTCTCCCTTCCCAAATGTCAGCTAGACTTTTGGGTTTGGGTTTGGGAAATTGCTCAGGTTTCTACTCTTTCCCCTCCCCTTCCTTCTTTTGTTGAAAAAGAAGAAGAATCAGTATCTATTTTTGCCTAGCAAAACACAGATATAATGTTAAGAAGAATGCTATGTTGGAGTTCTATCTTAATAAACAATGCATACATCCAAAAAATTGAAAGCAAGGACACTCGTGCAAAGGCCATCCTTTCCCAAGATCTGCAATAAAGAACTCTACCAGTCAAGAAATTCAGCTGTTTTAGTCAGCTCTCACTCGAAAAGTTATTGTCATCATAGCAGCCGGAGTTTCCCAGTAACTGAATCTACAGTTGATCTACTTCCTGCAAAACAATAACAAGGTATTGACCAGACTAGATATGAATTTTTCTCAAGTAGTGCTAGCAGGAATTCACGCTTCAATTATGCATGCATTTCATCCCCTTCCCCTCACATAAGTTCTACAAAGGGGAAAAAGAAAAAAAATGAGATAAGCAAGAACATTATTCTACCGGAAGGGCAAAATTAGAAAATGAGAGGACTGTAAGTTTCTATGACACCAGCATACATACATACACACAGTCTATACATACACACCGTATGTTGAATAAATATATCATTTAATCAGTCTATACATACATATATACACACACACACACAATAAATATATCATTTAATCAGTCTATACATACATACATACATACATACATACACACACACACACATGTGTGTGTGTGTGTATGTAGAGACACACGCACACACACACACTCTTTGTCAGAATATGCTGCTATTCTCCACCAACACCAAATGATGTTGCTTCAACTAAAGAGGTGGATCGATGTTGTATTAACCTTCTTGTACCTATCCCTTAATTTATATTCCATTAAGTTCACTACAGAACACTGGGGATAACAAAGATACAGCTAAATCTTGGTATAGAAACTATAAGAAACAGAAAACAGAAAGAGAAAGAGAGAAACAAAGAACATAATATAATGCGATGAGGCATAGTTGAACAGAAGCAAACCAGGCCCAATGGCAAGTACAGTTTTTGACCCAGAAGAAACCTGCAGAAAGAAATAGGTCTGATTATTATATATGTATCCAAAGAGTCTATTCCTTGTAAGAAGAGCAAATAGTATGGTCCTGAAGTACATATGCCTCCGCCGAATGAGAGTATTACTCTGAGTCCTAATTCAAGCCTAGACTAGTTCTGCACTATATTAATCACACTCTTCACTTTGCCCTGCCAAACACATGCCCAACTCTTCATTTTGCAATATAGTAGCAATGTCGGGCTGGACTCCAAAATCCCAAAATTACTTTGACTCTACATTTGAGGGAACTAAAGCTATATATTGCAGCTTATGATCAAATCTTGTACCATGTTTCTTTATCCTTTATGTAGTGATCAATTCTTAGCAAATAGAGTTTCTTAAAATGAAGTTTCATTCTCTGCTTTTTTAGCTAGAATAATTCACATCGAACAATATTGTTGTATTTTATGCAGGCACATAACTTCCTTTATCACCAGATAATATCTATAAAAAAAAAAGGAGCTTTATAATTAAGAACCTTTCACAGTGCAATTTGGAGAAAAGAATGTACATTCATTAGTTTCTATGTTGTTACTCCTCAACTAGTACATTCTGAGTTTCAAGAGATGAGTAAAGAATATGGAAGACAGCAAGCATGACTGGAATGACAGCAACAAAGGCAACTCCTAATCAAGATATCAGAAAGCATATATCAATTGATCCAAATCATCATCTCCATATTAGTTAGTCCAACAGTTCACACTTTAGGTTGTCCATTGCACTATATTTCCTGCTGAATACAGACAGATATTTCAGTAAGTCAAAGTGGATACCTGAGTACGTCCTGCATCAGCCACAACAAAAGTTGGAAGACCAATGGTCTCAGCTGCTTCCTTCAGCTTATTCCTGATAAAAACTCAAAGCATTACCAAAATCAATAACTCTTCTGTCAGCAAGGATGTTCCTTGAGTACATCTAAGAGAAGAAAAAGAACAAATTTGGATCGGCTGCTTACATTTCTTGCAGATTCTTGCATGTAACAACTATTTTGGCTTGGCCACAGAGTTCCCATTGTCTCAACAGAGACCGCTGGCTGCATTTGATACTCGTGCAGTCAACAGAATAGCAGTATTTGTGAATTTCAAGGGGTAATCTGATGGATGCTATAACATCTTTCCATAGAACATATATAAAACTCATCTGGTGATGTGACAACATTCTCTAGCACCTATTCAGTGCATTAAATATAGATTGGATTTTCCTTTATGCCAGCACAGATAAGAAACATAACAACACTTTTATGTACGGATGTAGCATGTAAATATGCATGTACAAAGAGATTGTATGGCTGCCATATAAATAAGTTTCTTCAGGAAATATCTGTTATATCAGGAAAACCTTTCAATCTTTGACAAAGCATACAAAAATGCAGCAAATTGCACACATTAAAGTGGTGGTTATAACATACCTTTGCATGAGCTCTGAATAAATGCCAGTTGCAGCATCTGCAGGTACATCAATCAATGAAATGAGCAATGCAGCAATAGCAATAAAATAGCAAAAGAGAAAGCGGAAACCCTGCAAATGTATTAAACCAAGAATACTAAAATCTTACGAGCACATTGAGATGCAATTTTTCCTTGCCCCATCTTCAGGTCTTGTCTAACTACCAAAACCTGCAAATTGACATGCCCATTTTTGAAATAAGATGGCCTACAAAAAATATTCAGATTGCCTCTGTAATGAAGATGAATCAATAGACCGCCAGCTCTATTTTATGAGATTATGTAATTTGCAGCAACCCATTACCAAGGCAAACCTTTCCTACATGACTAAACCCCTTTGCTCAATCACTGAAAAAGTGCAGCTAAAAAGGTATCCATCAAACAGGAAGGTCCTATTGAATAGTCATCCCATAAAAGAATGACGCCCTCGTACATTGTAGAAAGTTCCAATCCAATAAGGAGACGTAATCCCCGAAGTACTCGTTGTCAGCAAATAAAAATCCAATTTAGCAGAGTAATAGAGACTCAGATATAGACAAAATCCAACATAAGCTTATATCCAAAAGCATTCAAATTAAGCATACTTCTACATGGTAAAACAATCAATGGCAACTCAATATATGACAAAACAGTGATCAAAACCGATGGTCTATTTGCATGTTTCACAACTAGTTTTCTCAATGGAATACTGCAGAATTCTCTCAAACCAAGGCTTCACACTACTGCCTCTTTTTCCAATTTGTTTATATGACTAGCATGTATTAGTATCCACTGCTATTCAGCTTCAAGATTACATGAGAGAATTAAAGAAACCAACAAGAACTACATCACAGTTTCCATAGGATACCTTCATCCTAAAAGCCAAAATAAGCTAAATATTTACTAGTAACTCGGTATTTCAAATGAAACAATAAAATTAAAAAGTACCAAAATGCTATCAACTTTTTAAAATAGGACAAAGCATGCAATAAAAAGAATTAAAAAATGCAGTGGAAAGTCACCATTTTTAGCTCTTCATCAGCAGCATCAGCTAATGAACTCAATCTTTGATTTTTGCTGGATAACAAATTGCTCCTTTTGGTCGCACTAGTAGAGGCTTTACTGGGCTTGGACAAATCCAATAATAGGCCAAAAATAAAGCCAATTATCAGCCCTGGAATGAAGTTTTCTGGCTTGAAACTTGTTCCTAACCATTCTTTCTTCTCCTCTTTCTGCTGAATTATCATTTTAAAAAAATCAGAAAAACTTACTAATTAAATAAAAAAACAAGAAACAAAATAATGAGATGGGTTTTTTGCTTTTTCTATTTTCCTTCTTGAATGTAATTTCACCTTTTTTGATGCCTGGGAAGTGTTTCTATAAGAACCCAGCATTGGGCTTTGGCTGTTGCAAGGTTTTCTGTTCTGATATGGTGGATGAGAGAACAGACTATAGAGACAGTTGGCTGCAGTCAAATTTGCAGAGGTACGACGTCGTTATAATTGGACTATTTACTCACTCCATATGATCTTTCACCATCATGGGCTGGAAACGCTTTACGTGGAGATGTCGAGAAAAGAACAAAGTCAATGGAATTAAGCAAGTTAGCCCAATGAATCAGCTCGACAGCTCACCAAACAAGGGCCAACAAAGTGGTTGGATAGCTAATTATTTTACTTATTTATTTACTTATATTATCAGCACATTTTTTAACTATTTTTTTATTTCACATACACCACATCCAAAATGTGCTACGGTATTTGGATAATCAAATTATCCCCCCAATTTTTCACAATTTCTGACAGTACCTCTTAAGTTTTAATAATTACACATGCATCCTATGTATGATATGTAAAAAATGATACCAATCCACCCTCAGATCACATTTAAAAGTTTGAACTAGAAAATTTTTTTAAAAAGAAAAATAGAAGCAAAACAGATAGGGATAAACTTAGAAACCTCCCTCGGGTTTTACCTAATCACACCTGGCACCCCTTAGGTTTTCAAAATCACACCTAGCACCCTTAAAATGATAACATTTGTAATATTGGCACCTCTCCTAGGAGAAAAGGATAATTTTTTCCAATTATGCCTGTCTACAAGTTGATTTTTGAGTTTTAGAAAATGAAAAAATAAAAACAAATGAAGATTGTTTTCTAGAAGAATAATTAAGAGTAATTTTTTTCCTTTAAAATATTTAGAGCTAGAAAATATGCTTTTCTAAATTTTATAATTTTGTTTACAACTCCTTAACAAAAAACTAAAAAAAAAAGATTGAAAGGAAATAAGATTTTTATCTTAATACTGTTGGTTAACAATTTTTTTTTAAATTTTGTTTTTTATAATTGAAAATCATTATTCAAGAGTAATTTTTTCCATTTAAAACTTTTGGAGCTAGAAAATATGTCTTTTAAATTTTGTAATTTTTTTCCTAACTCTTAATAGCAAGCTAAAAAAATTTATCATCTAGAGAATTAAACGAATGTTTAGTTTCCATTCCCCAATTGTTAATAAATAAAAATCATTTTTTCCTTTTCTAAATCTCTAGGAAGGGGTCATTGTACCTAACTATGACAAAATTTTAGATTGAAAAGAAATAAGTTTTTTATTTTAATATCGTTGGTTAATCAATTTTTCAAAATTTTATTTTAATAGTTGAACATCATTATAGGTACATTTAAAATGTATTTTTCACTATGTTAACTGCATCCTAGTAATCTTCTTCACCAAATGAATGATTTTGACATTTTTTTTCCCTCTAATCTCTTCTTGAATAGTCAAGACAAAAAGAGAAAATTGGAGTAAAAAAAGGTAGCCTAACTGTGCATAAATTTTATGGCATTTTATTAGTTTCTTTTGACATAATTTAGTTTGAAGGTACTAGGTATGATTAAGACAAAACTTAAGGGAGGTTTTTGAAATTATCTCATGAAAATATGAGGGCAAAATTTCTGATGTCATATCATCCTATTAGGGGTGCTAAGTGTGATTTTGAAAATCTTGGAGGAGCTGATTAGGGGAAATCTTAAGGAAGGTTTCTGAGATTATCTCAAGCAAATAAGAACTCAAACTTAGATTTTAATTTGTCTAGACAACACATTAAACCAATAACCCCCAACAATGGGTGTTTCCAATGTCAATTTTCATTTTTATTTGCTAGGACTATTTTGGTAGCTGATCTCAATAATACCAAGCCACTAGACTCACCTATGTATATGTGGATTGAATTCTTGTTGGGAGATGATAGGCTTGTCATGTTTCTTCAATTTGGGAAAGGAGAGGCTTTGAGAGGATTTGGCTTTTAGATTTTGACCAGTGAACGAGTTTTGGGCATTTAACCGGTGCCCTCTGGCCTGGAGATTGAAAAAATAAACAAATATTGAGAGGGTTGAGAAACTTGACCAGATAACAACATTTGGTCGATGCTCGGAGACTGGAAATTTTTTATATAGAAGCAGACTTATGTTTTATTTTTTAAACAATAGATAATGATCAATTTGTGTACTATATATTTGAGATAAATTTCATGAGATGCATTTTGGTATATTAATTTGGGTTTTATAGGCCAAGATATGCAAATTTTTTCTTGGGTTAATCAGGGGAGGTAATTTTAATATCTAAATATGAGCTTAATTGTCATATATCTCAGGAGAGGCTTGTGAAAGACTCACAAGTCTGAGACCAAAAAAAAAAACTGCTCTTGAGTGGGAGAATTTGCAGCTTGAGTTTGCTGGCGTGGGCAAGTTTGAGGCGATAAATTGAAAATCGGTAAAAAGTTTAGAGTTGTAAAATGATATATAAATTTCAAGAAATTCCAAATTTAAGGCGCTTGTAGATCCAAGACCTTATAATAGACATAACTACGCATAAATGTTTAAGCCTTAAAAAAAAAAATTCCTCATGCGCCAGAAAATGTATCCACTTTTTCTCTTTCTCCTTTTTTTTGTTTTTGTTTTTTTGTTTTAAGCACAAAACTCTTCAGATTTTGTTACGTACATTGCGAAGAATTTATAGCAAGTAGAAATCAATTTCTAGCCTTCAACTAAATTATGGGAATACGAAACAGACATATGACTGTTCATGGAACCTGTTAGATTTCTGCTCTTTTGAGCTCCCAACCAATACTCTTTATTGGAAATGTAATAATGGTACAGCTCATTATTTATAGCTCCAAGAAAACACATTCCCAGAATTCAAATAGACAGATATAACTATGCATGAACTTTTCTCCATCATAAATATGACTTTTTGCAGCTTCAATTGGTGTGAAAAAGGCCAAAAAAAAAAAAAAGAAAAGAAAAAGAAAGAAACTTTCCACAATGCCATCAGGTCCAAAGAAGAGGAGAGCTGCCAAGAGAAAGAAGAAGGAAGAGCTCGATAAAATCTCGGCTTCAAGCGTTGCAACAATATCTAAAGGTCATATCATGTAATTGTTCTGTTCTTTTTTCTTTCTTTTCTTCTTAAAGGAACCATTTCAGCTACAAAGATTATGTAATCATAACATGCTGACTGACTATTTTGTTATAGATGCGATTGATGACAGCAACTCGTCAAAAGATGCTAATCTTGGAGATCATCCAGTCTTCGTAGCAACAAGCACTGCTGTTGATTCGCCAGAACCAGAAGATAAATCTGTAAATGGTCACATCAAAGCTATTTCGGATGAACTAAATGTGCTTCCCTCAGGCGATTCAAATGCAACTTCTTCAATTGTTTCAGATTTGAATGAGAAAAAATGTCTTGCACGAACTGAAAACATCTCATTTGAAGGCATTCCAGACTATCTGCAGGTTGTGAATGACGATAATCCCATAATATATCAAGCAGTGGTCGAAGGTGAAATTTGTTGGAAGGAATTCCAAGGTGACCTGATATCCAACCAGGATTCTGCTTCTGCAAACGTTTTCTCTAAGAACTCATCTGAAAATGTAGTTCATGATGTCGATGGTCCAGTTGACACTTTGCATAAATCAGTTCAAAAAGGAAATGAAGATAATTATCTTGAAACGAAAAATGATGATGCACCTTTAAGTTCACCGCCAACAGTGATATCAGAGTCTGATAAAGGAAGCCCTGAAGTTCAAGAAAAGGGTGATGCAACTTTGACAGATCATATGCCTTCTGAATCCAGGGAGGGTCTTCTTTTGCAAAATGATGGGGCATTACAGGCTTATCAAATTCCCCTGGTAAGTGATCATAATTCATAAGTAATCCGACTTTCTTGTTCTTAATAGAGAATTTATTAGCAATAGAAGGCGATGTAATTAACGAACAATAATATATTCATTCAAGCATTGTAATTCGTCCTGTTGTTTCCATGAGCAGGCTGGGATTCTATCTCATAAAGAAATTGCTGCTGAGGATAAAAATGTTGGGCATGACAGGAAGACTTTTGTTGTTGCTGAACAAGATGATTCTTTAAAGAATACTATTGAAGAGATACTGGACGCTACAAACAAATTAAGAGAACTCCTGATAAAATTACTTCATGGCCTTGATACTGTTCAGCCTATGGGAGTTGCATGATGGAGTAATGATTGTCAGTTTTTTCATTGCTAGGAGAAAAATATTGTTTGGTTCAATAAAGCTGAGTGGAATTTTTTGTCATGCTTAAATAGTAGTAAGAAGATTGGAATCATTTCTTTGATGGATTTGGCTTCCGAAAAATCAAGAAGGCTATGGATTTCTTTCACATGATATTATGCCTTCAGTTAAAAAAATTTTCTTTCTGTCCCTTTCCGTTATGCTGTTTGATTCTTTTCTGAGAAAATACATTTTGCAGAATCCAATTTCAGGTGGACAAGTCAGGTCTAGCTGCAAAAATTAGAGAACGTAGAATGCAATTATAGGAAACGGCTGTGGTAATTTTGAAGTAATTGGAATCTTTCACTTTTCATCTGTACCCTATTGGAAGTAAACTTTCCATTAGGATTGCAGAAGAAGTGAAACACTAATTAGTGGTTAAGAACAATTTTTAGGCTTTTTGAAGAAAATTCTACAGCCATTTTGTGTGTAACGCGCAGTCCATCTGATATATGAAGCATGAGAATAATAATATCTGAGAAGTGGTCATAAAATAATATCTGAGAATAGAAATTGGACATCAAAATTGTTACTATGTAACAGCTTTTTCGCAAATGCTTTTTATTTTTGCTCTTAGAAATAGAAAGCAAAGTTTAATAGTTCATGTGAGAGCAACTTATTCTCATCTACTACAAATCTGAAATGATTGATAAATAATTGTTTATATTTTTTGAGCATGTAATTGAGTTTTCAGAGACTCGAATTCCTAATTTGAATCCGTTATTAGTAAATTTGCTGTCATTAGAGTGGAATTATCTTACTGCTTATAAAAATTTGCTCAATTTACTTACTAAAGAAAACTCAATTTGCATCTTTTTTTTTACCAGACCTAATTAACCTCTCAAGATGTATACATGTCTCAAAATTTTTAAGTTTTGGAAGTCATATTATATGGGCATATTCATACACATTATCATGGTGCACACATCCTACCCTTTCATAATCCAAGAATGAGTGATGTCCAAGTCTATTATTAACTATTTTTCAACGTTTTTATTGAAAATGACCAGAGTCTCTGTTAAGGAATGAATCTTTGTGCAAGCTAAGGAATCAAATCTAAATATCCCATTTGTATTTGATATACACTTTTGTTCATATAGAACTCCTAGTATTAATGATTAACTCAATAACAAGGCTGATGATGGCGTGGGGAAACCTAATTCACAGACAGCAAATTAAGTTAGCATGAACAAGTTGGATAACATATGACGTGCCTTAAGGACAACCATTGTAGGGATGACCAAGTCAAGTCAAGATTTCCATTTCTTCACCCTACACAAATCCCTCACTTGTCCCTCAAAACTGTCCAAAGAATCTCATCCACAATATCCATTCTTCTCCCTACAAAACAACACCACTTCCCTACGCATTTCCATCTGCATGATCTTCTATCCTGTGACTAAATAAATAAAAGCATCTTCCTCACCAAAAAAAAAAAAAAACTAACGGCAAATAACTAACTTTCTACACCTATCCCCCCATATGGAATCCGCTGCATCTAGTTCATCCCCACCTCACCAGCATCACCGTTCCGAGCCGACACAACCGCTCGCGGAGCGGGTTATCCGAGCCCTTGACCACCGCCTCCGTCTCCTCCACAGGTTTGATTCCTCTTTCTTTGTGTTAGGTGCCACAGGGAATGTTTACACTGTCAACTTATCTGCCACCCCATCATGCACCTGCCCTGATCGCACCACCCCTTGCAAGCACATTCTCTTTATGTTTATACGCGTTCTCGGCGTCCCCCTCGATGATTCCTGTCTCTGGAGGAGGAGTCTCAGGCCGTGCCAGCTCAACCGCCTTCTCGGTTCGCCTACGTTGCCTGATGCATTGGCTGGGGCTACCGTCCGAGAGATGTTCCACCAGTTGTTTTTTCAGGCCGGGCCGAGTACTTCAGGCGGCCCTCGTGTTGATATAGAAGATGGCACGACTTGCCCTGTCTGTCTCGAGGAAATGGGGAAAGGAGAGAATGTTGTGGCTTGCGGGACATGTAGAAATCCGATTCATGAAGAATGTTTAATGGCGTGGAAGAAAAGCAGCAGAAGAAGATCAACCAGCTGTGTACTTTGTCGCGCTAGGTGGAGAAATACCGCCGATCAAGATAAGTACTTGAACTTATCAGCTTACATTAGTGACGATGACATGGCTGAAGATGAAGGCCATTGCAGCTAGCTAGCCAGCAACTCTTCAGGCCTTCAAGAATCCTTTGGTGGGATGACAGAGCTGAAGGAGTGCAAATTAGGGAAAGACTACTAAGCTGTAAATACATGACAAACAAAACCGACTTTGGAAAAGAAAGAAAAAGTTGATTGCTTAAGAGTCAATTTTGTTGCAAAATGGATTTGATTAATATTCTAACTATCGTGCTTTTCGAATTATTTTTTTTTTTCTTGCAATCAGAAAACTAAGACCGCAGGGCCTTGTATAGTTGCATGTTGTATTTATATATGATTTTTAGTTCAAACTCAGACCGTCTTTTATCTATATTTTCACCAAAGTACTTGTTAATATTCTTTTATCTTCTGGAAAAGATTTTTTTTCATGCTAGAGAGGAAGTGGAGGATCATTTGATCGATGGTATTTTGGTTTAGATTGAAAGTACTATAAAATTGAAATCAGACATCCCAATTCCGCTAAAAGATTTGATTCAATTCTGCCAAAGGCTTCCAAGAGGACAAAACCAGTTCACAAACCGAAGCCATTCACCACCGGAGCCTAAATCAATGTATCAAATTACTTGAAAGTATAGGTGTCAAAGATGGGTGATTTGGGTATATATGGGTAAGTCATAATTAGGTAATGGGTATAATTGAATCAATCCATTTATACCCATTTATTTAAATGGGTATGGGTATACCCAACTACCTATTTATAACTTGTTTGAAATATTATTTATTTTTTTAAAGATTTTTCGCATGGTATTTGACAATAAATAATGGCATTTTGTTGTTATTATATTGGTAAGAAATTCAAATTCATCTCTTTATCACTCACTAAAATTTTCAATAAAATGCATATTTGTTTTTAAATGGGTTAAATGGGTGAGTCAAGTCAACCCATTACCCATCAATTAACCCATTTATACCCATTTAAAATTAATAGGTTGATTTGGGTAAATTATTAATGGGTTGGGTTTGGATGAACCACTATAAATGGGTTGTGATTGACACCTCTACTTGAAAGCAACGGCATCAATCGCAGTATGTGTCAAAATCAACAATAACTTATCGTGTCATTTGCGCTAGAAAACTTTCTTTACTTTCATTAGTTCAATTGATTTCACATTCCCTCTCTAATAGCCTGAAGCTTCCTTATTTTGACTTGTCACACCATCTAAATTTAAAGGAAAAACCTTTTTTTTTTTTCAAAAGTCTCTTACATTTTAATTCGATTTGAACGTTTTTAGTCTCTCATGCTTAAAATTCAACTTTTTGATCTTTTGTTTTTAATGCGACAAAACATGAAGAGCCATCACCATTCACCGGATAACAAGAAGCAAGCATGCACTACATATGTGTCAAATTCTAATGCACAGGGATGTATGCAAATCAAATCTTAACACATCGACCCGACAAAGCCATATTGATTTGTGCCCGATCAATTAAAGTCTCATGAGGATAAGAAGAAATTAATTAGTCATCATGCTGTTGGAGTTTCTTATCAGGTTAATAAGATGAATTTGATGGGCCTGATCAATTGAAGTCTCCAATAACAGCAGCTGTCTTTCAAGCTACTTCGGATGAAGGACTCATATACTCCCTCCGTTCTACTTTAATAGCGCTTTTCCCGGTTTTGGTCTGTTCCAAATTACAGTTCACTCTCCCATCAAAGAATATAGTTAATTTTTAACATCTTTAAATAACCTTTATTTGATGTAGGTTGTTATTGAATATAACTCACACTATTTAATATAGTTAACTTTTTTTAAAACATACTGTATATGAAAAGTTGTTAGTTATACTCCATTTAATGTAAGGATATTTTAGAAAAGTAGTAATCTAAATTTATTTATTCCTTCAACAAAGTTTACTACTTTTTCCTAATCTGTGTGGAAAAAAAAAAAGGAGCATCAAAATTGGACTGAGAGAGTATATATATACACTATATAAATGTGATTTCTTCAAACTTCATCGTTGCTTCTTTTCTTGTTTTTATTGATGTCATTCATACGAGTATAATGCATACGATCTTAGGGATAATGGCAAAGTATAGGAAATTTTTAACGACTCTTTTGCTGACAACGAATGCAGTATTCATTTGTGTTGTTGTTGTTGAATTTCAAGGAGGTCTTAACTTGTGCTCATTTTTTGGTCTTCAGTTAATTGATAGATTTTGAACAGGAAGTTGATGAGTTACACGTTCATAAACCAGTTTTTTGGTACTCTACTCATGGGTTTAGATGTCAATTTCCAAAAATCTACATAACTATGAAATTCAACAAAGGCCCATACGTATTCAAAGATACAGGTGTAAGAACCATTGGGCAATAATTAAAAAAAAGAGAGAGACAAACAATTAATCATCTAAACTAAGCTTCACAAACACAATTGGTGGTTTAACAAGATTTTGTTAAGGCATGGTAATGAATTTCTATAATGTTCATGTGATATCGTCAATTTTTTTTTTCCTTTGCATGTAGAAACTCAATTCTTTGACTAAGTGAATATTAGTTTATGTCGTCCCATATTTCAAAAGTTTTAATTGTAATAAATATATTTCTATTGCCACATTATATATTTACATTTATTGTCTCGTCTTCCTTGTATATATATCTATCTAATTTAACTTTGCATGTACATATTTTCAGTGCTCAACACGTATTTAAACAGTCTTCAAGAGACATTTAAATTGGTAGGGGTGGTAGTTAGATGACTTTATGGTTCTTTTGTTCAATTTTTAATCCTTCTTTTTTCCTGTTTCACCAAAGATTTTGAGTGTCTCTTAAAGTCTCGTTTGGAAAGTCATTGCTTTTAAAAAATATATATATATATATATTTTCGTAAGCACATTTTTTAATCACTTCTTTTACTTTGCATATATACTAAATTGTTATATTATATTTTTCTACAGAAATTCTAAAAAATAGCGATTCAAATAAACTCGACCACTAGATGGCATTTGATAGGTGAGTTTCATGTCGTCTGCAAGATTCCAACTCCAAATGTCACATCCATCATATCGGCTAATAAGTTTTACTTGCACTAGGATACTGACATATCAGCACCCAGAGGACTAGTAGTTTCTTGACTCGGCAACTACAAAATGTTTTTTGACTGGATTATAAAAGTTTGAGAGGTCGAATTATTTTAGCTTCCTACAATTATAGGTTGAGTGAGGGCTCCAGTCCTCTTATGGTTAAATGAATGAAGAATGTCCTCAATTGCCGGCTTAGAGTTAATGGAAAAAATTTTCAACTGCAGTCTTCTAGTTTAGAGGTGGCCTAATCCCTCCCTGATTTCTTTAGATCCACCCCCTAAAAGGTGGAGTATGGGTACATAATTGGTGAAAAAGTCACTTATTTGTGAAGATCACTTATTGTTAATTGAGAAAGAAAACAAAAAAATAACTTAATCTTTACTAAAAAAAATGTAATTATCTGTAAAAATTGCTTCTACATATATGATTTGTAAATAAAAACACAATTGTATGACGTTCCTTATCCAGTCATTTCAACGGGATTCTTTAGAGATGGGAAAATTTGTACTAATAGACAGGTGTAACGGTGGTGTATCAACGGGTATGGCAAATTGTTGAATAACCACAGCCCATAACTGTTGTAGGAACCTTTCAAAGAATTTTGCCAACTTCGCTCCGATCCTAGAAATCTTGTCGGTCCAAGAAATACATGAGCAGTGGTTGATCACTAGTTCACACCAGCTGCCGATGTGTGGATGGATCATTTCATCACAAAGATTATGTGTTCAAATTTTACTATTAATGGAAAAGAGTACTGGGTGACCTGTAAGTACCTGTATAAGTAACTTGAGACCTTGCACGAGTAGTGGTGGTGACGAACTAAATTCATCCAAACTTTTTAACAAAAAAAAAAAAATTAAAGACACTTGACACCAGGAGGGATGTATAGAAATCGAATCTGGTAGAAAAGATACAAGATAACACCTGCAGTTCTTGCAAAGTCAAGTCCACCTCTTGTTTTACTATATTATCTTCTCTCATAAGCTACTCAACAACTGCTGTTAACTTTGAATCTTTAATTCATTCCTTGAGCTAAATATGGATGAACCCACAACCCCAACTTCCTAGACTCGGGCAACAACAACATGGCTCACAAAGTCATTGCAGTTGCCACTGGTGAAGCTCACACTCTGGCTCTCAGCGGTAATTCAAAATTAATTGATATGGGTTCTATAATCTTGTTGGAATTTTTTTTTATATCGCTTAGTAGTGCAGTTTTTGTAATGCATCTCTTTTCTTTGGAAAAACAGGGGATGGAAATGTGTATTCTTGGGGCAGAGGGACCTTCGGTCGTCTGGGCTGTGGTTCAGAATCAGACCAACTTTTGCCGACCAGAATCAGATTCTTTCAAGAAAACAAGCTTAGAATTGTTGGGATTGCAGCTGGGGCTTATCATAGTCTTGCTCTTGCAGGTTCTTTTACTTTCAAGATTGATTATACAAGTTCTGATATTTACCTTCAGTAGCTTTGCTTTATTCCCTATTAGATGATTTCTTCCTAAAGAAATTTTGGTTATACCAATTATTTTACTAGCATATTTTGACATGAATTATGATTGAATTTACGATATGGCGGTGGCAGATGATGGATCAGTCTGGGGCTGGGGATATAATGTATGTATCCTTTTGCAGTTATTTTTGCCCGTAACCTGTTTGACTTAGTGATCAAGATTGCATTTTGAAAATTCTGTTCATTTCTTTTTGTGGGTTTGCCATTTTTTTCCTTTCTTTGGTTGTGGAAATTTTGCCTATCCTTGACTCTTACATGGATGGCCAAATTGGTAGCCATGAAGAGAATTCTTCATTGCCTTGCTTGTTAGAAGGGTTTCTTGGATTGGGATCACCAAATTCAGCAACGGATAATTTGGAAACTGAGACTAAGGCGCCCTTTAAGGTATTGGATGGCTTGTATTTCTGGGTCATTTTGGGGGGTTTTCTAGGTTTTGACATTGAATTTTTTAGGTCTCTTCTGTCAAAGCTGGGGGAATGATGTCTCTAGCAATTGATGATCTTGGTGGTCTCTGGATATGGGGCAACTGCCCTCATCCTCAGGAAAGCATGTCACGCCAGGGGGAATTCTCTCTTGTTAGCTGTTCTGCCCCAATTCCTGTCTGGAATCTTCATGGTCACACTGTGGTTAAAGTGGCATGTGGGAATGAGCATGTTGTAGCATTAGTGAGTGCTGAAGAAACTTATAGTGGCAATGACCTTTTATGCTATTCCTGGGGTTCTAATAGCCATGGCCAGTTAGGCTTGGGAGATAAAGAGAGCAGGTCATGCCCTGAAGTTATTCAAGCATTTAATTTGGATTCTCAATGGGAAGTATACGAGGTAGCATGTGGTGCTTTTCACACAGCAGTACTGACTAACAAAAGGCAACCAAGTGACACATTAGAGAGCTTTTGCTGGACTTTTGGCCTTGGGGAAAATGGACAGCTTGGCCATGGAATGACAAAAAGTGTCCTATCCCCTGAACCTGTGTTGGACTTGCCACAAAACACATTCCTTATATCTGTCGATTGTGGGTTATTTCACACCAGTGTTGTTTCATCAGCTGAGACGTGTGGTCTTGGGGAATGGAAAAGGGGCTTGGTCTATGCCCTGATGCTAGTTTCACGGGAACCGACGCTGGAGATGCTTTTTCTCCCTTGTTGATTACGTCCAATAGCCTCTACGGGCCTAGATTTCCTGAACCTGTTCAAGTTGCATGTGGTGCAGCCCACACTGTTCTTGTTGGAGATAAAGGGTATAAGCTCTGGTCTTGGGGCAGGGGACGAAGTGGAGTCCTTGGAAATGGTAAAACAGATGATTATTTTGCTCCTACACTTGTATTGTGGCCACCGCTGATGGAGGACTTCAGGAAAGAGGTACCAGGAAATGGTGGTGTTGGTACAGAAAATGAAGCAAAGAATCCCAAAGCAATTGCAGAGATGGAGAAGAGGTTGTCTGTCGCAATGGAGGAGATGAAGCTCCTTACTTCTAAGCTTTCCGTAATGGAAAGGTATGCTAGCATACTTCACGGCTCAGTCTTTGGGAAGCCTTTTGAAGAGCGAGATATCCCAATGTCACTGCAGAGGTCAGGTACATTTGACATTGCTGAAGAGTGGGAGAGCATGTTGGAGTCATTGGATCATGGCAAGCTTGCCCGACTGGAGATGTTCTACCGTAACATGGTCGCAGGTGTTAAAGACAAGCTGATGAAGAGGAGGATACAGGAATTAATTAAAGAATGCCTCAATTCAACAAGTAACGGAAACTAAAGGAAATGCAGTAATAGCATAGTCATGAAGATTTGAACTTTGTTATGAATTTGTGCAGGTTAGAATGCTCTATTAAAGGTCTATGTTTTATCACAGTTTTTCCTTGATCAGGAAGCTTGTATGCCTATGTGTTTTATTTTTATTTTTATTTTTTTTTTTTTTTGGGTTGAAATTTAGTTTGGAACAATTTTGTATTTATGGTTAGTAATATGAATATCAAATTTTTGCAAGTTATATTCAATCACATGATAAATGGTCCTGGTATAGTTACTTTTGGACAATTGATTACTAGTCCTATATTGGATCTTGTTCTTGGAACTTGTCAGAGGATAGGAAGCAGTTTCATTTGAATGTGTCAAAACACTTGATTTGGAGATGCTTGGTATATTCAGTTTTGTCCATCACTTCCTGTATATAAGATACGGCTGTGGATTTGCGACTTGTTAAATGATGGAAGACATTTTCATTCATCATGCCATTCTCTGCTTAAAATTATGAGTGCTGTACTGTGTCCAAACACATGACGAAGTGGCAGACAGAAGACATCACGGAGTGACTGCAACTTATCTTTGCCATATTGTAGAGAGGGAGACTGATATAATTGCAGCCAAGGTGGATAGTAGCTAAATAGAACATGACCATAAGTAGCTGCAACTTCAAATTTTGAAACCGCTGAATGATCCATCCAAGGCAAAGTGTACTAGGAGAAGGTTTCTATCCCTTACCTATTTTTTCCTCCCCAGTTGGGATCTCTTCTTTTTCTTCTTCATTTTTTTTTGTTTGGGGGGGGGGTACGCGTTTGGGGTTTCTAGTTGACATGTATGGCAATTTAGGAATTTCATCTAGATGAAGGATTCCTGATAGTTGACATCTATGACAATTCAGGAAATTCGTCTGGAAGAACTTCATCAATTTTTGGGCTTTTTAGTCTTCATATTGTAAACCTATTTAACTGATTTGTTACTTGAAATTGGTTTTCAAAATATCTCTAGGATTTAGATTTTGAATAATTCCAGCCATGGGTTGATTGAAACCTTGCAAAAAACAATTCATTGGTCATTTGTAGATTTACCCTTCCATCATATTACCTCATGATCCACAATGCTGAATAATGTAACACAAGTAATTTGTACGAAGAGGATAGAAGTGCAGGACTCTGCCCCAGAAAGTAGTTACCTCCTTGGGAAATAGGAACATGAAGCTCCTTGATTTGCTAACTTAAGAATTTTTCTAGTTCTCGTGGCCGCTTGTAGTACCAAGGCCCTGTTTGATAAATCAATTCAACACTTAAAATTAATGGATTCAAATCTAAACAAGTTCAGACCATTTGATAATCGAAAATAGAACATCTGAATTCATTAAGTGGCACTGAATTTTTTAGGCAAAACTTGCTCCCAAAATTAAGTGATAAGTGAATTAATGTAACATACATTCAAATATATTAAATTTAGTACTAAACAATTGAATCACTTAATAGATTTAGACTTCAAATTTCAGATTTCAGACTTCAATTTTATCAAACGCACCCTTATTATTATTATTATTTTCTGATACTGCTGTATAATCAAGTGTATAAGAACACTGCTTCCTCCTAGGCACCCTGTAGCTAAGCTGGATAATCATGGTGTTAAACTTAATATGAATAACATACGTCAACAGTTTGCTAAAGAAGAGAGATGGTAAAGTGGGAGAGGTTTAAGTAAGAGGTCTTGGGTTTCAGTCCTCTCGCTTACCCAAAAAAAAAAAAAAAATTGATGAAGTAATTTAGCATCTCAATTATGCTTGTTCATAGGCTTAACATACCTTTGTTAGTAGTGCTTGGTAAAAACCAGATATTTTGATATTCGTTTCAGAGAAACAAAGATGTTATTGGAATACCTATTAGCGGTAAATCAAGATTTACTATATAAGGATCCTGTTATGAGATCTGGCCTTATTTTCTTATACATGACATGAGAACAATGTCTTCACCATATGCTCAGTCAAAGAGTGAAGAGAGATTGATTATCTCTTGCATACCACTCCACGGCCATCAAGCCCACTTGCACAATTCATGCTAGCATATTCAACAATATCTGTAGAGGTGATTGAAGTAGTTCCACTGAATTGAGCAACAGAACAGTCTGTGGAAAAGAGGCTTGAAGAAGCAAACTCCTTCTGTCCTCCCAAAACTGGCATGTCCACCCCCATCTTGGCCCTACTGACATAATTGCTGCCATATGTCTGACCCAAGACTCCATTTACTGCACCGCTCAATGAATGGAATTTAAAGCTTAAATCAAGATGGGCAAAGCAGTCTTCATCAGTGATGCCATACTTGTGTATCCTTGATTCCTTCCCTGTGATAGGAACCACAGTCGCTTTAATCTGGAAGTTCCCTTCCACTTCTATAACTGCAGCATTGGTGTCTAGAGACCTTGTGATGGAAACACCAGGTGCTGTATCTGGTAGCCATTTGGAACCGTCACCTTCAGATAGGAGTATTGGTTGTCCGTCAAAAGCTAGGTCTAGGCGATCAACTGCATTGTCCCAAATTGCTGTCCTCTGAGCCCCAACAAATATGTGATGGTTGTCAAAGAGAATACCAAGGGACTGGACCCAAGTAAAGTCCCTTGTCATGTTGTCGCTTTTTTTCCCAATAAAGTGAGCATTGATATGTAAATTAGAATCGGAAACTATACAGAAGTCTTGGTCCTTTTTGCCATGGAAGTAGAAGGTAATTCCATCAGCCCCAATAAATCGTGGATCTTGGCAGACAGCTCCTGGCTTGTTGCAGCCTGGACATGAAAAATAGAATGTTTTGATTATTTTAAATTTTTTGTTACAGTAGAATTTAAAAAGAAACGTTCAGTATCGAAATCGCCCTAGATGTTTCAAGCAACCATTTAAGTTCTACAAATCCTAACAAAACAGAAGTGCGCTTTTTTTTTTTTCCCTCATTGATTGACTAGAAAAGATGACAAAATTAGAAGAAACGGAACTTACTGCAAACAGGGCTGCAGGTAACACAGTCAACCTCACATTGGTCTGGACAAGAACTTGGGCAACGCTGTTCCATGCGGTAGCACCTGGGGAATCTATTGTTCTTGCAATAGACTCTTTTTCCAGATACTTCTGGTGGTGGACTAGGTGTAGATGGAGGCGGGCTCCAAGTTGGTGAGGGCGGAGGAGGTGGGATGGAGTGTGAAGTTGGAGGCGACGCTGGAGGGGAAACGGGAGGGGGACTCAAAATTGGGGTTGGTGGTGGAGTTGCTACTGGAGGAGGACTCAAAGTTGGTGTCGGTGGAGGTGGGCTGGAATTCGAAGTAGGGGGCGATGGCGGAGCATGAACAGGAGGAGGAGGTGGTGAATGATAGTAATGAGGTGGTGGTGGAGAGCGAGGTGGAGGCGGTGACCGTCTGTGTCTTGGTGGTGGTGGAGAATGAGGTGGAGGCGGTGAGCGTCTTCGTCTTGGTGGTGGTGGAGGCGGTGAGCGTCTATGTCTTGGTGGTGGTGGAGGACCTGGAGGTGGCTTTGCAACACAAACAGGTAGGCATTCCAAACAGTCAACTGCGCAGTAATTTGGGCATTCAACGGGGCAGTACTGTGCCGGCTGATTGTAACATGCACTGAACTTCCTGTCAACACATCTAGCCGTCCCACGTTTGGAACCAGTGGGTTGCCCGCTTGCCATGACCGCCATAAGCAGAACAATGCTTGCAAGACGGCAAATCATGGCTGGAGCGGCCATTGATTCTTAACGCAGTTTCCAGCTATTTTGAAGGAAGTTCTCTTTTTCAGTTGTGCTTTGATAACGTTGATTAGCTCCTTATATACAGGTAAAAAGTGAACGTACAATTGCTCATTAAGCTAATGCACCCTTAAAATTGCATTACTAGCCGGCTAAACTATTGCCTGATCGAGTTGGAAATAGGAGTGTTCCTTACTTCTTGCCTCTTCAGACTTAGGTTAATTACGTTCCACATGATCTTAGCTTAAAAAATGATCAAAAATCACTGAAATCTATCAGAGAGGTTCAGATATCTTTGATCTTTTTTATATCCATTGTTTAAGTCAACTTCTAGCATTTAACCTGCTAAAAAAAGCAAAGGGGCTTCTTACTCCTTGGCTCCTGCAAGTTGTAACTCATGTTAAACTCAAGGAATTAAGGTATGTAATGGGGACAAATCTTCCATTCAGGTCTTCTACTACTTAGATTGCACCTCATCTGGCGACTGGCACTCACTTTGAGTACGATCTATGTTTTTGACTTTCATCATCCCTTGCATTGTGAAGGACGTATGCATGCATTGCCCCCTTATTGACTTTGCTCGTGCTCAAACCCTGGCTGAAAGAACAGAAAACCACCTTCAAGGGAAAAGGGTTGATTGTGTATTCTAATGCTTCATTTTTCATAAGAAAATTCTACAAGCTGTGCTCTTCTAGATTATATATCAAGTTACAATCACATGCGTAGCACCCCTCGTGCTGAATTACCTAGATTCATGAAATTCGTTTGTTTTTTCTCTGCGCTTAATTTCAATTGAAATAGTATATACATTCTTTTTTCTTGCTTGATATTGGTTCTTGAATATTTCCAATCCCAACAGATCAAATAATTACCAAACTCCATTTTCTTTGTGTACCCATCATCTGTTTTCCGGACGTGATTTTGGATCTTGGCCCTAATATTTAGTTCAAGCGCATGCATACCCAATGAATCTGGTAGTACGTCTAGTTTATTACACAATCCATTATCTAAATTCACACACACATTGACTGTATCTCTGGAGCAATATTAAAAAAAACTTTTTCATATATTATCACGCCCTATATCTGAAACATAACACCGCCATACCCTGTGATCAATTCATAAGGTACAAGGTAACAAAACTAAACTAATTTCAAATCTATCAAAATACCAATATAATGTGCAACTACAATTAACATTTTCTTCGTCACAACTAAAGTAAATATACATTCACGAGTTCAAGTTCAAGGATTGAACTTGATTACAAATGTATATACATATTTACTGTCAAATGCTTACAAGATTAAAGGAAAGTCAATACTTAAAACATAAATTTCTATTTTCTTGATTGTATAAACAAAATTATTGTCAAATGCTTATAGGCCGACACCATTTGATGAGAAACTACGTTATTTTAAGTTGGATAGAAAACTTGGACAGAGGAATCAAATTGCCATTTTGAGCCCTTCCTTAGCAGCCCACATTTGAAGCAAATCAATCACTTTCCTTCCAAACCCATTTTAACTCAGATATTATCATTTTTCAAGCCTAAATCAAGCCAAAATGACAACCATTATCCCATAATAAAATCTTAAACATCAATCCATCCTGAACATATTATCCAAACCCCTCAATAACCAAAATAATTCACCAACTCACACATAAGAAACTTGATCATCAATTACCTGATCAAATCTTGGATTTAATATCAAATCATAGTAAATACTTACTCTTATCTTAATCAAAACCCAAAACATCATAGAAATCTCAAAGATCCAAGAAAACAGTAGAAAAATTGTAAGATTGATAGGTGGGCTATTTGACCTACTCAGCTCGTATTTGAGTGTAAATAGTTCTTTCACCATTTAAAGTTAAGTAAAGCTTCACAAAGTAACAGCTAGCATGTTCACCCAAAGAAGTAAAGCTTGCTATTTGCTTGAAGTAACCAAAAGGATGTCAATCAAATGCATTTTATTTATAATTTATATTTATAAAAATTCTGAATAAGATACAATCTTATTATCTGGCCTTATTTTTCTCATCTTTCTTTTTTGACAGGAATATTTTTCTCATATGTCATGAGAAAATAAATGTTAACTTATTTCTTGGCCACATACAAGTTAACTCGAACAATCAGAAGATATATAATTATCTCTTGCACACCACACCACGGCCATCAAGCCCACTTGCACATTTCAAATCAGAATACTGATCAATACTCTTTGAAGAGGTGATTGAAGGAGTTCCTTGGAATCTTGAAACTGCGCAATCCGTTGAAAAGAGATGTGAAGAAGCAAATTCCTTTTCTCCACCCAAAACTGGCATGTCAACTCCCATCTTCACCCTGCTAACATAGTTACTAGCGTAGGTTTGACCCAAAACTCCACTGACTGCACCACTCAACGAGTAAAACTTGAAGCCCAGATCAAGATGTGCGAAGCAATCTTCATCAGTGATCCCGTACTTGTGAATCCATGAATCCTTCTTTGTGATAGGCACGACAGTTGCTTTGATCTCGAAGTTCCCTTCAACTTCAACGATCACAGAATTCGTGTCGCGAGACCTTGTGATGGAAACGCCAGGCGATGTAGTTGATTGCCATTTAGCACCTGCACTGTTGGTTAAGTATATTGGTTGTCCATCAAAGGCCAAGCCTAGGCGATCGACTGCATCATCCCAAGTCGCTGTCTTCTTGGCACCAACATAGATTTGATGGTTGTCAAAAAGAATACCAAGGGATTGAACCCATGTGAAGTCCCTCTTCATATTTTGGTTTCTCCTTCCGATGAAATGAGCATTTATGTGCAGATTAGAATCGGCAACTATGCAGAAATCACGGTCCTTCTTGCCATGGAAGTAGAAGGTAAGCCCATCGGCTCCAATAAATCGTGGATCTTGGCATACAGCTCCTGGCTTATTGCAGTCTGCTCATGTATTTTAGCAAATGCGGTATGTTATAATAGATCTATCAAGAACTTAAAATACAGTCTTTTTTTTTTTTTTGGGGAGGCATCAATGTCAAATCACCCTGATTATAAGGCTAATCCAAAAGTTGTACTAGTTGCCAGTAATTATATTACTTGAAACAATTTTCGTTAAATACCTAGTGTTTTATGCTTCAAATAAAAGGTCGCAATTGCTGTGCATGAACTTTCTCCTCCCTCTTATTCTTTTTGGGCAACTACTGATGTATTGATTTAATACTATTATTTTCACCTCGTCGATTTGGTGCTTCATTGTTACAGGGAAAATTAGTATTTTCTGTGTTTCTGTTTCTTGCCCAATCGGATATTGCCATAAATATTAATTTCTCTTGGTACACTCTGCTCATGCATGTCACTCTTATATTGTCTCAATTTACTTTTAATTTTTAGGATTTGCATTAAATTTCTCACCCCCTAAATTAATTTGGAAAAACTTCATTCTACCCTTGCCTCCCTAATCAATAATAATTTTATGTCTGACCTATTCAACAGGAACCACATAATGAAAAGAAATTCAAAGACTTGGCTACTAAAAAGAATAAAACTAACATGAAATCTCTGTAACACTACTCTTTTAATGTTTCACTGTAGTGGTAATAGCTCTATAGACCAAAGCTGCTGGTTCTGCATGGCATGCGTAACTCATAGACATGGGTGAAATCTCTGTACCTCTACTCTTTTTATTTAGTGATGTAGACTTTAACGATGTATGTTTCACTGTAGTGGTAATAGCCCTACAGGCCAAAGCTTCTGGTTCTGCAAGTCACCATGTACAATCTACAATTTTTTTTTTTTTTACGTAGTCTAGATATTTTCATAGCCGGGATCAACATTTCTTCTTGAAAATCCACTGCTTAGATGAGAAGGAAAACATGTGCATGCAATAAAATTCTATGCAGAATAAGCCAAACACGTACAATTGCACTAAACCAAGTTCCTTTTTGAGGGTTGTAGGCTTTGAAGTAAAAAATTACTCAAATGATTTATCCTCCTCTTCCTCCCATACTTTCTAGGGAAACTAATTTTTGGATGGCAAGCAATCTTTTTTTTTTTTTTTAAATTAGTAATGATTCATGTGTGACATGGGGAACCTCAATAGTTAGAATGAGTCAACTAGCTTGAAGTTCAACTAATTAATATAGCAAATGACTGACAGGTCAACTACAAGTAAGTTGGTAAGAATGTAAGAAATTAAAACTTGTTTTGGCAGAGTATAAAATAAGGAAAAGGAACGGAAAGTGCGGAAAAAGGACTTACTGCAAACAGGGCTGCAGGTGACACAATCAACCTCACATTGGTCTGGACAAGAGCTAGGACAGCGTTGCTCCATTCGGTAGCATCGGGCGTAGTTTCTGTTATTGCAGTATACTCTTTTTCCAGATACTTCTGGTGGAGGAGTAGGTGTAGATGGAGGAGGGCTCGAAGTTGGAGTTGGTGTTGGTGGAGGAGGTGGGGTGGAGTGACTTGGAGTTGGAGGAGGAGGGCTGAGAGCCGGTGTCGGTGGAGGAGGTGGTGCAGAAGTTGGAATTGATGGAGGAGGTGAAGTTGGTGGGGGATAAAGAGGAGGAGGTGGCGAATGCACGTTGGGTGGTGGTGGAGGATATATTATCTCCGGCAGTGGAGGAGGCAGCAGAGACGGAACATCACAAACAGGTTGACATGAAGCACAGTCAACATGACAGTCACGAGGGCAAACATCAGGGCAATACATTTTGTTATGGTAACAAGGGGAAGCTTTATCTTGACATTTCACCATCTTATTCTTGGGACCATTAGGTTGAGCCTCGGCCACGACCACCATAAGGACGAGGACAACACATGCGAGAAGGCGAATCATGGCCTGAACCATTCTGGTTTTGATCGATTTACTAGCTAATTATTACAACGTAGGATCAATGTAATAGGATTTTGGTATGTGCAAGTTAGAACCTCGTTTCTTTATAGGCTTCAAAAAGGTAAAAACAAAATTGAGTATGAAGTTGTGTGACCTTTAATCTTGCATACATTGGTTAATAATGATGATACCTTCTCGCATTGAGAAGTGAAGTATTCCTCACTTCATGCTGCTTCTATGGTTCCACATGGGCTCATAATCATGAATGTCAACCAGATGATCACGAATTTCCCGAGTTAAAACTTGAGATATTACTTCTTTTATTGTGTTACAATGTACAAACCTCTGCTGAACAATTCCGGGTGACATTGGTAGATCGGCCAAAAGGTGACAGCTTAGCACTAAGAAGTCAAATCCCGAATCAAAGTAATCAACTGATTCATTGTGGAGGACAGAGCCTTTCGTCGCAGGTTTTGGACCTCTAAGCTGTTGAATCTTCAAGTAGAATCAACATTTGCAAGAAACCTTTTGACCCTTCTGAAATAGTGGATTGTACAATGCTGAGCTGACACTATAGCTGGGCTAAATAGCAGTTTTTTAGGAAAATATCCATGTAGGGTTGGTATTTCAGATCAATACATTTTAAAAGCTTAAGAAACTACAACTAGTAATACGCATGATCAACTTTCCAAAATCACATGCCCTAAAGGTTAGATCTATTACATCTAATTATTTGTTGGTTATCTATATCAAAAAGATTCATGTTTCCTTAGTAAATTCCTTCCGTGGCATTGCGAAGCCTTCTTCTTGTTTTCCTCCTCCTACGAGCCCGCAACTCCCGTACAAGGAACTATTTATGTTCATACTATTCGTTTTTGTATATATGTAGTTGCATAGCTTTAAGCATTGTAACAGCATGTCGCACGCTGATAATTTCAAAGTTATAGACATATTACAAATTAGTTCAATCCTTAATTTTGTCTCGCTTGGAATGTTAGAGATATGCACAATTATCTACAAATCACGGGTCCAAATCCCTAAAATGTATGTATAGGAGATAAAATAAAAAATCAAGTTGAGGTGAGCTCAACTCGAGTTTGATCAATCTCGAAGTTGAGTTGAGTTCAATCCTACTAATCGAGCTATCGAGCTCGAACCGAGTATACGAGTATAGAGATATTTAGTTTGGTAGATAGCGAGCATGCTTGAATATATATATATATATATATATATATATATATATATATCATTAATATTTTTATAATTTATTAAGGATAATTTTTTATTATTTAAAAAATAAATATAATTATTTTTTATTTTTTAAACTCGAGTAGGCTCGAATTCAAACTTGAACTCTAACTCGAACTTTACATTGCAAGTTCGTTGAGTTTGAGTTTGACTTCGAGTTTGATAAAATTTAATCGAAACTTGACTTGATTAGGTCAAAGTTCGATTCGAGTTGATTTGTTTGCACCTCTAATCAAAGGTAAGGTAGACAATGGCGTCTACTTTGTATTTCATTTTTCTTGTTTCTATTCTGAATTTATCATCACATTCAAGTTCAATTCCTGATGGCTTCATGCATTGCCTTTCTGATCATGATCATGAGCTCCAATCAAACGTTTCAATTCTCAGTGTCCTGTATTCCCTGCAAAACTCTTCTTATCAGTCTATCTTGGAATCTTCTTTGAAAAACCTCAGATTCCTGAAATCTAGCACCCCAAAGCCTCTTGCCATAATCACTCCTCTAGCTTACTCCACTGTTCACGCGGCGGTTGAATGTTGTAAACAGCATGGTTTACAACTTAGGATCCGAAGTAGCGCCCGTGACTACAAAGGCATGACCTATCAATCTGAAGTTCCATTTATCATTCTTGTTGTCATATTAAATCAAGGCTCAAAAATAGAAATTTTTATATTATTATTTAGCAGTGTTTTAGTCAAATTAGATTTTTGATAATTCTAATGGAGTCAAGTTATGGTAGTTTTATTGTTTAGAATTAGTATTTGACTGTGATTATAAGACTTATTTACCAAGTCACCTACCCTATAAATAGTGAGTCTTATTATTATTATCAGTTGAGAAGAGTGAGATTTGAGAGTCTTGTTATTATGTGTGATTATTGATGTATATTATTAATATTATTCCTCTACTCCCACACATACTTGTATGTGTGTAGATTGTCTCCCTCTCCCCATATACATTGATTGCATTGATTACATTGATTATACGTGAAATTTTTGGTTCTACATCTGGTATCATTGAGTGCCTGTGAACATTGAAAAATTAACCCGACTAAGATTAGTCATGGATGTTTTCCGAGTTATCCACTGTCAGAGTTAGAGCATAAGGTTTGCTCAGAAGAAGTTAGAAGGTTGAGTTAGACCACAAGATTGGTCATGGTGTATCTAGTTGGTGAAAATTGGACCATAAGATTGGTTCAATGGAATGTTAGATTGATTTATTGATTTGGGGTTGTGACAAAGATCGAGAAAGAATCTTGTCACTTGAGTTGTAATTATCAAATCACAAAGTGATGAGTTATCAGTAAATTGACATCAAATTGTACGACGAGAATAATGGGTGGATTATTGTAACAAGAGAAGTGTTTGAAGATGAAAAACCAATTAAGGTGGTGTTGACTAAATGTGCAAAGGAGATTAGTAATCATGAAGGTCACCTGATCCAAGAAAGAAGACCTTGATTTAAGGGAGCCAATGTTAGCATATTAAATCAAAACTCAAAAATAGAAATTTTTATATTATTATTTAGCAGTGTTTTAGTCAAGTTAGGTTTTTAGTAATTCTAATGGAGTAAAGTTATGATAGTTTTATTGTTTAGAAATTAGTATTTGATTGTGATTGGAAGACTTATTTACCAAGTCATCTACTCTATAAATAGGAGTCTTATTAATGTTGTCACTTGAGAAGAGTGAGATTTGAGAGTCTTGTTATTATGTGTGATTATTGATATATATTATTGATATTATTCCTCTTCTCCCACACATACTTGTATGTGTGTAAATTGTCTCCTCTCCTCATCATATACATTGATTGTATGAAATTTATCTCCTATAGCTTTTTTGTGAAATTTTTGGTTCTACAATTTTTGAGCTTCAAAATCTTAGGTCCATCAGCATTGATGTTGAAAACAGCAGCGCGTGGGTTGAGTCTGGTGCAACAATAGGTGAATTGTATTATTTCATTGCTGAGGAAAGTCCCATTCATGGCTTCCCAGCTGGGCTCTATCCAGGCGTTGGGGTTGGTGGACAATTTAGTGGAGTTGGAATTGGTAACCTGATAAGAAAGTATGGGCTAGCTGCTGATAATGTAATTGATGGTCGCATAATTGATGCTAATGGTCAAATTCTTGATGGGCAATCAATGGGAGCTGATCTTTTTTGGGCCATCAGGGGAGGTGGAGGAGCAAATTTTGGAGTCGTATTGCATGGAAAATTAAGGTTGTGCATGTTCCACCTGTTGTTACTGTTTTTTGACAATATCTAAGAATTTGGAGCACGGAGCCATGGACCTTATTAACAAATGGCAATATGCAGGACACAAGCTAAGTGAAGATTTGCTCCTGAGCATAATTATAACATCAAGAAATGATGGAACAACCCAAGCCACATTCAATTCTTTGTTCCTTAGAAAAGCTGATCAGCTCCTTGACATTTCCCCGAAATTCATTTGAAAAAAGAAGACTGCTTGGAGTTGAGCTGGATTGAGTCATTTTTCCATTTTTCCAAGTACCAAGGAGGGGAAAATATAGATGCACTAAAGAATAGAGTAGCCCCTGCACGTCATATGCATTTCAAGGACAAGTCAGACCTGGTTCACAACCCTCTACCTTATGAAGCTGTAGAAGAGCTCTGGAAAATAGTGTTCATGTCTCAACTCCTCTGGACTGGTCATACACTTGCATCGTTCTGGTGGAAGAATGAATGGGATATCAGAATCACAAACCCCATTTCCACATAGGAAATCTCAACCTGTTTATTAAAAGTTTTGGAAAGAGTACAGTTCTGAAGTGTCTTGTTTATTATAGCATGTTTGTGGTAAATTACTTGCCTCTCAGCTGTAGTTGACATGTTAAAATAAAAGTTTTGTATCCTACCATCTCTTTCCCGAATATTGCAGGTATGAAATTCATGCAACAATTATCTTATGCTGTTATACATCCTGCCTATGTTGTGTGATCCTGCATTATGTTTTTTATTGGAAAATTTCTACTTCAAAAATCTGTACTGTGTAAACATAATCAAAGCAATTAAACAAAAAATAATTTTAAAAAAAAGATAGAGAACAAATGCAAGACATTATTGTAAGCATCAGCTGACAACTCAACCTTTTCCATTCCATTTAGAACCATTGCTGCATATTTGGAAATTAGACCACTAAGACAGTAAGACATGCAAAAGGACTTGGGTGATTTCTATATACCAGTTAACGACTTGTAAAGCATGGTTGAATCTCTTCTTCCAAGCTTTACTTGCCATGTTGGACCCCCAACCTATAATCATACAGGTAAATAAATTTTAGAACTTATTTGCCTGTCTAAATGATGAAGAAAATAAAATCCGTATGTAGCTGCCAATCATGAAGAATATCTCATGAAAAATGACAATTTATGAATGATGTTAACAATTACAGCAACTAATGCATCCCTTGCCGCCACAAAAGTATGTACAAGGAACAACTCGGAGATATCATTTTGAACCCGTTTAGGCTTCCCTGATCCCAAAACCTCCAGCTGAATTCCCTTTTTTCCAATTTTTTGAGTTGTTATGAGTTCTCATCAAGTAATACTGATCCATCACAATCATAAAATTGGGTAGCTGCTTATGTCAAGAGAAAGTTATGTATCCTTCAAGCTCTTTGATCCGAAGGTTACTGGTAAGAGTTTCTTGCAAATATTATCTTCTAACAAACACCGTATTGGTGTACCAAATTTGAGTGTCAGAATAATAGATTTTCTTGAAAGAAATTTCACTCGTCAAAGTCAATACCAATTCAATTACTAATGCTATGATGGTAAAATGTATTCAGTATCAATTATAAAAATGATATCAATTTAAAAAAAATGATATTGAGCATCATATTATCTGACAAAACAGTGAGAATAACAAATTTTTATATTGCCTCAGAGTTGAAAAAAAAATACAAGAAAAAATTCACTAGTACAGGGAAATAGAGCAAAGATGTACACTTGCTACTTACAAGTTACAAAAAGAACAAATGAATGAAAGAACCAATTATGTTTGGACGGACAAAAAAAAAATATTGGACGTAATTAATCTTCCATGTGGACTCTAGATGAAAGCTATTCAAGTTAGAATTATTTCTAGTTTACCGCACTGCATATTTTCCTTATGACACCATTTTGGCCTGTGAGAGGTTCAATATCTCCCATTTTCAGCATGGCAGAAGCGAAATCCGACAGAAAGGTCCTAGGATTTTTGCTGTATTCGGAGACAATGCTATCGGTTGATCCTCCACTGAAAAGGGCTTGGTCTGATATAAGAAGACCTTTCTTCTGCATCAAATTCTTGAAGTAATTATTGTCAAATGAATTTGGTGTAACCAAATCAAGTGGTGCCAGTTTGCTGTTTCCCACTCCATTGGGTGCTGGGCATTGGCGCCTACGGGTGCTTGCAAATCCAGCATCAATATCTGTTCCGTTGCTATATATTCTGTTGCGAAATACAAAGCATTGTGCCTGGCCTATGGTGTGTGATCCTGCATTTTGTTTTTTGATTGGAGATTTAGATACTTCAAAAATGTTATAATTGTCTATAAACAAAACCAATGCAATTTAAACCCAAAAAATGCATACATATATATTGTAATCTTCACCTGACAAGGCAACCATTTCCCGTGCACTAAGACCCTTTGCTGCAAATTTGGAAATTAGATCACTTAGACTTGAAAATGGACTTGGAAGATCACTTTGTGCCAGAGAAAAACTTGCGGTTGTCGAGTCTCTTCTTCCAAGCTTTACTTGCCATGTTGGACCGCCAACCTATAATCACCCAGGAAATTGATTTTAGATGATAACTGTTGATCTAAGCTGTCAAAGGCTAGTACTACTGGCTAGCTCCCAATCATCATGAAGACTGTTACTTGAACAAGCATGAATTTTGTCAATGTTAATACTTACAGCAACTGATGCATCTCTTGCTGCGACTGAAAGTATATCTGCACAAGAAACAACTCCGGGACATATTTTTTCTACCTCGCGTTTTGCAGCTTCTATGACTTCAAAACCTCTAGTTGAGTTCTTGTTTGCCGCTGCCGCTTTCTCGCTTTGAAATGAAGGGGTCTCATCAAGTAAAACTGATCCATCACAACCCTGTAAACAGAAAATTCTCTTATTAATGTTGCTTACATTTTAACAATTCTTTAAAGCATATAATAGCGGTAAAATTTGCTCCCCCCTTTCTCCTAACCTGAACAAAGCAGTCGTGAAAATGGAGGCGAATGAGAGATGCTGCCATGCGCCGCTCACGTGACACTGCTTGACGAATAGAAGTTCGGATTGTACTCAGTGCTTTTGGACATGTACCATCATAAAATGTTGGAGATAATTGTGCTTCACATTGTATGTTAGCTAGCAAGAGTACAAGTACAGAAAATACAGCACACTTTGCAGAAAAAGAATCCATAATCTTTGTTTCCAATATTTTGTTATGCCAAAGAAAACAAAGATGCTTGAAAATGTCTTGAGAGATAAGATCTTTGCTCTTAGAATTGAAGATGCTTGTGAGGGCTTAGGACAAAGAATATTTATAGGGATTCAAGGTCGATGCGCTCCTCTTTTTTGGTTTTGATGGTCACTGTTTGCTGCTACGCGTAACTTGCCAGTTTTCCTTTTGCCAGATTGCCAGCCAAGAATCGAGAAATTTTTTTGGGAAAGCCTGACTTGTTCTTCTATAGTAGTTATAATTTGACGCAGCATGCACTGGATACAGTCATGCAGAAAATAATATAGGGTAACTCAAAGGTTCATTTTGGACTACCCAACTCCCATATTTTTGTACTGCAGCTATACCATAGTTCAAGAATTTTCTTTCTTGACAATTGATTCTAAGAGAAGCTCTTTCTTTAGATCTCTGCATGCGTTCTTTCTATCTCCCACTAAAATTTTCCCCATAATGCATTCCAGAAAATTTTATTTGGAATTCATTCGAAATTTACAACAATTCATTAGCTGTGATTCGAATAACAATTTTTTGTTTTCAAAACTTCTGAAAAAGACAGTTAATTTTCTTAGACTTTGTCTTTTGGGGGCTTGCCAAGACAGCCAATCGCCAAAAATCAATCATGGGTACCTAGCAACTTGCTTACCTAATACTATCACATGTCTTATTCAATTCATGAATATTTATAAAAGTAATAGTAGGTATTAGCTATATAAGTTGATTTAGTCACAATTGATAGCAGATAAATTTTTTATACTTGTTGACAAAATCTAAAATATACAGAGTCAAATGTACACCGAGACACGTAAGTTTGTAATCAAACGTACTACAGGAAATTTCCTAGGCTTTCACACCAGCTTCATCGTCAAGAATCGAAAGGCACCGCCACTATACTAATTGCTTTACTATCTTTTTCACACGGGTTTAACAGCAATGGTTTAGGTAATGAGTAATTGAGATTGAGAAATTTTTGACTCTAGTTGCTTGGTGGAAGTTTCTCACTGGATTTTCATTTCAAAGATTGATGCTTGTGGCTAAAATGAAGACATGAAGGATCCACAGGGTTAAAGAAAATATTTAGATAGACTAATCTTGTAATTAAATTGATTTAATTAATGATTGATTGGCATTGTTCTATGTATCTTCTGAAAAAAGTACAAAGATTTTTTTAGAGCATAAAAAAGTATAGAAATTTAAAACACATTGATCGGAAGGACCAAAAGGACATGCTGTACGTACTGTTTGGCGTTGAAACATAAACTGGTTGACATTGACGGTGGACTTGGGGGCCGATGAGAGGCCTGCATCTAAGTTTAGAAAATTTGATAACAAATTTAAACTTTTACTTGTGCAAATATGAAATTATTTTATGCTATTCACTTATTTTTAGGTATTTTAGATATTTCATTTATGATTAACATATTTTTAAATCTTAAATCTTTTTTTTATAAGTGGGGTTTGAATCTGAAACCTCTCATTTACACTTCTTCTCACGTACCATCCAAATTATTTTTATGGCATCAGTAGAATTTTATACTTCAGTCTAAATTGTCGCCTCAATATTTCAACAAGATTGGGGTATAGAATCTGATGGGACAATCAAACTGATCTCATGGGGTTTGTCAAATTGTTTGGCTTGATTGTAATGTCTGACGCATGTGTGACATTGAGACCTCAATCTATTTCTTGGCGAAAACAGAACCAAAATTAAAAAGGAAATGCAAATGCCCATAAGTAGGGGTATTAAAAAAGAACCGAAAAAGCGGGTAATCGAGAAAATTGAATTGATTCAAATTGAAAAATAGGGTGATCAATCCATAGTTTTCAAAATGGTTAGATTATCCAAATCTACTTGGAAAAAATAGATTATATTAGAGTATGATTTTCAATATTTAAAGATTGCAGTTATCCCAATCTACCCGCATATATATAAAGTTGTTAAAGTAACTAGTATCCAAACTTCAACTAATAATTATTTAGTCATTTACTAATAATTTAAGTTACGAGACCCATAACATTATACATTCTATTTTTCACAACTTATAAACTTGTATATTTAACCTTTTAATTTTTCCATTTTCTACATTTATTGCCTCTAATTTCATTTACTCTACCACTCTATTTTCCATCTTTCTTCGATTCTTAAAATTTCTTTTCCTTTCTCATAAATTCTATCCACTTCATCATTCCACTTATTTTATTTTTAAATTTTGAAGCTTATGTGTTTGGTTGTGAAGCAACCTGTCATCCTTAATAGAAAATATAAACTAATAATTTTCAAGAAATAGAGAAAATGAAAACAAAATATTTGGAATATTTTTTTTATCTATTTATTATGTTCTGATTTTCAATTTCATTAGTGGTTTTTTAGAGTTGTAGGATTAAACACTCTTATTAATTTGAAAAACTACTGCACTGTTTTCATTGTTAATCTATTTTTTGTCTTTTTTCTCCTACAGGTACAAGAGGGTTAGGTTACCTTGTATACCCAACTCTATCTTACAGGTTAACTGGTTAGTGGTTAACCAACTGAATAGAATTAGAATATGAAATATAATTTTGTTGAACCGCTACTTGTGATTAGAATCAGCGAAATTGCAAATGAACTAATTACTCGGTTCATGAACATCCCTACATAAATCTCACCACCTAGATTGTATTTGAGTCTTTGGATTACTTTGAGATTATATTCCGAGTTCCATGCATTCCCCTTTCTAGAACTTTGTAATTGAGAATTTTGAGCTACTAAACAATATTCTTTGTACCAAATAGATTTTTTTCTTCTTGTCTCTTTTTATCAAACTAACGACGGAAAAAAGTTGAAGTTGGAATTGGTTTTTCCTTATATTTTGTTTATCAAACCAATTTTGGTTTTTCCTTATGTTTATATTTTAACTAAAATTATTTAATTTCAAAATATACATAACATTATTAACTTTTAGAGTATTGATCTTCAAAGTGCATAGCGAGCTTTATGTGAGTATTGCACATTTTTAAGACTAAGTTTAACTGGTAGAACATTAGTTAGATAACTTTGAGATCTATAATTCAACTCTCAAATTCTTCTCTTTGCCTTTCTCTCTTGTAAGTTTTGGAATCTCAATTAAACTAAAAAAAAAAAAAAAAAGAGAGAGAGAGAGAGAGAATCCCACTTGGATTCGATCTCATTTAATTTTTGAGCAATGATGTACTAACCAATACCTATTCGACATCCATTTAAAAACTATTTGTTAAATAATATTGGTTATTGGAATGAATTACATTTTAGCAGCAACAATGGCCAGGTCAAAACCAACTAAATGTTGGAGTCCTTTATTGTATATATAAGTATTAGCTAGAGTTCATCAAAATAATAACAATACAGATTTTGGCCAGTTAATCAATTGTAATTATAACTGGCGTTTATTTGTCATTATACCGTGAGACATTATGTTTATCACGTAAGAAAGGAGCATTAATCTATCTCTTGCACACCACTCCACGGCCATCAAGCCCACTAGCGCAGTTCAAATTGGCAAACTCAAGCTTCTTGGAAGAGGGCAAAGCAATTCCACTGAACTTAGCAACAGCACAGTCGGTTGAGAAGAGGGTTGACGAAGAAAATTCCTGTTGCCCTCCCAAAACAGGCATGTCTACTCCCATCTTCACCCTACTAGTATAGTTGCTGGAGTAAGTCTGTCCCAGAACTCCATTCACAGCACCACTCAATGAATAAAACTTGAATCCCAAATCAAGATGTGCAAAGCAGTCTTCATCCGTGATGCCATACTTGTGAATCCTTGACTCTTTTCTGGTGATAGGCACCACAGTTGCTTTAATCTGGAAGTTCCCTTCTACTTCAATTGTCACAGCATTCGTGTCGCGAGACCTCGTGATGGAAACACCAGGTGCCGTTATTGATTCCCAGCTAGCACCTTCTCCTTCAGATAAGTGGATTGGTTTTCCATCAAAGTTCAGGTCTAGACGGTCAATGGCATTTTCCCAAGTTGCTGTTTTCTTGGCACCAACAAAGATTTGATGGTTGTTGAAGAGAATGCCAAGGGATTCAACCCATGTAAAGTCCCTCTCCATGTCCTGATTTCTCTTTCCAATGAAGTGAGCATTGATGTGTAGGTTTGAATCGGAAACTATGCAAAGTCCTGATCCTTCTTGCCATGGAAGTAGAAGGCAATGCCATCTGCACCGACGAATCGCGGATCTTGGCATACTGCTCCTGCCCTATTGCAATCTGCTCACAAATGTTACAGATTGTCATATGACAAAATCCTATAACGTTGAAAAATTTGTAAACTAACTAAGCACAAAAGTTAAATTAGGACAAGAATTTACTATGGAATCTAGCAACTAAGGTTGTAAAAGAGTTTGTATAGGGGGTTTTTCTAACAGCACCAAATCATCAATTGTTCTCGTCTTCCTTTCTCTACCAATTTGGCTATCTCATCATATAATCAATCCATCTTTGAATTGTAGTAACTCTTATCATTAGGTATAAAAATGACAAAAACTTGGTAACCAAGGCACAATATATTGTTGCATGTTGTCAACCCACATGGTTAATTAACTGCATCATTTCGTGACATCCCTTCTTGTAGCGAAAAAAAAGTACCACGTGATTAAGTAGTTAACTTCTTTTTTTCTTTTTGGGTTAAAGCAATTAAGGAGTAGAATTATTTTTTTCAACACCAGTCAGCAAGTACTGAGAAGGCAGTAAATAATCAAACTATTATTTCGCTCAGCTACCGTCGCAGCACTCCACCTTTCACTACGACCCTGTGTCCGAAAAAGTACCATGCAGCATAAGGGGAACAGATTAACCGCAAAAACGGAAATATGCAATGAATCAGAAACTCACTGCAAACGGGTTTGCAGGTGACGCAATCAACTTCACAATTATCTGGACAATCGTTAGGGCAACGTTGCTCCACGCGGTAGCACTTGTCATAGGTTTTGTTCTTGCAATAGACTCTCTTTCCAGATACTTCTGGTGGCGGACTAGGTGTAGGTGGTGTAGGGCTCGAAGTTGGTGTTGGTGGAGGAGGTGGTGGAGAACTCAAAGGAGGAGGAGGAGGACTCAAAGTTGGAGTTGGTGGAGGGCTCAAAGCTGGTACTGTAGGTGGTGGAGGACTCAAAGTTGGAGTTGGTGGAGGTGGAGAATATTTGGGAGTTGGTGGTGGTGGAGAATATTTAGTAGGAGGTGGTGGAGAAGTGAGTGGGTAGAGAAAAGAGTGAGTGGTGGTAGAGAAAACAAAATGTGATAAGAAAAAAATGTAGTAAGAAAAAGGTGGTGGAGAAGAAAATAAAATCGAAGAAGAAAGCGAGTGGTGGGGAAAACGATGATGTGGTGAGAAATGGTGGGGAGAAACGAAGAGGAGGTGGTGGAGGAGAATGATGAGGAGGAGGTGGGGGAGAGTAATTGTATTTAGGTGGTGGTGGAGATTGAGAAGGTGGAGGTGGCGAATATTGCGTTGGCCACTCGGCCATGACCGCCATAAGCAGGACAAAGCATGCAAGCAGGCGAATCATGGCGGCTCCAGCCATGATTCTTAATGGAAATCCTTCCTTGGCTAAAATTCAGAAATACTACAAATTGAGCTAATCAATTTGTGCTTCAATAATGTGCATGATATTGCGCTTCTTATATAGGGTATAAAAGCCAAAAAGCTCAAGTGACTGTTAAGTTATAGATTCCCTTAAGTCTAGCATGGCTATCTAGTTACATAAAAGAAACATGGCATCTTGAAGTGGAAGTTGGAAGTTTACTCAATCGATCAGAACTCACTGCTTCCTGATATTCCGATCGAGGTTTCACCACATGGCCTTTACACTCACATATAACCAAAAATCCCCAAGTGAATCGCAAAACTCTGTGATGCTATTGGATAATCCTAGTGTGCAATTCCCTCTTTGTCATAAATTATAGCCAAATTGCACTTCATCAGTGTTCAAATGGGGTACCATTGCATGCACTTAACAATCTTCCATCTTAGATTTCGTATCTGTAGCATCACAACTGGCCTGCTCCGCCCACTTGAGCCAAAATTGCCATGTGGTATACCATCGTCGTGGTATCTCATGATTTTTTTTTCTTCGCTTGTTTGTTCTTTTACACTTTTGTTTCTACAATATGGTTTACCACACACTGTAGAATTTCCCAAAAAATTAAATGTGAGATATACTGAATTAAAGGGATGGCAACAATTGAGATCTTGAAAAAACTCCCCGTTATGAAATGAGTTCTTTTGGTTGACCACACCAGCTCTGGGCTGTTGACAGGGGAAAGGGCCTTAGTATACTTGGCTCAAGTCTAGCCAGCATGGCCAACTAGGTTGCATGTATAGTTGCAGCATGCATGGCTGCTTCATCAGTTAAAAAGCTGGAGTACTAATCAAACCTTAGTGCATATAAACCTTCTCCAGCTGAACGAGGCTTAAGCTTAATTCACAAATTACCGAAAATGCTCGAGTCAACCTCCGAATCTTGAGATGTAATTGGCTACTCTTGTTGCACATTAATTCCTTAATTTATTATGGGTAATTACCAAGTTGCAGCATATTAATGTTCACTAGTATGTATTTGTGGGATTAGAAGTGAACTGAAACTTGGATTACACAACAATAGACTAGTCTTCACCTTCTTAGCTAAATTCATCCCTCATCCCTCCATTTGAGAAAATCTTAATCCACAGAAGGAGTTCAATACAAGAAATGACTAGTTTCTACCCTAACTTCTTGTCTTAAAAATTGATAAGTTGCCTCTTTTTAGTGAAAAAGAACACTTTGTATATTATACTATCCAAATCTATTTCCTTATCGTTGATATTGTTAATGAACACTTATTGTACTAAAATTTACATGTGAGCATGCCCCAATTAACATGTCTCCCTTACATTAAAAACTTTTCCTAATTAATTTCAACCTTTTTTGAAAAAAAACTAACAACCCCCTTCTCCTTTTAACAAATGCCCATTAGGTGTGTTGGTATCCATTTTCCTTTAGTAGGAACAATGGTTATGATCCTCTGAGCCTGGTGGGCTAATGATTTGAGCAATTAAGCATGTAAACATATATCAATGGTCAGAGGGAAAATTATATTTACTTTTTTTATTTCAAATAAAAAGTTTTGAATCAAGAACGTCCTACTTCTAATCCATTTCACTTTACCCTGCAATCCAATGCGCCAGAGGGCCGCATAAATTACCTTGCCAACGAGGAAACTAATATCCGCCTGTGAGTACACACCACAATGCAGCAAGTACAATCGTCTAGGCATATGGTACTACTTCTAACTTTAATTGTCATTTCCTTCGATTTTAAACAGTCAAAAACCCTCCAAAAACCGCACCAAAGCCCTAGCAATCAATCAGTCAATCAAGCCAAGGCATTGAGCTTCAGACTCTAATATTTCTCCGGCGAAGATGCCCGGAATGACATCAGATTCCGGCGACCAGACCACTTCCATCGTCCCGGTATCCCCAAACCCCCAACCTACAACCTACCCTCTCCACCACGGCCTTAAACCCCCAACCGCTCGACTCTCAGTTTCATGGGCGCGTGGCAACACGCTCCGGGTCATTGTTCTCCGTCAACCTCAGCCACCCGCAGCCAACGGCGAGGAAGAAGCCGGCGGTAGAGTTCTGGAAGTGAAGCTCAGCGACAACGGGAGGGTGAAATCGACGATGCTCAGTGGCGGAGGATCGCCTACGGCTCCGTAACTCCATTTGCGCTGCTTCAGAGCCGGAAGAATTCGATTTCGACTTTGTCAAAAATCTCAGCTTTGGACGGTACAGAATGGTAATTGAAGTACAACAATAGTAGAAAGTTGAAAATTTTTCGTTGATTTTTGAACTATAGTGATCCTGCAAAATAGATATTTTCTATTTCAAGTTTTTCTTTTATTTTTTCCTTTTTCTGGTTTTTTTGTACATAGAAACTTAAGGGCAATGCTCAAATGAAATGTCTTCTCTTGATGACATCGGGGCCATGTTCTACATGTAAAGCCAGGAAACTTTTGTAATTTGTCCAAGAATTATGGTATCCATTCACTAATTGATCAAGGTGGACTTTGAATAATTAGGTGGCAATACATTATGGAATATAGTAGGGAGATAAATTCTCTCCTTGGTAACCCAAAGTCGTCTCCTAGTTTAGCCATTGAAGACCAAAAGACAGTGCTAAAGGTGAATCTTTATCTTTGAGTGGTTCCTTGCATCTATTAGTGCACATCAGCTCTTTGCCTGCTTATCCATCTGGTGTCCATGTTAATTTTAGACTGTCCAAAGGCCAACATGTTTGAAAGCTGCCTGGGAGCTGATGGAAATATTTTATGCAGACCAGCACTCTCAAGCTTGGATCCCTGAAAGGCTTCTTGATTGGTTGGCTGTATGGATATTTTCTCTTTATAACCTGTAGTTTACTTTTTTGGACCTTTATTTCTGCCGTTACCCTGTGAATAAAGTTTAGGTGATCTGATGATTGGTTTCTTTTTCAGGATTACAATTGTCTATTCTCTGGTACTCAGCCAACTGTCCATTCAGAACTTGTAAACTTTCAAAAGGAACTTGTCACTCAGCAGGTTGCTACCCTGATAATTAACTTATTATCAAACAGAGCTAGGCACTTATGGCTTTGGCCATGTTCTTAGAAACTACTTTTAATTCTTACTGTTTCAACAATAAATGAGTTTTATAAGCTTGATTTATATGTGACTGGGATTGGCAGACATGAAAATTTCTGTACCAATTTCTGAGACAAAAGTTGAAAGAGATATTTGTGTAGCTCTTGATGTTGAAAGAACTCAACATTTTTGTTCTTACTCCTTTCCTTTCAGTTAAATATTATCACTGTAGTACTGCTTTTTTTAGCTCCATCAAGGTTATGCCAAATTTTTTTATCATTCTGGATAAAATTTTCTTTCTGGAAGCAAATACCTATTTGAATCGAATCATTATACTCGTTGATGCCGTATTTTCTTTTTGAAATATTTTCATTTGGTGAACCATGTGGTGTCTCAGGCAGTTGAAGATAACCCCAAGTATTGGGAAGCAATATCATCAACGTTGGCAATTGGCTGGCTGGAAATTGGGGTATTCATACCTTATCTTTTTTTATAGTGAATATAATTTTTTTTATACTGAATTATACCAACCTTTTACATGAAAATTATGAGTTACTGAGTTGTACTTTATTATTCTTGTTATGGATGTGCATAAAAATTCAAGTTCTGTGGCAGGTAAAATTGCTGCGGCTGCATGGATCATATAACTTTGATCAGCTTGGGAGTCGTGAGGTAAGTTATGGTAGTTAGTAGTTTGTGGCATGACTATTACCTTCTCATTGCCTGCGTGACATGATTTTCCTTAAAGACAATGTTGTCATGATTCAGTTGATCTTTTCTGGAGTAATTAATATTTGCTATATATTTCAGAAATTCCTTCTGTAATGGAATGAGAATTAAGCATTAAAAAAAATCGAATGAGCAAGGGAACCATTC
Source organism: Gardenia jasminoides (assembly GCA_013103745.1). Taxonomy (NCBI): domain Eukaryota; kingdom Viridiplantae; phylum Streptophyta; class Magnoliopsida; order Gentianales; family Rubiaceae; genus Gardenia; species Gardenia jasminoides. The sequence continues at coordinate 30,049,541 of CM023103.1, forward strand.
TGTGTTATGTATAGTGTATGAAAATATGACCCTTATTGCCATATATCTCCATTACTCCATATTCTGACCAAAACAGGGGAAAAGTTTTTCTGTTCTTCCTTTAACTTGAGCAGTATGCTAAAAGGAAGCAAATCAAATCTCCTAGCTTGTTTTTGATATTCAGCTCTGACATTTCTATCATAACATTTTGTTTGGGCAAGCTTTTTAAAGAGATAGTACAGCATTGATGTCATTTACTTACTGTGAGTTCCCAAATGAACTGAAACCTCTGTACTTTTTTTTTTTGGACCAGATATAGCTGTGCTCTATTATGATAAAAGGCTACTAGAATACCCGTGGAGAAGTGAGGGTTTTTTTTTTGGGGGGCGTGCATGAAGCTTTTGCTAGTAGGGGGTCCTGGAAGACTTAGGTTGATGAGGATCCAGAATATATGATTTGGATCCTTTGTACCAAAAACCAGTTTAGATAGTTCTCTGTCCTAGGAAAATGCTGGGGGATGTGTATTTGAACATTTGAGTGCTTCAAAACAGATGCAAAAATGAAGGGCATTTACTTGATTTGAGCTTCTACATGAGCAAAATTTATATCTGCTTGCTACTTATTCCATACTAGAGAGTTTGCATCTTTACCTTTTTTTATTCCTTGGAGTCTGTAAACACATGCGTGTAGCATATAGTATGTGCTTAACTGGAGGATCCAGTGCTGCTCATGAAATGGAGTTCAAATGTAACTGCTTCTCTTCAATTTTTTACTTTTGTTTGATCAATATAGGAATGGAAGCTTTTTCAAATTTGACTGATTTTTTTTTCCTTGAAAGGGGGAGGGGGAGTCTCTGGAATTTGGTGCATTTTTTACTGTGATTTTTCATTTGTTTTTCCTTTTTCTTGAAAAGAAGTTGATCTTTTAATTAAGAACATCATTAAGTTTCTGGAGATGGTGCTCATAGTGATGTAAAATGGTATTTCATGCTTTTCACCCTCTCTTAACAGACTGAAAATGGGTTAGTGGAAGCAGTCGCTGTACTTATATCAAAGATGCCACGTTTGCGCCCTGATCTGGGAGCAGACAAATTAGGTGAATGTTATAAGACCAAGCCTGATTTTGTGAAGGTAATTTTGGAACTTTTGATTGTCAGGTGACTCGTATCTAAGGAAAAAAGATATTTGGTTGATTATAAGTACGTTATCTCTGCTAGGCTTGGGAGAAATGGCGAGCACAAATAACTAAGCTGGACTGCAGTGCATTTTGGCTTCAATGTGAGCACCACCAGACAAGGGATGGGCTAAAAAATATACTTCAAATCATGCTTGGAAACTCTACTAGTTTGTCCAACGCAACATTTCACTGGATGGAGTTGTACATTGCTCACTTTTTGTACATCAGACCCTTCACTGCTGTTAGTAAATCTAGAATTCCTTTATGTAACTTGATGATTTCCATCTTGCATGTATTTACTGTGAATTCTGTTCAGTATTAGAGTGAAAATTGGCAGGAAATAGGGGTTGATCATTTTTTCTGGTGCAGGGTTTAGAAAGCATGTACAACTTAGCTCAAAAGTGCATGCAGATAAAACCAGTTTCTGGTCACCATAAATTGATTGGACTTGTAATTGGAATTCTTGGTGAAAATCCAGAGGTTAGATAAGTAATTTGGTTAACATGATGTTCATATTGTGGCCTTTCATCTAAAGATAAATAATTTGGTTTCTATTTCTTATTCAGGTTGTCTTATCAGAGTGCTCAAAATCATTTGGCTCCTGGTACGATTGCTATATTTTTCTTTTACTGATTCTGCAAGTAAATTATGGTGGTCTAACAATGAATAGAGAAGTAGAAATCTAAGTTTTCTTCATTTTTCACTCTCTAGTCTCAAGGGAGTGTGGATTATGTGATAGCAGCCAATGAGGCTTTTTCTATTTGAACAAAGACCAGAAGCCATAATATCACAGGCAACCTGAGTCAAAGCAAATTCTTCTCTTATATTAACCCGGACCTGTTAGATGGATTCATTGAATCCTTCATGAACTCAATTTTAACACACCTCTGCAAATTTTCATTTACAATTTTTTATTAGTCGGTGATTCTTTAAAGACAAGAACATGGCATTTTTACTTAATAATATCCAGCAACCATTTTTCTTGCTCATCCTGAAAAAATTTTGAATCTCATATATGCAGCATTAATGCTTCATTTTACTTTAACTTGATGGAATCTGCTGGAAAAACTTGCAATACATCGGTGTTAAGTCTGTGTAGCTTTTTTTTTTTTGCTCCAAAACAATAGCAAAAACATCAGAAACTTTCGTGATATCTGGTTGTTTTTCCCAGGCAGCATGATACTGTGATTACAGCCCTTCTATTCATTTTTGTCGAAGTACTTCCTGCATTTGTTATAATTCATCAGGACCCTTTTATCTTTTATATGTGGTGTTTGAATACGTTTGGACATAGGGACAAGTAAATCCTCTCATTTTGGGTTGACTTTTAGTAGTTCTCTTTGCCATCTAGTATGTTGTAAGCAGAACTCACGACATTTTTTATTAATGACACTGGGGGTGGGGATTTACATCTGGCACCATATGTCATTGTCCTTACAGACCCAAATGAGATGGTTGGACCAAATGTTTATGACATTAACCTGCATCTTTTACTTAAAATTCAATAGGATGATGGCACATGCTGCAGAATTGTTGACAGCAGGGAACATTCAAGCTGAAATTCTCTTGCACAAGGAACAATTTCAGTTGGGGGGAATCTGCATTGAGGAGCTGAATCGACTTATATATGCCCAAGTTCTATCTTCTCATGCCTTGACTTGGCAAGTAAGTGTAGTAAATCATTAGACAGTGTGGAAAATAATTAGACATTAACCTTAACAATTTCATTTCTTCCACCTCTTCATTTCCTTTCAGTTAACCATTAGCATTTGTTCCCCTGAACATTTATATGCATGGCGTAAAAGAGATACAGAAGCTACTATTTGAGTGAAAAAAAAGCCTAAACAGAGAAAGGATTGAATTAGTTATCCACTAGAAAGAAATAGTTTTTGTATGCACGTCAAGTTTATTTCATGGGATATCTTTGCAGTGTACACATTGTTTGCCAAATAGTATATATTTGTGACATACAAATGAAAATTGCTAGGATGTGCTATTGTTTTCCTTCTCACCTTTTCCATTATGGTCAGTCCTCTTAATGTACTTGGTTTATCTCCCTTCATTTGTCAACTCATAGTTAATATCCACAATGTTAATTATTTCCCTGATTTTGATATTCCCACAGATCGCTCCAATATATTTGTCTTCCTGTATGAAACAAGGAATGGGCTTATTGGAGACAGTATTGAGCAAGCAAGCTCTACAACATGATCAAGTACTTCTAAAGGTTACAGACTCAATCTTCTATAAGCTTGTATTGAATGTCTAATACCCTTCCTCCCTACCTCCTCGACCCCCTCTGGTTATGGTTGATGTCTCCACATATTGTATTTGAAGTGATGGTATCTTGTTTCTCGATGGAAAAATGAATTTCATCTTGTTTTTACGCAGAGCATAGAGATTTGCCGCCTTTACGAGCTTGGTACTGTTAGTTCTCACCTGATGAAGGTATGCTAAGATGCAAATGGTGATTGATTCATATTATGGTATCAGCAGGCACATTTGTAGAATATTTTCCGTTCGTAACTTATGATAGTGTTCCTGATATGAGCTTCCTTTTCTTGTTGAGTCTTGAGACTGTGGAATACAAGAATAAATGCATGTGTAGTCTTCACTAATATTGTGTTATATTGTCAAATAGATAACTGGAGTGCATGATTGGAAACATGGAAAGAAAGGTTCAGGAGTCTTCTGGCTTCAGCAAGCTCGAGATGAAGTTCGTTTAAATAGAATTGCAAAGCATTTGTTTGATTTTGTTGGAAAGTCATTGTCTGATGAAAGTTTCAAGGTAATGTATAAATATCACTAGGTTAAATTAATGAAACATTGTCTGTTATTTGCATTGCTAAATATGCAAGGGATTTGAGTGAGGGGGAATGGAATACCTTTTTTTATTGTTCAAAATTATGATTTTAGCAAGGTTTCACTAGTAGTTTACCTGGATCACAAGTGATGTTCAAGCTAATAGATTGTGGTTTTCCTTTAATTTATTTATGTGATATTTATAGTATACATAAGGATATTTTTGAAGTACACACGCTATCTTTTTGGCAACATATCCGAGTTATGGTTTATTACATATCATGGCCAAATTTGATTGGAGTTGCTATTTCCAGATTCAGAGGGGAGGTTTTGCAACTATTATAAAATCAATGTTGAAACGTGTCATTTACCCTGACATCAATTATATATATTTGATCTTCCCTGGAATTATGCTCTAATTTTCTAGTTTCAGTTAAACTTTGGTTTAACACTATGGAAAGTTACCCAACTTTTATGAGTTATTTGCTTACCCTTAGCTGTTGTGAAAGTCAATCAACTGAAGTCATGTTGCATTGGATTATAAACAAAATAAATTTGCTTTTGTGTTGCAAATTAGTGTGGTGCCTTTACCTAATTACTGTGGTTTGTTGTTGCTTCCTCTGTAGCAATGGGAAGGACTTATTGAATTGCTAGGACCTGAGTCAGGGATTGCTGGGGGACTCGAGTTTTTGAACAAGTATGGATTTGCTGATCTATATGGTTGTTTGTTCAGGCAAACCAGACTCAAAATTAGTAGCATTATTCTCAATCTCATTTCATTCTGCCTCTCCATTTCGCTGACAGGTACAGGGAATTTAGGCGTTCTCTTCAGCAGGTTTACAGTGGAACAGCTACTGATGCTGCTCAGAGAGCTGCTGAAGCCCTTATATCAGTATGTTCCACACATTTTTAACCTATCATATATTTGCATTCATATTCATTGAAGAGATGATAATCGAGTAAAAGCAACAACAAAGAAATTGAGCTTTAAGAAATTCTAGGGTTACAAGATTCTAGTACTTTGTGCTAGTTTTTAGACCTCTTACAAGAATTGATAGAGAGACTTTGAATGGATATGATTGTCTTTTATGATTGTTATTATGGTGCACTCCATTTAAGGATAACCTATCGTCCATTTCTCTGAATAGATAAATTAAATACTTAACTTTTGCAATTCTAACTTCATATTCTTCTGAGCAATGATCATGCTAGTAACTCTGTGCAGCTTATGAGAAACCCTTCTACACCTCAGAGATTTTGGCTGCCTATTCTACATGACTCGGTAAGCTGCTCCTAATCCTATATTCTTTAGTTTTGCAGCTGTGCAAGTTTTGATTAGTTCATGACTTCCTTACCCCCACACTTTTTGTGAAATAGTTTGATGCATTGAATATAAACGCTACTGCCCCGTTATTAGTTGGTACGTAATGGCAATCCCATAGTTGCAAGATAATAGTTTCAAGATGCTATATGTGTTAACTCATAGTGGTTTCACTCTTTACCGAGTCCCTGCTGACCTGTTTTTGTGTTTTTGCAGTTGAAATTGTTTAACTGGGCAGAGCGTCCATTGCTTAATGTCTCACAGAGTAATGTGTTGTTGAACAAACTGCAAGAGTTGTCAATGGCAAGATTGCGGCCAGATTTTGTCGATGCTGACTTGCCACCTGAAGCCTTGAATTCTGTCAGATTAGCTATTGCCACTAATCTTGGACGGGCTATTCTTGAGGAGTGACACTTGTGACTCATTGCATTTTTCTTGTTGGTGGTGCTTTTCCGGATCATCCTGTTTGCTGGGCTGGGTTCATTAATTGTATGCCTCATAATCTCCTTGGGCGAGTTATCATTTACAGAATTGTTATGCCCAGAGATGTAATATTTTCTGCCACAGAGAAATCTATATCCGAAGCTAACTCCACTGTGGATTTTCAAGATCACTGATTGTCGATGCTCTTGGGAAAATAGAGCAGAGAAAGGAGCCTGGCTCATATCTGCACCAATTGATTTGAGACGTGGTGGATGATCATTGTGCCCCGAGAATCTTGCTACTGTGCCTTGAAAAGCAGAGATATTTTAACGTAAAATTACTCTCAGAATCCAGGATTAGAAGTTGGTTTTGCTTAATGTGAAGGGATGTATGGTCACTGAGCTGGTTTGAGGTGATAGTTCCCTGTGTACTTGACACTATTGTAAGTTCGTAACAATACTGTAGAGATTAACCCCCCTCATTGTACATTATGTTTTAGTACAAGTCACTTGTTACTTTCCAAATTGTACATGCAGTGCTGCAGCGCTTGATGTGGTATCTTAGCTTTCAGTTCTGCTCTTAGGCTTTACCTGGCATGAAAGTTTACCACCTGTTTGGCTATTAATTGGCAATGACATTCATAATCACTGTCGAAAGTCCTTCAATGGCAATGGCTTTTTGATATTCCTTTTCACTTGTTTGGTTTCTCTCTTCAATGAGAATCTATTTTGGTTTTTCTTCTTTTTTTTTCCCACCTTTTTTTTTTTAATCTCTAACTGTTTCTGTTCTCTTTTCTTTCACCACATTTCCTTCTTCCTCAATGTCTCAGCATCCCATCTGCAAATAATCTATGAAGAATTCAATATACCGAAAAATCCCAATTGAAAATTCAACACATATTAGAAAATCCAACATCCAATCAAAAATTTTTAACTAGTAGCCTTGAAAGTTTTTCAAATCTTGAATGCAATTGAACCATTGGTGATCAACCAAATCATTCACCAATCAACTTACCTTTTCTTTTTTTCGTGATTGTTACTTCTTGGACGAAGGGTTGGAGAACAACAGCTCGCGGACAGGAGGCCCAACGTTGGATGGAGAAAGGCATCAACAAAGGGAGGAATAAGAGCGACAACTGATGAGAGGTGAGAGAGAGATGGGAGGTGAGAGAGTTGAGAGATGGGAGAGAGAGATACTACTTTGGAGTATTTTTTTTATAATAACGCAGTAGAAGTATCCAATTTGGCTAGAAACGATGGAATACACACTTTTACATCTTCAATTATCATAGATTGATGTTGTATGTAAATGTTGTGGTAAAAGGAGGAAACACTCGAACATATGCTTTTCTTCTGTGAAAATGGTAAGAAAGGTTGGAATATCTCACATCTCCAGTGGGATGGAATAAGAGAATGGAGAACAAATTTTGCAAGATGGTGAGTAGAGCTTCAAGCAGCGAGACAAAGAAAGGATGGACAGGATCACATCCTGTTAACTGCCAACTTACTATGGCAGATTTGGAAAAATAGAACAAACAGATTTTTGAATCCTCAAAAAAAGGATGAGAGAGTAATAGTACAAAGGGTTCACCAAGAGTGGCTGGAGTATAAGGAAGCAACAATACTCAGTAGTGGAAGGAACATGGGAGAAACAACACCAGACCAGGGAGCGCACCAATGGACACTGGCAATTGAAGGCACAGTTAGAATAAATACTAATGCAGCATTATCATATAGGATGATCAAGTTGGTGTTGGGGATAGTAGCAAGAGATTGGAGAGGAAAGATTCTGAAAGCTTGGGCCAAGCAAGAGAAACAACAAGATCAAGCAACAATTCTAGAAGCGGAAGCCATTAGAAAAGCCATGATCATGGCTAAACAAGAAGGATGGCAGGTAGTAGATTTTCAATCAGATTGCAAGGTGACAGTGGATAGAATAAACATGAGAAAGACTGATGAATCTATGATTACTACTATCTTGGAGGATATCAACAATCCAAGGAAGTTGTTTCATCAATGTTCCTTTTCTTTTGTCCATAGAGTAGGAAATAGAGTAGTTCACAAGTTAGCAAAACATACTACTACACTTGGGAAAATCATTCCACCCTGTAGCTACTAGAATGTGCCCAGGAAGATATTGAGCAAGAGCTCCTTTTGTAATTTTAACTTGTAATTTCAAGATATAATATGAAATCATGACTTCTAACCAAAAAAAAAAAATTATCATAGATTGATTGTCGTAATAGTATACCAAACACTAACAAGGACTATAACTAATAATCATTCCCATTAAGAACGCCCTATCCCCTCCAACCAAAGGGTGGTTAATACATTATGAAAAGACTATAAAACTCGTGGATATTCCCTCCAACTAAACGGGCGGTTTATGTATTATAAAGATTATAAAACTCATACAGAAGGCCTATCAACCGGATTATTTGACTCGTATCACATTAACATTTTTATGAACTTAAATAGTCAACCTTATATGTGGATTAATATACTATTGTGTCCTGAATGAAACAAATCACATTAAGTGTAATTGCTTTATTGGGTAATCTCCAAAACGGTTCCTAGGAACAGTAATGAATATCATTTTCCTTGCACAAAATAATGAAAAAGGAGAAAACGTGTTGGCTTCTGGGAAATGCAACACTTCCTTGTTGACACAAGAAAACTCTGTGCCTGGATTTTAAGCAGCACAAGGTGTACCAAACACACAAACCCCAAGGGAGACTGGACGCACAAGGGTCAATTGCCAAAGGGCATTAACAGAATGTCATGGTAATATGCGTTGTCCTTTTTATATCTTATGCAAGTTTTCTATGAATTCCCTAATGCTATTCCGAGTCCCTGTCACAAGACGAAAAGCAAACCCCCTGCATTTTCTTTTCCAGGTTTATAACCTATAAAAGGCAAGACCATGCTTGCAAATTCAAATACTACCATGGAGCTGAAACTGATTTAGTCTAAACAGACATAAAACGAAATTAGTCAACTAAAAAAGGTAATACACGACATGAAAACAATCAAACAACATATTAATCAATATCACTACATTTCTGCCATTAAGAGTAAGAGGGATAAGGCCCCATATCTACATTACAGGAGATCAGGATAAAGAGGGTAACCAACAAATGAATATGGAGAGACCATTAATGTCAATGAAACGAATAAGAACAAATGCAGCGCAAAGAAAAGAAGAAAACTCTATCCTATAATCTACACATGATTGAAATCAGTAAATACCATCTCCCACTACCTCTCCCCGTGACAAACCATTAAATATCTCCAGAATCCTTGATCCTCAAGAAAGCAGTGAACAAAGATAAACAACCAAGATTTGAATGTTTCCTATACAAGAAATACTCTACTTTTTAAGGCACTCTGAAGTCTGAACTCGGAAATTGCACTAGCTACGCTTAAGCACGACACAGGCATCTTTGATCAATGTATTAATTACAGGCTGGAATTTTTCCAATATGCTGCCGATACTGCTTTTCAGAATAGCAGTCTCAGTAGAATCTAGGCACACCATATATCCCTAGAGTTTTTTGGGCAAGTTATAGGTCTTCTTCAGGAATTTCGATGCTGCTTCATCATTCCGATAACACAAAACACGCAAAAGCGTGTTTGGTTCAGTTGGATTCCACTGGCCAGATGTTGGTGGTAGTGGAAGCCTAGATTTTGCAGAGGAACCATATGCTTCCAGAGTCAACCGTCGGAAACGCTCAATCAGGCTTTCTGTGTCTGTTCGGAAAAGGGGAAGGACATCCCTCACGGTGTTAGAAAACTTGTTTATTACATCAGTTGGTAATCCATCACCATTGGCCCAGAATAAATCTTTCAGGGACTTGAAATCGTCCTCAATTATCTGGGAGTCCTGCCTGGAGAAAGCACGGGTAGGTCCTCCAGCCAGCAAAACCAACAGGAAACCATCAAAAGATGCTCTCATTATGTCTGCAACAATACGTGTACGAACCCTTTCATGAATAGTGTCAGCTATGACCGTCAGTTTCTGCTCAAGCTCCTGAAGGAAAGGCTCTATTCTGGATGACGCAGGCTCCCCAACATACAAACTGTCCCATAGTACATGACCAAGATCATGGAAAACGATTCTATAAGCCAGTGCCTCACAAATATGTTGAATCCCCTCAACACAAGCAGCTGGCGTGAGCTCAAACTTTTTGACCAAACCATTTGAAAAGTCTCTACTTGAGCCGATTCAGAGTTTCGGAGGAGGGTAATAATTCTCTTTTCCACATTTTCCAAATCTACCCTCAGCCTCTGTAAAGTGTTGATACGCACACAAAGTTGTGGTATCCCAAATAAGTTATCCCCATTCATTGTAGCAACCTGCGAGTTCCTCTTCTGGATACGAACTGGTTTCTCTTTCTTCTTGAACACCCCCTGAAATTTTGCCTCCATTGTACATCTTGTCAAAGCTGGCATAGTTGGGAGATATTTGTTCCTTGATCCTAAATTCAGATGCAATTAAGAAAAGAGAAAATATGAGAGGAGATTCTAATTACAATTTTTCTACTGCAAGATCATTGGGATCTACAATAATTACCACAGCCAGATTTTGCCTTCGTTGCATAGTACTGAAGGCATCTGTCAAGGCCAGTCATCAAATCTGGAAGAAGTGCCGGATGCATTGGTATTGGCAGCTGAAAGAATGCATCCAAGGTCTCGTCAACTATTCGTAAGACCTCAACAGCAGATGGGGCATATCCTTCTTGATTAGCTCGGGGATTCCATACCTATATGTTGAAGGCCAGAAGGCAACAACTTTTATCAACTAAACACAGAGGTCATTGATAGAACATATTGTCAGATTGACATGAATAAAGCTTTTCAATCTTCAGAAAGCACTAGTAATAAACTGAGCCATAAAGGAATAAAGAGAGATGCATTTAAAATAATTTCCCTTCAAGTCTACATATCCACTTTTATCATTACCAATCAATTAAAATAGCAAATTTAACTATGGAAAATTGAGATTCTTAATCCTTATTTTGGATCTCAGTTCAAAGATCCTTTCCCTTCTAGCAAAAATGATTCTGATGTAATATTGTGGGAATCATAGAAAGGTCAAAAAATATATTCCATCACAAGCATCCTAGGGAATGCAGAGCAATAAGTTTACCTCTTGTTGCAGATTTCGGTCAACCCATTCCTTTAACCTGTCTATTCTTGTCTTAATCCAATCTTTCACCATCTTGGCTATTGCACCTTCAGCTTCATAAGGGGCCATTTCACGAATAATCGCCTTCCCACCGTCATCACTGTCCACTGAATCCTCAACAGCAATCTGGACAAGATCTTTTTCCAACTTATCTGCGGCTCTCAATACTTGAACAGCATCTGGTGTCAACTCTGTTATACCTGAAATAAATTGCTTCAGCTCATTTCCATAGCAAGCATGAAGGGTGGCAACAGCAACACCTGCTGCAAAAGGATGCCATCTCTTCAGGATGGGACTGAAGACCTCCTTTTCATTACTAGCTAATTCGCCAACATCTTTAGCAAGAATGGCAAGGACTGGAAGAGGATTTGGTTGATTTCTCAACGCCCTCCTGCTTGAATCTGCCTTCTCCATTCTCTGCAAGTCAAAATTCAGAAATCTTTTTACTTACTAGATAATTTACAATCCATTTAGAATAGTCATGCAGTTCTTTCTTACATCAACAAACAACAGGACAGTATAAATTAGAAGTCCTCATTATTATTATTTTTTTCATTTATTGCGATAGAGAGCAATGACTGACAGAATCTTTATTGCTTTTTTAAAGACTATATGTTCTATAAGCTATTTAGGCATCAGAATGATTTACTAATTGTTCTATCTAATTCTGGAATACCAATCAAGTCATGCCTAAGCTGCTTGCAAGGAGATCAGATCATTTGCAACCCAATTTGTCTCTTTTCACAACATAGGGCAGTAATAAAGTTAATGTACCCTTGTAAACAATCTGCTGATTTATCAGGCCTCTTGTGGCCCTTGAACCAGATATCAACAATTTGCTGTATTCCCTCCAGTAAGGAGTACATTGGCAAATAAATTCATATCAGAGCAATCAAACTTGGATAGTCCATATTCCTTTCACAGTTACAATACGCTATCACCAAAGTCGAGCAATTGGTGAAAATTGTTCAAGGACCAGTTGAAACCTGACTCCACCGGCCAATATTTCTTCAACTTTGTTCATGGTTGTTTTCCAGCTCCTGAACCGGAGTGTGTCAAGTTAGTTTGCACCAGCTCATTTATTAATTCAAAATCAACATGATGCACATCCATGATGTATGACAAATTATCTCTGCCAGCTAGGTTGAGGGATGAAATACTGCTAGATATACATATCTCCATCATAACTATTAGTAAATATTTATGCCCTTAACTATCACATACTCCCAAGAAGTTGCCAACAATTTGGTACCCAGCACCAGATGAGTGCTCCAAAGAGAACCATTAGATAATTCCTGCACTCTTCAATCATAGATACATTCAGGATGCTATAGTCACAGTTCCTCTGAAATGCAGCTTTTAAGAGATGCTGAGCCACAGTGCCACCATTCCTTCGATCCCTGACACCCCCACCCTGCCCATCTTTGTTTTAAAAAGACAAAAAAAAAAAAAATGTAGTGGAATTTTGGATAACTTTGCATAGTTAAATTTTGTCATATTCTTTCTTTGACAGCTGGAGGGAAAATCACCCGTACAAATTCCTCCATACAAATTTCAAGTATTGATTTCATTGACAGCTGCCTTCTGTTTCTCAAAAGCAGTTAAAACTAAAAGTAACACAGAATATGAACTTGCCTGAGCAAAAGCAGTGCGAAGTGAAGATCTGATATACGTGTCAATCCTGCTGCGGACAACATCAACTTCATTCTTTCTCCGGCGGCGATATTCATTAGATATATCTTCAACCAAGATTTTAGCTGAGGATACCCCTAGAGAAACAATGCTTTGCATGGAATCAATATTTCCACTATCAAAGGTGTCATGATAAGCAAGAAGCCTTTTCTCAGCCCAACCAAGTATAGCAGTTAAAGTAGAACTCAAGATCTTAGCATATGATGGATCTTTTGTTGTTTTTGCATCTTTTGCTACCTCAGCAAGCTGATTATCAGCAGCATACAGCAAATCATTTGCAACTTGTCCAGTTGCTACATATCGGTTGAACAAAACCCAAGTAAAGCAAAGATTATGAAGCATTTGGTTTAGTCCAAGAATTCCCCATGTTTTTTTTATGAGTTCCATAACCTCATCAACTTCCTCGATGATAGATGTTTCATCATTAATGTCGAAGCAGGCTTCAAGTAGCACTTCGTAAAGTCTGAGATTCAATGGAAAACCATCAGCCCAGTGGCATGAATCCAGGACTCCATCAGATGACCTGCCCGCTAGAGCCATGACAGCACTGCGCAGAACTTGCAGAGATTCATTGTTTCTGCCTGTTTCTATTGGCCTATCCAAGGCCCCTTGGATAATTTGCCTCAGCCGCTGTGCAGCAGCATTGGACTTATTATCAAGTGGAACCTGAGGATGTAAGAGAAGCCCAGCCTCTAGAAGTCTCAAGTTTCTTTTCTGCCACGCATCATATTCTTGTGGATCAGTAAAATCTGCTGACTTGAACTGCTGTAACAGCTCCAGAGGAAGAACCATCGACTCAATTCTTCTGCCAACCTGTTGCAAGAAAAGTAAGAAACCTTATGATACATTAATATCATAAAATGTAGAAAAAGTGCAGGGCATTAGCAACCTACAAAGCTCCAGAATCGAGGCAAAGCCTGTGTAAAATGACACAGGAAAGATATTTTACAAATCACTTTGTTGCTCAGGTTTTGTATTAAAAATTTCACTTGACCAGATTTTATTTTTGACCAGTAATTTATTAGTACAAGCGCCACCCGAGAGAGAAATTTGTCCACAACATTCATGACAAATTAACATCCTAAACCAAACTTCTCAAACGGACAAATGCTGCAAGACAACTTTATCAGGTTTATAGAAGAAGACAAAAACTGCCTATAATTGAGAAATTTAATACTACTTTGGATACTAAATGTCATTAAGGGACAATGAGTCAAAAGAAAAGTAGCCTTTTGAATTAAACTGTCATAGTAATAGCAAGAATATCAGGATGCATGAAGGAAATATAATGACTCAAGACATACTTATTAACATATCTGCTGACAATGACATCAAATTGCAATTCCATCAGAGAACTTAATCCAGAAGTAAAAATTGTAACTTTTGGCTGGTTTTTCAAGGAGAAATCATGTCAAGGAAGATAAGCTAATGTGGATCAAGAGAAATCTGAAACATCTGAACACAACGTATCTCAGTTTCTAAAACCTTCCATTAATAAGGAGCAAAAAAAAACCTTCCATTAACTTCAAAAACCAAATCCAAGTTCAGAAAACAAAACCACGAAACGAAAAGGAAATACTATAAAGCATTAAGCTTCTTGTAAATTCTTCAGCGACCAATCATCACAAAATTACCGATAACCAACGTATCCTAAAAACTGAATAAGCATCCCAATGCTCTGTTACTCCCAAGAGCGCAAGAAGATCACCCAGATCCCACAAAATCAATCTCATCCCACTACAAACTAAGCATAATTCCTGAAAATCAACTCCCAACCAATGCTGAAACTCGAAAAAAGAATCATAATTTTCGCATTCATCACCTAAAACTTCTAAAGATTCCAAATTTGAAGGCTTTAACGTAATAAGTGAACACAAATGTAGTAAAACATTGACTAGAAAGCAGACCTGTCCAGCAGAAACTCTGAGCAAAGCCCTACGAATTCTCGAATCCAGAGTCTCCGAAACCCTCATTTGAACCCTCATTAGCTCACCAACAGTCACCGGCTTCTTTCCCTTCCCACCCGAGCCCGAGCCCGAACCCGAACCAGGACTACCGTCCCCCTTCTTCAAACTAGAGCTGGATTTCAACCCCAATGCCTTCTTCATCTTCGACGCCGCCGTCGACGTCAGCGATCTCTGCAACGACGGCGAACCCGAGTTCGAAATCGGAGAGGAACTCGCATGATGATTATTAGCATTCCCATTAACCGCACCACTAGCAGCAGAACTCACAGGACTGCTTGTGCTGTTATTGGAAATGTAAGTAAGGGCCTTTCCGGTGGAAGTCCGGCAAGCGGCGACGAAGATCTCGAACGCTGTTTCCCGGAGGTCGGAGGAGGAGAGAGTTGAAGTGAGGTCGCCGAATGGAGAGGGCAGGGAAGAGAGAGATAAGGTCGTCGTTGTAGCGGCGGAGGAGGAAAAACGGGAGCTGGGAGTGGCGGCGGCGGTGGAAGGCATTGTGACGGTGGTGGTGGTGGTGGAAGGAGAGGAATGGGAATCTCTTCTGGAGTGGCCAAAAGTCTTCTCTCTACTAAAGAGAGAAGCCATTGCTAGAGAGAAAAGGAGAGAAAAATAGCAGAGAAAGTAGAAGTAGCTTAGTAGTGGAAGAGGAAAGAAAGAAAGAAAGAGTAAAGGAGACGACTACAGAGTGAGTGCGTGAGTGTGTGAGAGAGAAAGATATGATTGGTGGTTTGGGACTTTGATTACCATGATTTAATGATTTTAATGTATTTTCAGTTTTTTTCTTTTTCACGTTTTATTTATTTGTTTGTTTTTTGGCTAATTCTGCGGAAATAATTTTCAGGGAGAGAGATGGGGAGAAAGGAGAAATAATGGTGACATGTGAAGGATTGGAAGAGACAAATATTTGTGTAGTTCGCGGAAAAGGATAAAGTGATTGTACAGCTGTACAAATCGTAGCTTCGCGGCGGCAGTACATTGGTAGAATAAAAACAAGTGAAATCACTTTTGGTTTTTCGATTAAAAGTTTTGATTGATTCGGCTCTGATGACGACTGCAGATCGAAAAAAAAGTTGTTACAGATCACTCACTTGAGATGACAAACTGAAGAAGTGATTTAACCTTATTGATTGAACCAACCTGCGTTAGCACTAGAGCTATTAATCGAACCGAGCAGCTCGAATGAGCTCGACTCGACAAGACTCGAGTTCGGCTTGTTTATTTTAATAAACAAGTTCAAGTTGTCAAAAAATACTTGATAAATAAACAAGTTAAATTAAACGACTCGTTTCTTAGTCGAATAACTCGATTAGTCTCGTTAATGAGGGTATATTTGTCATTTCATATTAGATTTATTTATTTTTATCATTTCACAAACTATAAATTTTCAAACTCAATCTCGAGCTCGTGTGAACTCGGCTCGTTTATGATTAATGAGTCGAGTTTGAGCTCGAACTCGAGCCACTTATCCTTTTATCGAGACGAGTTTGACCAAATTTTAAGATTCGTTAACTTAAACGAGCGAACTCAAGTTTGACTCGATAAAGGCTCGAGTCGATCGAAAATCCAATACTCGACTCAACTCGACTCGATTAACAGCACTACTTCACACAAATATTGGTACGTCTAGAAAAAAAAACAAATAAATTATTTGACACGTGTGAGAGTTGAAATTCTTTGGTTGATAGTCATTTTGAAATTTTTTTTTGGGTGCAAAAATTTATAGTATTCAATAAAGTGCTCTAGATAAGGATCAAGAAGAAGTTAATTAACTTGATGTTTATCATTACATGGATGTAGTGTGATAAAAAGTTATTATTACTAAAAGCGAAAAAAAAAATGATACAGTTAAAATTAGGGGGGAAAAGCCTCTCTCCGGGGTTGGTATTTCATCCAAATTTTGTTTTTCTGCTACTATTTCATCCCAATCTTGTTTGTAACTAACAACCTGCTAGTTGTGGGTACAAGATTCAAGAATCATATGACATGTCAGCCTTGTATCCTCTGGCTACTAAATCGGGCAAAGAAGAAAAGGTCCAATTCTTACCTCAAAGAAAGAAAGAAAGAAAAAGAAAATGAAAAATGAAAATGAAAAGGTCCTATTCTTCCGACAGGTTGAAATTTGGTGCCAAACTAACATATGATTGTACTCTTGAATTTTTCACCCGAACACTTGAGGAATATTATGAATTTTTATATATCTTTGGGTGTTATCATTTGTCGTAAAGAATTGACTTGTGAAGATTATTTGTTACTAACACTATAACATTTTTTTTGTGATTTAATGTGTGTGAAATTAAGATATGGTTAGGAATACAAAAAATATATTTAAAAAATATGTTTGTCCTATAAGCAAAAATATTTTTTTGTTAAAAAATGACATGGCTTTATTTGTTTATAATCAACAGGTGGCTAAATACTCGGGCTGGTCAAATGGCCCGCAAAGTCATGCATGTATCATGCACGAGTAAACTCAATCTACTCTTCCCATTTTAAATTTAAAAAAAAGAAGAAGAAAGAAACAAAAAGATCAAGAATAGGACGTCTTACCGACTTTAATTCATTAATTGGAACCAAAAAAAGGACAAAAAATTGACATATTTGATCGAATCGCCACTGCTTGTTTTCCCTTTTATCTCTATTTTTCTTCCTTTTTTCCTCAATGTTGTGATATCAAATGTAAAAGTTACTTTAGTAAAAGATCAAGTATCACAAAAGCTGGAATAAAGAAATGGCGTGCTCAAGTGAATTATTAAAGTTATTCCTATTCATAAACAGAATTCCAACACCTAAGAAAATATGAGAGTTATTTCTCATTCCACTGCAAGAATTAGCAATATATTAGTACTTTTAACTACTTGTTTATCAAGGGCCGTGATCATGATTAGGAAAGAAAAATTGAAAATTGAACAAGATGTCACTTTGTAGAAGAAGTGAAGAAGAAGCCCATATGGGTTAGATAATTTCTTTTTTTTTTTGCCCCTTTTATCTACTTATTTACGTACCTTGACCTTTGATTACTGCTGTTTATTAGAAAAAGAATTAGTATAATACTGAGCTTTTCTGACGATTAAGTTCTCAAGATATCATTGTCTGGTGACAGTGAAAGGTATTATTAGACTAGTACTAAGCTAAAAATATACAAATTGCTAGTAGTAATAAAAAGCATAATTGTGGGATATTTCCTTTTGACTGAGAATTGCTTTCCAGCAAATTAGTGAGGTTGAAAATTGATTACTGCAATGAGGAATTTTTTCTTGTAAAGCAGCTTAGTTGTCAATTTGTAGTATGGAACCTACATCTAGCTGTACATAACTAATGCCCCCATGTTCCCAATACTGTTTCTTTATGACTTTGAAGGTCGTTTGGTAGCAGTAGTACCTCTTTGCATAAGAGAAATCAGAAATGTTGTTGTGAACGATAGAAAATTGAAGGGGTGATTTACACAGGTAGGTTATGGGGAAAGATACTAGCTGGATCCACATGCATATTGTATATATATGTGTGTGTGTGTGTGTGTATATATATATAGTTTTATGTAGAGATGGATTTTTATAACTGTGGGAAAATTTGGTTGAAAAATGGATACAAAACATGAATTATGATTCATCATGGTGGAAGCAAATCTTGGTAGGTTTTCAGTGGTGTATGCTTGAAACTTTCCATTGTTGATATGTCAAGATATGGATTAGACACATCTGCATTGACTAATTCACAACAAGAGCTGCAAAAAATGATGTGGTTTAGCTGCTAAGAAGTCATTATCACAAAGTTCTTGAGTATGATTTTCCACAGCTCTGCTATCCAATAGGATTGGTTGCTTCGTTCTTATTCCTTGTCAACTAATCAAGTGCACAAAGGCAAGTACAATTATAAGTATCTCTCACTAGGGTTTCTACACAATTGATGATTTTCAACTCTGCTAAAAATATTAGGCTCAGCATAGGAATTCATGTTTCTGAAAATTTCAACTCCTACACTTGTGAAGAGCAAATGTTGTCTCAAATGGCTAATACGATGTACTGACTGGTAATAAAAAGAGTTCTACAATTACTAATTAAATTTTTCTAATAGGTTTCAATAGGCATTCGCTAACACACGTCTAAATAAATCTCAACCTATCATGTATATGCATATACTACTAGTAATTATTAACCTCTATTGCATTTATATACTTCCTAATTAACTTCACTTTTCTAAAATTTGACATCTAAGTTATGTACTCATTAAACACAAGTGCTCGTTAGGCAGATCGTTGCTAATGAAGTTACATGTCGTTCTTCCTTTTCCTTAGAATAGTGCAATGATGTGCAAGAAAATTGCTTTGTATAATTTTGTTAAAATGAGAAAGCAATCCGGTTAGTACTTTCTATGCAATCTTCGGAATGGACATGGTCTTATTCTTCAGATCTGAAGTACAATTTCCTCTTCATGTTCTGATTAGCCTTGGTTGGCAACTAATTCAGCATCTAAATTTAACAGGTCAAGATCTTAATATATTCAAACATGTTTGATAATAAAAAAAAATAGAATATTTTGATTGATTAAGTAGGTGTTGAATTATGCAGGCAAAACTTACTCCAAAAAATAAGTAAGAAGTTATTCACTTTTCACTTAATGCATAATTTACTTAGGTTTCAGGATTTTAATATTTACAACTCAATAATTTAATAGATTCAAATTCATTTTTATCAAACGCACCATTAAGTGAGTGGGCTTTTTGAAGATAATTGGTTGTGCATCTCTTTGAAAGAATGAGGTCCCCTAACGTCATTATTAATAATGCCATTCATTACTTTATAATTGTGATTACTATTATTATTCATACAGGGACAGATTGTCCAATGATTTGGACAGCTGCCCCGCCTTGTGTAGAGATGCCAAACTGTGAACGATCTAAGAATGAGATAGAAGTTCCAAGAAGACAATTGCCACATGCCCTTGTCATGTAATGCTGGAATTAGAAAAGCATGTTTTGACGGTATAGTTGTAGCAATTATCTCTAAAGCTGATAAACTTTTCGATTTGGTGATTGATTTTTAAGATAGAATTAGCAATCCTTCAAGTCTTGCAAATGCCACATTAAGTGTCTTAACCAGTTTGAGAATCCACTAAGGTTATAAGCCTTGTTTGGATTGCAACGTTCCGCCGAAAAATTTTTACGTTTGTCATAATCACATTTCCCAAGTACCTTTTTACCTCACCTGCATCACATTGTTGCAGTATAATTTTTCCATAAAAAATCTAAAAAATGGCAATCATACCAGAACTCACCATTTTGTCTTTCGGTTAAGGAGGAGCTGGTTTTCTGATCATTTTTTTGGGTTTCTTCTCACATTGTTTATGGTTTATTTGTAGCGTAATTGAGTTGTAAATTTTACCATTTATGAATTAGTTTATTGATTATAATACATCCACCATCACAAGTTGTTTGTAATCTTATTAAATGAAAAAGGAATGCTTTGACCGGCTAAAAATGGTTTATTTATTTCCTGACAGACAATTAGCAGCGCTGAGACGGGGAAACATGCTATTAAAAAGCCGTAAAACATAAAACATGCGCTCGTGATTTTGTAAGTTCCAAGGTGGCAACCCGGATGAAGGGGAAGCCTACAAGACTAAAATAACATTCTTGATTTCCTAGTCGATTTTCATTCATGATTGCTATGACAAGGATGATATTCTCTGCTTAGAGAAGACAAGAAACAATAAGATTTTAGTTATCCCAGTGAGTTTTTTTAATTACAAGTTTGTTAATACCTATTATCAGCGCCGTGAGGAATATTTTCTAAGGGATGCCTATTAGAGTGATCATTAATATGTACTTCAGATGTTAGATTTTTGAAAAGTTAAAATTAATTAGAAAAAGTGTGTAAATATAAGGAAAGGCAATAATTGTTAGTATTTGTATATATACATAGTAAGTTAGGTGGAATTTAAATATATTAATGAGTGCCCAATAGACACCCGTTTAAAAAAAAATATTTTTCTTTTTACTTCTCATAGTAGTTAATTAAGTTTTTAACTTCATAATTAAGAAATAAAATACTTGTTTTTATTCATGTTATCATACTTAAAGAATATATATATATATATATATATATATATATATATATTGTAACCTTATTAAAATGGAGTTGGATATATTCAACCTATCATTTTCAATAACCAAAACTCCAAAAGGAATTAGGTCCCCGCTCTGATAACCATATAAGAGGGGTAAGTGACAGCCTTGTATCCAACCACTCATAGTGAAATTAAACAAAATACCTTTTCAAAAAGAAATAAACAAAATAATAAGAGATCTATACAAGTTTAGTAGAAATCAGCTTCTGAAACTGGACGAGTTAAAAAAGTTGGCTCGACGTTACAATAAACTCTTCTATTAGAGCTCAAATAAATCATAAGAACAAGCCCACTGGACGAATGACATAAGGTGCAGAATTGACCTAGACAACTAGCTCCAAAATCTGAAGGGGCCTCCAAATGGAAACATAGATGTCGAAAACAAATGCTTTTTCGTTAAAAACCCGCCCAGGGAAATAATGATGAGCCCATTTAGCTCTAGCACATTTCTTGGACCTTAACTTGGGCTTTCGTCAGTTGCGGTTAACACTCTTAACGAGTCGAGAAACTTTTTATCGACTCATATTTCATCGATCTCGAGCTCGACGAGTTGAAAAAATGAAACTCGAGCTCGAACTCGAGTTTAAATCGAGCTCGAGTTGGAAAAAAAATAATAAATAAATAATTTATTTTTTTTAAAAAATAAAATAATTATTTTTCTTAATAAATAATAAAAATATTAGGGATATATATGTAATTTCACTATTAGAATAAAAATAAAAAAATAATATATATATATATTCGAGACTATTCGAGCTGCTATCGAGCCTGAGAGAGTCGAGTTCGAGCTCGACTCGAACATGGAAACGAGCCGCTTGAATCGTTTGCAGCCCTACTATTAACACAAGTGCTTTTAATAAAACTACTTTTAAAGTACCAAAAACTGGATTCTTTGCATTATGAAAAATTAGTTGCCAAACACTCTAAAAATATTTTTAGTGTGTAGAAGTGTTTTTTTGATAAACGCACTGCAACTTCAACAAGGCGTTAAAAACCTTTAAAGGAAGGATTATGTCGCATATTATTATGCCAGCAATATTCAGGATTTTAGGTCAAGAAGCTTTAGTACATAAATTGTTCTCAACAGTTTATAATTTTCAATTTTCTTAATTATTCTCATTTTGCATGTTCAAAGGAACTCTACTTATTGACTGGTAATAACGAAAAGGTTCAACTACATTACATGTCAATGTTAGTCATTAGAGTTCAATTAATCTCTCTTATAGCTGTTATATTTCCACTTAGCATCTTTTCACAATCTTAGCATAAAAGTGCATAGATTAGTACCCTCCGAAGAAATGTCCACAATAGTTTTTCCTTCCTTTGGGATTGTATAAAACATAGGACGAGATTGAAATATGAAGAGTGTAACACCGACAAGACTTGAACTTTTTTTTTTTTTTTGGGTCCTTCAAGAAACAAAAATAAAATAGGAGATGAGGAGATCTGTTAAAGAAGGATGATTGATCCATATATATAGAATAAAAAACCCTTCTTAGACTTGGTCATTGTCTCTTGTTTTTAGCTTTTTCCATGCTAACGGCTATTCAATTGTAGCCATCTCATAATTTATTATTATCATATGCTAATAACAACACAAGAGTTGTTCATATGATGATGTAAATCCGTGTCAAGAACCTGCTTAACCATACCAAACCTTACTCCACTTCATCTCATCATTGAACCATCAATCCTGTCCTCATCCTCCGAGTTGACCTGAAAAAATTCTTAAACCCTCCATCGTAGAATCTTATTCTTTCCAACAATTTTGAGAGATTTTAATGGGACAAGGAACCAAAAGACTCGACGATGAATATGAGGTGACTGATGTTTTAGGAAGAGGAGGCTTTTCTGTTGTAAGAAGAGGGATAAGAAAATCCAGTGGTGGAAAAGTTCAAGTTGCTATCAAAACCCTGAGAAGAATCGGACCATGGCAGCCTTCAGGTGGGGGTGGCGGTCGCGGCCGGAGTGTGACTGCTCCAAACTCGAGACAGGCCCTGGTTTCTGATACTTTACTGACAAATGAACTCTTGGTCATGAGGAAAATAGTGGAAGATGTTTCACCTCATCCAAATGTGATCCAACTTTATGATGTTTGTGAAGATTCTAATGGGGTTCACTTGATTCTGGAGCTTTGCTCTGGTGGGGAGTTGTTTGATCGGATAGTTGCTCAGGAGAGGTACTCAGAGGCTGGAGCTGCAGCTGTTGTCAGGCAAATCGCTGAAGGGTTAAATGCTCTTCATAAAGCTAAGATTATTCACAGGGATCTGAAACCTGAAAATTGCCTGTTTTCGGATAAAGATGAGGATTCTCCATTGAAGATCATGGATTTTGGACTGAGCTCTGTAGAGGATTTTACTGATTCTGTTGTTGGATTGTTTGGTTCGATCGATTATGTATCGCCAGAAGCACTTTCCCAGGATAAAATTACTCCTAAGAGTGATATTTGGTCACTTGGTGTAATCCTCTATATCCTCCTCTCCGGGTATGTTGACTAATTTCGGGCAATGATGTTTTGGTTTCATGTTTACCAATTTGCACAATACTCTTCATATGTTGCCAATTCGTGCTTAAAAGTGTTACAAAAGCTAGAAAAGTCTTATCTTATATTTCAATCTTTTTTTTTTTAAAGAAAAGGTAAATCATTTGAACTTTATTTCTATTGCGTCTTAAAATTAAGGAAACCTAGAAGCGCAAAAAATAGGCAAAAAAAAAAAAATCAACTGAATGTAGTGCGGCAAAAGGCTGAAGTAGATATATCACATATGATGCACCTTTGGAGCTTAAGTTTGACCAAAAATTAGTTTAGAAGTCTCCATCGAATTTTTTTCAAGGGACAATAAAGAAATCCAAGAAACTAAATATTCCAGCTTCAGTCACAATTAAGAAACAAAAAACTTGGGGTTTTTTTTTTTTTTGGTGGTGGCATTATTGTCTCAGTTGATTTCTTGCAATAACAAGAAAAGCATTAAATGCTCTATTTTTAACGGAAAAAAAACACACAAATAGACCATTGAAGCCCTTTTTTCTTTAGAAAATTATGGGCTTTGATATTAGCTCTTGCTAAAGGTGAAACAGGACTAACTTCATCTTGCATCCTTGACAAAGAAAGAGTGTTTATTCACTCCCTTCTCCTTTTAACTATTATTTCTTGACAAAGAAAAAATGCTAAGGAAAATGGAAACTAAAATGAACGCTGAAGTAGGTCTGGAGATTTGCATAGGATAGTAAATTTCGACTATGTTCCTCATGGATTGACATTTGATACAGCATAATTTATTCTACTTTATCTTTTTTTTCAAGAAATTGTTTCTTCTACCTTATCGATCGGTCGATATACTGTTAAACTAACGATATTTGCAATGTTGTATTTCTAGGTATCCGCCTTTTATAGCACAATCAACTCGGCAAAAGCAGCAGATGATTATGCAGGTTAGTCTTGCTGTTTATGTATATCTTGCATGCAGATAAGTCTGGAATTGTAGTCACACATCAATAAATGCCCGTGCTAAATCTTAAACATGCAGGGATACTTCAGCTTTCACGAAAAAACATGGAAGAGCATTTCTTCTTCAGCTAAGCAGCTGATTTCCAGTCTTCTTACTGTTGATCCTCACCTAAGACCAACTGCTGCTCAGGTCTGATCTGCATTTTTGCACTCCAAAATAGGTTAAAGCACAGTTTGCTGGGAATTAGTATATCCTAATGGCATCCTAAAAATCATAATAATGCAGATTCCAATGGTCTTTAACTATTTTGCTTTGGAATGATTAGTGGTCGAAACTATCCGAAAAATTTCATGTGTGATTATATATGTTTTAGGTTCTTCAACATCCGTGGGTTACTGGGGATTTGGCAAAGCAAGAACAGATGGATGCAGAGATTGTTTCACGCCTTCAGAGCTTCAATGCAAGGCGCAAGTTCCGGGCTGCTGCAATGGCAAGTGTGTTAAGCACTAGTTTTTCGTTGAGAACCAAAAAGCTGAAGAATTTGGTTGGATCCTATGACCTCAAGCCCGAGGAACTGGAGAATCTCAGAGTACATTTCAAGAGAATGTAAGTCACCAACACTCGTCCACTGCGATAATTTGCTTATACTGTGTGGATAAATCTTTGAATTTGCTCAATTTAATCCCTATTTAGTGTACGGAATTAGAAAATTTAATTTGAGCAGGCAAACTTTTGCATTTTTTTAATAAATAATATAAAATAATTTCAAGTTTTGTAGGGATAAAAGTTTAAACTTACAAACAAGATAATTTCAAAATTTTTCAATTTTTTAAGGAAGCAAAACCTAGTTTTGCAATATTTCAACTTAGTCTGGAGAATTGAGTGCAGTATCCTAATTCTTTTCCTAGGTCAAAACTACCAATCTTCATGCGTTTCTTCAATTACAAGGGTTTATAGTCTTAACTCGCAGCCAAAAGCATGCCGCTAATGAAATGAACATTTTTAAAGGATTCAAGGGCCTTTAAGCAAATTGTGAGAAGTTAATACTAAACTTTAATATTTTCGATTCCAACTGTCAATTTCCAAATTCTCTGTGTGTGTGTGTGTCTAATTTTATTCTTTTGGTATGTGTACAAGGAACCCTTATGCTAAACAAAATTCATAGATTTTAATTAAAGATTTTTAAATTTTATGATCTCTGCCTTAACCACTAGATCAAAACTTCATTCACCAGACCTTTTTTGTTTTGGTTTCTCCGACTAAAGCATATAGAACTATGGGAAAAAATGGAACTTCAAACAAGACCCAATTAGAATAGAGAACGAGTAATTTGCAGTTGTATCCTTTCATTGAATTATCTGCAGATGCACGAATGGTGAGAATGCCACATTATCTCAGTTCGAGGAAGTGCTAAAATCAATGGAAATGTCATCACTAGTTCCTCTAGCAGCTCGCATCTTTGATTTGTTTGACAACAATCGAGATGGCACGGTTGACATGCGAGAGATAATAGGAGGCTTCTCCAGTCTCAAATATTCACAAGGAGATGATGCACTTCGTCTTTGTTTCCAGGTATATTAATTTGGTCTCTTTTCAGATGCCGATGATCCACAGCCAGCAAATTAATATTCTTTGCTCTAGACTACCAAATTAGTTAAAAAAAGAACGTGACATGAAGAATTTTTTTAAATTTTCTACACATTAATTGTTGAACAACATGATATTTTACTAGTAATTAATACAGCATAGATAATATTTGTTTGCAAGGGAAAAGTGTAGGAAACTTTTTCCTTCATATATGTTTGGTTGGCAGGAATGCTGAAAAACTTTCTCATATTTTCTTGCACTTTCCTACATTGTGTGTCGTGTAAAATTTGTAGGATTTTGAAGAAAAATAACTAGTTATTCAAAAAAATACCAGTAACTACTAACTGTCATTAACTTCCTAAATTTGCTCAATAATTTTCTTAGTAACCAAATATGTATGGGAAACACA
The DNA here is from genome assembly GCA_013103745.1 of Gardenia jasminoides. NCBI lineage: Eukaryota > Viridiplantae > Streptophyta > Magnoliopsida > Gentianales > Rubiaceae > Gardenia > Gardenia jasminoides. The sequence goes on from CM023103.1 coordinate 30,075,653, forward strand.
TTTTCATTTTTCTTTACCTTACTTTCTATTATTTCATTTTTCCATACAACTTTCCTCCTATTCAAACAGAGCCTTAAGGTTATTCACAACAGTTAAGTGAAGATGGCTAACTCTCTACAAATTTGGCTCTCAGATGTACGATACAGACCGGTCAGGATGCATCAGCAAGGAAGAAGTAGCCTCGATGCTTAGAGTAACCCTCTTCCCTTTTCTTCTAACCAATTAGCTGATTCTTGAGACCCTTTTGAGTTATATCAATTCTCATACCATAACATTTATATGACATATCACTAGAGCTTCTTGAAACAAAACTCACTTTGCAGGCATTACCTGATGATTGCCTTCCTGTGGATATAACTGAACCTGGGAAATTAGATGAGATATTTGATCTAATGGATGCCAACAGTGATGGAAGAGTCACCTTCGAAGAGTTTAAAGCTGCAATGCAGAGAGACAGCTCACTCCAAGATGTCGTCCTCTCCTCGCTTCGCCCTAGCTAGTTTAATCTGCACGTTCATTCTTGGCTTGCCAATAAGTTCTGTGCTACTCACTTGATTCTCATTTTAATTACCACTCAAGATTTACTTTTATGAGCAGAGAACATAATAGTTTTCTAACAGAACTTAATTACTCTAGTCTTATGCAAAAAATACAGATACATATCTCTGTGTGTTGAGAATATTGACAACTATAATTCTATGCTATAAATGTATTTGATTTCCATAGAAGTTATGGAAAATAAGTAAACAGATTTTATCAGCTTATATGTAATATGTATTAAACTTAATTTATTGTGCGAATCGTCCATGAATGAGTATAATTATTTGAATGGCGATTCAAGGATATCTAGCACAAGCTCATCAAGAAGAAATTTTCTCTAGGCATATTTGACAAAATTGATCATCGTTCTTGCTTTGCAATTTCTTTCGTTTTTACAATAATTACTATTATCCATATATCCAGATAAAGTTGTTTGCCAACAGGCAATTGCAGTTTACCTAGAAGCACTATAACAACTTCAATAAAGTGTGAGTGCAATTTAGGTGTAACATAATAATTTTGGATAACCTTTTTATACACTATCAGTATATAATTTTTTTACATTAGTAGATTTGGATTATGCCATATAGTATAAATATAAATTTGAAATTTAAATTATACACATGCAACATGCATCCAAACCTATTAGTGTAACAAAATCTGTGAGATCCCGGTTTTTCCCAATTTTTGAAAAATATTAAATAATATTAATTATAATAATTATTGTTTGCCAAGGTGTTTATGTGGTTTGTTTTACTTCTTAAAGTGTTTTGTTTTAACTATTTTGTTTTACAAGTTTGAAAACCCTAATTTGAAATTTAAACCCTAATTTGCTTCGAAAACCCTAAATTTGGATAGAACCCTAATTTGTATATGAAAAACCCTAGTTTGGTTTCGTAAAACCCTAGTTTTGAAAATAAATTTAAATTTTATATCCAACTACAAGTTTGTTATCTCTTTGATTTCATGTGTGTTAATGCATGATTAAGAAAAGTGATTAAGATTCTTGGGTGATTAGTAGCCTAAATAGGTGTAATTAAGTTTTGATAAGCTAAGTTGAATTGAGCACCTATGGACTAAATTGATAGGAAAAGAAATCACTTGGAGCAAGAGTGAAATACAACTCAAATGGTTAGATTATTTTGGCATGACATGGTTGACCAATGACTAAACTAATTGACTAAGCAATAAATATCTATTTAGTTTTATCTCTTAGCTATTTCTAGCATAAGAGAGTCGGGTCTGAGAAGCTCAAGAGAGGAGAGAAAACCGTGAGCCAAAGAGGAGAAAAGAAAGGAGAAAAAGAGAGGAAAAAAGAAAGAAAAGTTGGAGATTCAACCATTTGCAACCATCAATCTTTATCCTTGGAGTTGGAAGCTTGAGTTTTCATCCTAAGTTCATCTTCTTGAAGTTATCAAAGCTGGAATTTTTCTTTAAGTTGCTAGAATTTGATCTAAGTTGATGAAGTTGTTGGATTTTGCTGTTGTTTTAGCTTAATTCATGATCATTTATAGCTTTTGAGATGATTCTATGGATTGGTTTGGTTGATTTTAGTGTGTATGCTCTTGGCCAAGAAGCTAGGTTAGGGTTTCATTAGTTTCAAGATTCAATGTTGGGGATTGATGTTTATGTTATTGTTTTGAATAAATTAGAGCTTGTTCTTGCTTGAAATTGTGAATTAATGGTGTCAATTTTCTGTTTTCCAGTTTTGTGAATTTCGGCCAGCTTGATCAACTTCGGGTTCTTGGCTTAATGTTCTATAATTGCTTCCATTAGTGTCTAAATGAGTGTTTAGGGTATGCATTGATTGTTATTTAAAGTGTGTTTGATAGTTTGGTTGATAGATTGCTAATGAGATGGTTGAAACCCTAGTGAGGGGTTGATGATCTTGGACCTAATGAGTTTCTTTGATCACTTCATTGAATCGTTGCTAATCCATTAGTAGTGCATTGGTGCACATTGATGAGAAATGCATGAGATTTGGTTAAATTGGGAGCAATTTGGCGTAGTTATGAGCATGTGGTAGATGGATAGGAGGTATATGCCGTTAGAGTATGAGGTTGGGACGTTTGAAAAGCTGCATTTGCATGTTTAATATCGCTCTCAAGTCATTTGAATTGCATGCGCGTGAGTTGCATTTGTTTGGGCGCGAAAACTGAAAACAGGGGAGGCTAAAACAGTTACTTTGGCTCTGTTTTCTGTGTCGATCCATTGTGAATTGGCTTTTGGCCAAAATATGAAAGTTATAGCTCTTTATTCTAGCTTTTCAATGCATTCGGAATTTCTTGAATTGGATGTTTGAACGCTGAGATATGGTCATTTGAATCTGACCTGTCAGAGAACCTAAGATTGAAACTTCTGGAAAATGTTTTCATGTTTTTGACCCAGAAGGAGTGAATCTGGGTAAAAATGCCCTCCATGAAAGTTATAGCTTGTTCTCTTAGCTTCAAAACAGCACCTTATGCACTTCTTTCCAACACTCGTACCACGAGTTATGATCAAAATGGCAAAAGGTGTCAAATCTGCCTTTCACACCTTCTAGTGTGTGTTTTCCGTTTTGATTCTAACGTCATCCATTTTCATTCGAGTGCCCATGCATGTGCTCTCTTTGCTGTTTTAAGTGTTATTAAGTGTTGTTTTGGCATCTTAGTGATTGTTTGGGTAATTTTGTAGCTCGGTTTAAACCCTATTCAAACCTAAATATCTCATATCTTGTGTGCTATTAGACTTGGAAGGCGGATACAAAGGGGATCCGAGAACGGACGCATAGGGTTTGCTTTACTTGAAGGTGAGTGATCTTTGCATGTGTGTGACTTGAATGATCTTGTTATGTGCTCCTTGAATGTCCACTACTTGTTTAAGTGTTAAGTGTTTCTAAAACTGCTCAAATGTGAAACTTTTCTCCGTTATACCATTTGTTAGACGAGTGTATACTTTATCGCACTTGGCCTAGTCAAATGTGACATTTTACTGTTTAAAGTGATTAATTGACTGTTATTTGACTGTTTGTGCATGAGTGCAAGTCTTTGGCTGAACTGGACCCTTGCCCATCGTTACTAGCCCATTCGAGCCGGACTCGGGTAGGTTAGGAACCCCTGGCCACCTGTTACGGTATACTCGAGTATTACCATTGGGTGTTATAAGGAGGAGTAGGAGGTTGATTGACTGGCTGATGAGATGGATTGCAACTGCTCCCAGTGGACACCATATCCTTTAACTGAGTGTTTCCTTATTTTACGTGTTTTATTGGTGATAAACTCCCTAACTGATTATTGTTGGATTCTTTGGTGCTACTATATAGAATTGCATGTTTTGAGATTACTCACTGGGCTTTTAGCTCATTCCTTCCAACATTGTTTTTCCTTAGCAGGGTTTGAGAACGAGAGCCTCCAAGGATTGCACTAGGTCGTTTGGTTTGGAGACTTAAGCTTGTATTTTGATGTAATCCTTGTATTTTGAATTGTACTTATGGAATTCTGAATGGATAAACTTTTGTATCTGTAATTATAGTTTGGACGATTGTGGTTTGCTAAGGAAGTTTCAGGGTTTAAATGTTACATTTGACTGGAGGATATTAAAGTTGTTTTGTTATGTGAAGTAATTGCTAGCAATTGAATTGAGGAACTGTAGTGAGTCTCGGCGAGAGTTGGGTAGGCGGCCCATCGATACCCTAGGGTTCACCTTAGGGGAAGGTGAGGTTGTCACAAAATCACTACCCTGTCAGTGTATAAAAAGTTAATCCAATAATTTTTACCAATCTAAAAAATAAACTTAAAAAGATATGCTCTTTCAAATCTAATAAATGAAATGTTAACATACCAAAACCACATAATATTTAGTTATGAAACAACACGTAAAAGAGTTAAAAAATGTCATTACAAACTTTTAGACTATCGAGATAATGTTAATTTTCAGGGTTCTTCCCGCTATCAAATTTAAGATTCAAATTTTGAATCTAATAGTTAAGGATAGAAAAGGTGGGGGAGGGTAGAGACTATACAAAAAGAAAAATTTAGAAAAAGGATAACATTAATTTTCAAAATTGCATTTTGACCCTCTAAATTTTTACAAAATCATAGTGGAATCTAGAAAATAGATAGAAAAGGAAAAAAATAATTAAGATATAAGAAAGAAAAATAGAAAAACAAAAAGGGATGACTAACAATTGTGAGATTATGAATTCATCTGTTTTGCAGTCGAATGTGACAAAAAAAAGTTAGATGTTTACACTTTAATTCAAAGTATGAGGAACTAAAATGTAATTTACCTAAAATTGAATTGAAAACTGATCATATGGGTCATCTTGGTTTATGGGTTTAAGTGAACCCAGGTTTATCCAACACAAAAGTGACCCATTGAAAGTTGGGCTAGATTAGATTGTAGCCCAACTATAATACTAAACCCATCAATAGCTACCTCAAATCCATCTCACGCCGTCCAATTGCCACCTCTACTGGAACTTTTAAACCTCCCTCAAACTCAATCCTGAGCGCTTGGGGATTCAGTAGTATTTTGCAAAATCGTAGAACTCACATTAGTCGAAACTCTACAATAATCTAGAATGGATAGGCTTGGGGAAGATGAATTAGCCTCAATTGTGAAATGGATTCAGGACCCTTATGATAGAAAATCATTTTCTCTGGTATGTAAGCGTTGGTGCAAAGTCGAAGGCTTGAATAAGTTTTCTCTTCGCGTTTTTGAGCCTAATTCCCTCGAAATTTTCCTACCAAGATTCCCAAATTTGCTTAAATTTGAGTCACCAAGGTCACTGTCAGATGCCCAGATGGAGTTTCTTGCAAGAACATGCCCCAGAATTCAGAAACTGGACCTCAGCTGTAAGGAGACATTTCAAACCTCGGCATCGGCTAGACATTCCGAGTTTGGCCATGTTGGTTTATGTTCTCTGGCAAAAGGGTGTTGCAACTTGAGGTCAGTGGTGCTGAGGCGGAGAAGAGGAGTCAGCAATGCTGGAGTTCATTCGCTTGTTAAGTTTTCGCGAAATTTAGTGAATTTGGACGTGGGATGGTGTAAAGGGATTAGTGATGAAGCACTTGAGGCAATTGGGACCATGAGTGCTTTGACAAGTTTGAATTTGCAAGGTTGTTGTTTGATTTCTGACGAGGGTCTGGCTTCTTTGGCAAAAGGGTCTCTGTGTAAGTCCCTTGTGTACTTAAATCTTGCAGAATGTGATCGAATTTCGGATGATGGGGTCATGAAATTGGTGGGAATGAAGTCTTTGGAGGTATTGAATTTGGCAGAATGTGGTCCAAAAGTGACTGATGTTGGTGGGAGGGCAGTGGCTGCAATTGAAAGTCTCAAGAGATTGGATTTATCGTGGCTGATAAATGTATCTGATGCTACGCTTTTTGCTCTGGCTCAAAATAGCGAAAATTTGGCGACACTTCATTTAACGGGCTGTGAATTGGTCACAGGAAATGGTATCCGCGCATTTGTTAGCCACAAGTCTTTACATGAGCTAGAATTGGATGGTGTTTATAAATTTAACTCAAATGATCTCGAAGAGCTGGTGCTTGGATGCCAATCTTTGGAGTTTGTTCGTGTAGATCAAAGATTGAGAAGCTGGATTCCCGTTACAGAGCAGGGGAATATCTTTAGGCCAAACTGTTGGATTTCTTGGAGGTTGTAGACCAATAAAAGACTTACATTTGTTGATAGAAGAAATTGATCTGCCGGCAACTGTATCCTCTGCTCATGCTTCCCGTTGCTCTGTGCCATTTTTATAATGCAATTTGGTTTCAGCGCGGGTAAAATCTCTTATGCTGTGATTTTGCTCCTCATTGTCGTCCATTATATAGCATTCTAGACAGACATGATGATGATAAGTGCAAAGGCAAAGACAAGACAGAAATTCAAGCTTCTATTCTAGTTGAAGGGATTTCACGTTAGATCAAGCCCCTACTGGAAGGCCAATGTGGTAAAGTTCCTACACAGATTTACTTTGGTTTCCTGCAATAGAATTGGATATCTTGTAGCGAGTGGTGCCATTGTAATATCCTTTACAAGATGCTAGTGTAATGCTCATTCATAACACTTAAGGATAGCCAGTGCTTTGTGAACCATCATGAATGCTAATATCGCATTCCTGTTTTAGTATTCTCATTTTTCGCATGTGGTCCGAAACATGAAACAACTAGAAGTTGGGGTTCATATCTTCTCCAGACAGCTGTATTCGTGTCTGACTGGTGATTTTCTTTTTCATCGTCTTCTATTTTTTCTTTTTGTTTATGTAGAAATGTCAAATGGATTTGAGTTAATCGTGTCAAGTTTCTGCAGGTATAATCTTTCTGTTTTTCCAGTTGTCCACTTTCATTACTATTCCTTCCCATATTCATGTCTCATAAAATTTATTCATATTCATAAAATTTCTTTTGTGAGTCTTGTTAGATCATGTTAAAGAGTTTTTGTTTGGGTAAAGGAGCAGTTGCATGGAATCCTAGAGATGGCACAAAGTTTCTTTGTGTATGCAGGATGTGCAATTCGTTTTTCTTGTGGGGATGTTGCCTTTTTGTTTGCCAATAAGCTTCAAATGTTAAAGTCATCTTGGTTAGAATGTTTAGCAATCTGATCTGGTGTTTGGGAAATATTAGATTACCTGTTACCCCCTAAATGGCTAAATCTGGTTCCTGCTGAAGTCTGCCCTTGTATCTTGACAGTCACATCAGCCACTCTTTGCTGGCTTGCACTTGTCTTGCATAACTGACTTGCTCCCAGGATTTCATTCTGTTTTGTAAAGGAAGGCTTGTTGCTAAGTCTAGATTGCTGGCTTAGGGATCCTTGGATCCTTATTAACACATCTTTTGTGCTATACGATATTGATGTAGAAACCATAAATCATTGTTTTTTGCGCGCCCTTTCTTCTACCATATAACAGGAGTTTTAGGCTCTTAACTCCACATACGAGGGCGTAATCTCTAGACTGAGGAGTTACCTTGGTCTTGTTGTACTTGATCAACATTTTTTCTCTGTTGGATTTGCAGATTGTCTTCAGCACGCACAATATATCATCTTTAGAGGACTAGGAATGGAAGTGTCCAGTTCTTCAACTACACTTGATGTTGCTAGCAGTACAAGCCTTGATGATCTTCTCATTGTGTTCCAATACGTGCTCTTGATGTTGTCAGCAAGAGTTTAGAAATGCTACTGTTATTATTGACATGAATTCTTGCTTTTCAGGCCTTATGGAGGAACTCTGCCTACATTCACTAGGATTTTAGATTTGTGGTTAAAAGATGTGCATTTAGTAGTCTTCATATGCTGGAATTGCAATATAAAGGTGTTTGAATTTGATTGTTATATACGTCTAGAAAATAAGAATATACGCATTACAACTAAACATGAGGGGAATTACAATTGTCATTCCCTATGTGCTGCATATATTTCTGCTCCTTGTCCAGGGTCTGAATTAGAAAATGCCCTTTTCTTGAATGAGTTACGTTGCTCCTCTAATTTGGGCTTCAATATTTTGTTCTGGAATGGAGGAATATGTTGCTTTTGAAGTGTTCAGAGTAAATGTTGGAATTAGGGCACTTTCATATACTTTAATCAGATTCAAAGATCATGAACCCATGGTGCATTCAGTTCAGACTCATCTTGTTTGCTGTTCTGCCTTGCATGCCCCTATGAGCATTTGTGCAAGGAATTCATTAACTGACCCGTACATATGACGCAAACATGTCTTGTTTCAATCTCCAACTTGATTGCCAGAGTCAGGTCATGGATCAGCTGTGTAACAGAATTTAGTATCTTTGCAAAGATAGCTTTCTAGATTTTCTGAGGAGGATGTTGTCCTTTTCTCTTGCACATATTTAATCCAATGAGTGGACTTTCTTATCTGCATTGTCCTTTCACGTATTCAGAATCTGGTTTCGTTGTAGAGGGATAACAAATTATGGTTCTATATTTGAGAAGAATTGATACTTTCTTTACGAATTGGATATCATTTCATCTGGTTAGAGTTGCAACTGCTTCAGTTCATTGGATACTGCAACGATTTTTGAACATATTTTATGAACTCATTTGAGTATGAATTCATTACTAGTTTGAACATCCTGAAAGATGAATATTTTCTACCTTGCTAATATTTAAAGCTAGAATTCTTTTCCTAGCAATCTTCATAAGCAAAGCCCAAAAACAAATGCATCTGAGGCACAAAATCACGGCTGCAGATGTATCTTCTTTAACAACATCAAATAGATAGTTTTGAGGACCCTAAACAACACTATATGTTTTGAGCATTTTAAAACTCTCTAAATGGGTTCTTTTGGTTCTTGGATGATATAAAATTGAACTATTTGGTTTATGGAATTACGCAAGATTGAATTATTAACATGTATATGTGTCTATATCTAAGGATGATGGAGGTCTTGACTCTCTCTCTCTCTCTCTCACAGATTTAACCTTCTAAATCCAGTATGATGCATTTAAAACATTGTCCAACCATATATTAATCTAATACAATTTGAAGGAAAAATTACAACTGGGTGAAAGAAGAGGAGCCATGAATTTTAAATAGATTTGGTTAGATATCAATTCGTATATATATATATATATATATATTTGCAGGGGAGGGGTGGAGGGTTCATTTCACTCACAAATTCTTTTTTAGATTGGAATAGCCTCAGTCTTAGTTTTAACCTTCTATGGGTTTTAGAAGGACTTTTTATCTATATTCGAGAAACTTCTTGCATATAACAAAGAAAAAAGAAAGATAAATCCAGAAATTAACCCTGTTTTGCAAATCACTTATTACTCAAAGGAATAAATGACATGCAAGAAAACATGTAAAAAAATTGGAAATTCAAAAAGCAAAAAGGGAGAATCTGCTGTAAATATAAATCCGAAGAAGTGATACAAATTATAGTCATTTAAACCTTAAACTCTCAACCAGTAAGTCTAGTTAGCGACCAAAACCTTTGCTCTAGGTGTAGGTAGGGGGATTGAATCACTCCTCCTAGGATTGAATCACCCCTCCTACGTTTCAATGTTGTCTTAAGTGTATCAATTTCTTTTCAAATCCAAACGGATACAGACGGGTGTTTAGGTATAGATGTAAGAGTAGGCGAAAAAAAAACCCTTAGACCCTTATTTACAAATTACATAACTTCCACAACCCGAAATTCCATTCAACAGAGGCATCCGAAAGGGGAATGTAAAACAATCAACTAAATTGGAAAAAGAAGGAAATAAATAAAAAAGCAGAGATAAAGAAGAGCAATCATCAGCATGGCTTCTTCTTCTTCTTCAATTAGATCGTTTGGTTCATTGATTTGCAGATTCTCAAATGGGGTTTTTCTTAGACCCTCTCACTCATTCCCTCTTCAAAGTAAGCTCCATTTTTCTGTCTCGCCCCGCCACAGACAACTTCTCTCGCTTACTACATAGAATTTTGAACTCTTTTCTTGGATGCAGGGAAGCTATTTTTCAGAGAAAAGCTATCATCTTGCTCGTGGTATTCATCATCAGGCAAATGGGTTTCGGCGTTTCACTTCGAAACTGGGAATTCTGTTAGAAAGATTCGAACTTTCGCCCCTCTTTGTATGGGGAGGCGTTCCTGCAAAATTGCTGGTAGAAAGGTAAGTACTTGTATATCTCCAATTTCGTTTTTGTGTGATATTGGTTGTTCTTGTGACTAGTTGTTGATTGTTATTTGTTGAAAATTTGATGATACGTTGGCTTGTTGAGCAACTCCAAGTCAACTTGAAGGTATACCTGTTTGATTAATTGCTTGAGAGAATATATTGAATTAACTGCAAAAGGTATAATTTGTGAAATATTTCCAGTGAAAGACTAGTCTATGTCGTGTGGCTGAAGGTGAGTGCAATTTCTTTGGCAGTCCTCATGAATGGTGTTAATGAACTCCAGGATGTCCTTTACTAGATAGTTAGTTTGAGCTTTGAGTACATTTTGAGTTGTAGAGAAAAAGATGATTTTGGTAGTAGACTGGCTGATCTTACGAACGTGGAGCTTGTTGTATCAACACCCATGTTCAAAATTATAAAATTTCGGTGATTGTGTGATCGTGTTCTATTAGCATTTCATTTGATCACTTTGTATAACTGTGTTCTTTCTGATTTCCTATGGAGGCATGCAAAGCATATGAAGTTGGTGATTACTGCAAAATAAGAAAAATTTGAATTGGAGGAATATCAGTGTATTTCTATGTTGATCTTGTGCTTCCTTGGCATTGGACTTGAAGTTGAGGGTCTGCATTATAATTAACTTCTATCTTCTGTAAATCTCTTTTTGATTGCAGACTGCCCAAGATGCTAAGAAGGCAAAATTGTATTCAAGGATGGGAAAAGAGGTTGTATCAGCGTAAGTTTGCCTTTCATCACCAATTTAACAAATAAGTTGAACCTTTAAATGTACAAGGAACTCCTGTAGTCTGTTTTCATAAATGGGGAGTTAATTTCTGGACTGGTTACCCCATACAACATTACTAACTGATATTCATGATATGTCTATTATAGGGTTAAGAAAGGTGGTCCTAATCCAGTATCTAACATAGCTCTTGCTACATTACTTGAGAAAGCTAAGGAGCTTGACGTGCCTAAGGAAATTCTTGAGCGCAACATCAAGAGAGCTTCAGAGAAGGGTCAGGAAGCTTACATTGAGAAAACATATGAGGTAGCATTCATCTTGTATGTATCGTTCTCTCCCTGATTAATCTTTTGAGTGTTACTTGTTCATCTCCATTTCCATATTAGTTTTCTGTTTGCAACTTTGATGGATATAACAAGCTTTGAATTTTGTTCCTGTTATATTCAGGTATATGGTTATGGTGGAGCTGGTATTATTGTTGAAGTATTAACAGATAAAATAAACAGATCAGTGGCAGCTATCAGAGGTGTACTTAAAGACTATGGTGGAAAGATGGCTGATTCTGGTTCAATCATGTTCAAGTTCAAACGCTCGGTTGTGAACATAAAGGTAACGGATGTTGAGAGAGACGAGCTTCTCTCTATTGCTTTAGATGCTGGTGCTGAAGATGTAATAGAACCTTTACTGGATGAAGATGATTCTGAAGAAGATAAGTCTGAAAGGTATTTGGAGCTCATTTCTGTATGTGTAACATGAGCTATTGCTCTTATTGGTGTTGTACAGATTTGCTTGTTGTTTGTCCCTTAAAAATCATATTATCTGCCTGAAAATATATTTTGCCAGGTAAATTCTGTCACAAGTCCTATCTCTATCAAGGTTCCCTACTTTATTTGTTGAATCTTGTTCACTATCAATGTCCATTTGGATGAAATGGTTGAGAAGTGTGGTCTTGAGCAAATATCTAATTTATTATAATCTTTAGTTGTTAATATTAACATGTAGGTGTCTGCTCTAACACCAACCCCACCAAAAAAAAAAAAAAAAATGGAAAAAAAGGTGTATATGCACGTTTCTACAGAGAGGGGAGAGAGAATACAATCAATTGTTGACATTCTTGGTGTAAAATTTCTGAAACCTCCTTGAGTACATTTGGCACTAATTTCATTGCATCTTACCATATGCAGCATCTGAAGGAACTAAGTTGACTTTTCTTGTAATCTATAGTGCTTAGCTGTTGAAGTTTTTAATTTTTTCATGGTCCTTTGGCAGATATTATAAAGTTGTGAGTTCAGCTGATAATTACTCTGATATGCTATCAAAGCTTCGTGATGCTGGAATTCCATATGAAACTGATAATGGATCTGAGCTACTTCCATTGAATCCAATTGAGGTAAGTAAATGTAAAAGACTGTTTTTCCTGTCCTTGTCACTCTATTACCGGGGCTGTTCCTGTCTGAGGTAGAGGATGTCAAGTGGTCTCAATGATAGTAATAAAGATTCTTGTGGCTAGTGAACTTTGAAAACAATTCTCTGATTCTACGAGACGCATAAATCCAGCTTTTTATTTTAACGTCATAATTATGACAATGATGACCAGGAAAGTTCTTATTTTACTCTTATTTGAGTTTTTCTAAGAAAGAACTTATCATGGTTTGAGGAAAACTTTAGTGGAGAGGTGGGGAATCATCAGGCAACAACAAAGAAACTATGTAGTGATGTGCCATCTGTTATCTCAACATGACCGACTGAAGAGAAGAAAAGAACTCTATTAGGACTGAGATGAGAGTGACAGCTAATGAAACTGTAAATGGTCTTATGATGTTCTTGGCTTATTATTTGATAAACTGGAGAGAGCTTTTAAGATCTATCACTTTGCTTGGAATAATTATTTTAATCACATTAACCATTTCTCTGAGATTTGTTATCTCACGTAGTTCTTTTGGTAAACTGACATGTTGATACATATGGCCAAGTATATAGCAAATATTTTAACTTGACCAGTTTGTGTGGTCCATACGTTCTGGATATTATCAAATATGATTTTCCATTTAATGTCAAGCTTGTTGTTTGCTTTAAGAAGCATTGCAACAATAAATGTATTGTTTAAGTGACTGAAAGGCTTTCTGGTGGTCTGCAGGTAGATGATGAGGCTATGGATTTGAACAGAGAACTTATGTCTAAACTTCTTGAACTTGATGACGTTGATGCCGTGTATACAGATCAGAAGTTATGAGATCAATGATTGTGATAAATACCTAAAATGCCATTGAGGCTTAGATCTTGCAGGCTTAGCATAAATATTCCATGGATGATGCGGATGCTTCATCCAACATTCATCGGAGAACTTTGCTTAGGAATTTCAGGTAGCATTGACCAAATATTGCACAGGAAAAAATACATTTTCGCTTCTCAGTTTTGATGAAAATATGTGCAATTAATGTCATATGCTCTTTTCTTGGAGATACTAGTTTGGATTATCCCCTAGATTCCAATTTTGAAGACAACCTTGAAGAATGACCCTTTTCATCATTATCTCCTTGGCACCTGAATTTTTTCTTATAGGTTCTCTAGTTCATCTTTTGTAACGTTGATAACAATCACAAATGTAATTTACGGGAGTCCTGAAATTGATTCATGATTTGCTTACCGACACTCATTTGTTGTTGGTCCTATTTCATTGGTATGTAGTGTATCCTCTTTGTGAAAATCTAATCGTAATTCTTTCCTTTCCTTACCTGTTTCAGAGCTTGACAGATTTGCCAGTTGGTAGGCTATTGCACCTATATAATCAGAACTTTTATTGTCTCAGTCCTTTGACCTCTTTCCCCTTCACTTACCACAAAAGCATTTGCTTTGCTCTTCATATGTTTCCACATTCATGTTTTTGATCCTTTATGTAGTTGAATCAAGAATGTAAACATCTATGCATTGTCTGCTCGACTTCTTGCTCAGAATATGCAATTTAGCAGCTTAGATGCATCTTACAGAATATGGAAGATGAGAATTACTCATTGGCAAAGATAAGAACAAACAATGGAGTTGTTTGGGAGTTACATAATCTTTGTCTTCAGCCATGTAACCATTAGGTCATTAGAGTTCTACAAACACCAAATTTTTATTCACCTAAAAGTTGCGAGTACTTTTAACTGGTTGTGTAAGAAACTTCACAACCTCGATTGCAAATATATATTCTTTGTTTCCCACAAAAAATAAAAAAATAAATTTTCATCCCTAGATTTTCACCATTTACACAGTATTATTAAAAGCTTTAGCAATTGGGGTTTCGGAAATTTGTTGTTCTTCACTGTGAATAATGTATCATAATAGATCTTCAACTTCATTACTAAAAAACACAGATTTACAAGGAATATCTCGGGGATCGGAGGCGTTCCCTCAGAGTTCAGCTGACAAGAAGACAAAGCACCATAAACATATACAGATGAACAAAACTGCTAATTGATGGCTAGGCTAGCTATGATGCTAAAGATATTAAATCACCATAAACATGATGTTTGGTGATTATTGTAGTGTATAATGGTGATGTTTGCTTGTAAATATCTTTCTTCTTTTCTCTATTTTACTTCTTTGGAACCCAGCAGCCATGGAGCCCATATGGAAGACCATAAGGGAATTTGGCTCTCGCAATTTCTTCAAATGTTGTTCCATCCAATACTAAAGCATAGCCATCCCCATTCTTGTCACTGATCATTGAGATCACAACTCCTGTACACAAATTGTAATATGATTCAGTCCCAAAGCCAAATGTATGTATGGTGTTTTTTTAATTGTTTTCTTTTTATTTACACTTTTTTTTTTGGAAATTGCGTAGTTGTGGGAATAGACGATGAAGAACAGGCCAGAAACAAATCAGTGCAACAATTTCACTTTTAATTTGGCTGTATTTTATTATTATTGTATAAAGCAAATGGGAAGAGGCCTAATCAAGACCATACCATCATCTTCCCTTGTTGCACCAGGTCGAGCCACAAAGAACGGTTCAGAGGGCACGGAGCCCTCATCATGCCAATTCTTTGCCTTCTTTCCAAATAAGTCAATCTGCACAACAATATTTTAACACTCAGTTGGAGCTTTCTTTTCACAATCAGAAAGTAACTCTTTTGGATCTATTCTCCCTCCCAAACTAAATAAGTACAAAAAATTGTGAACCCAAAAAAAAAAAAAAATTACCCTTTTGCTATGTAAAGGATCAATATTATATATATATATATATATACCTTAGTGAGGGTATTTGGGAAGTTACAAGGCCTTTGAGCTCCACAGGCATAGGCATATCTGTATTTCTTTCCTAGATAAGCAGGATTTATGCTACACATATCCATGCCTTTCCCATGTTCATCAGGGTTCAATGCTGCCTCTAGTTTCCCATATGGGCTGCCATCCAACGCTATTATGAATCGGCCAACCCTGTTAATATCATTCATACACTTCTGTTAGAATTTCTTTTTTTTTTTTCTTTTCAATTCCCACCATAGCAAGAATCAGTTTACAAGTCAATGACCCCTCAATTTGAGGCCAAAATGTGTTCTTGCATTCAATCCTAGGTAAATGATCTGAAAATGATATACAACTCGATTGCACCATTGCTTATGAAATCAAAAAAGATTCTTGCAAGTCAAGTGATGAATGGTTGAAGCAGCAAGAAAGAGACATGCATGCACTATCCGAGGCCAAAAAACAAGCCGACGAAAACCAGACTTGACAAATTGTAGGCAGCCGAAAGCCGGCGCTGGCTTGTTGCTATAATGCGATGTGTTGACCATGCACGCATGCAAAAGGGTTCTTCGATCTATCATTATCTTCATCAACTTTTACTAGGTTCGGATTCCTTTGTGAGGCTTTCACTCCTTGTCAAGACAGGTGTCTATGAGCAACTATTTTCCAACTTGTTCCTACGATGTTTGACCACATGTATGACACATATGAGAAAGATGATGATTCCTAACGTCCATGCACTCAGAGGTCAGAGCCTACTCTTGAAGAAACTGGATTTTATTTTTACGTCTGGTCATCCTTTATCCTTTTTTTTGGTTCTTTTGAAAAATACAGATAGATTTCTTCACCTGAAGGCGAAGGAAAATGAGTTGGACAATTATAAATAATCACTAATATATTAAGAAGTTTGTTCCTTTGTGATTTTGATGGGAAAGTTTTGGATGGGAAAGTTTTGAGATTAATCGTATTTGCCAGAAAATCTTGATGAGGGTTAAGGGTTAGATTATATATTGACCAATCAGGCTCTAAATTCGGTAGGTGATAATAACAAATAATTTATTAGATAAACTAGAAAATGACAGGCTAATTTGTCAACTGGTCATGAACCTATTAGAGGTTTGCAAGGAACCAAAAAGACCTGCCTAATTATGCCATTTGATCAAGACAAATTAATATCCTATTTATGGAAATGTTACCACAAAATTTGTAAACCTATATAAAGTTAAATTAATTTTTATATATTGATGCATGATAACTAATGTAAAAAATTGCAATTTTGTATACATGTCATGCGTTCAACTATGATAATGGATACACTGACAGTGTATATAGGATTAACTCTAAAAAAAATTAAAATTAAGCTAGGTACCTTGCATCTGGGAGGACATCTTCACCATTGAATGATCTGAGATGCTGTAACCGCAGCTTTTCAAGAATTGTTGTATCAGCATTATGCTCACAGCAATCAGCAATCACTGCCTTAATCCTTCCATCTTCATCTGTCTCTTCATATGCATTGATGAAGTGGAATGTGATATATAGTGGAACTTCAACGCTTGCCACCTTAGCAACACAAACAATAGCATTTCATGATCAAGGGAACAAAACTGGACCAGAAAATGATGGCAGCATACATCATCTTCATACCAGACAAGAGCATATATGATATTAAGATTCAGAACCTCGAACATATAAAAATTAGATGTAGGATTCTATTTTGATTTCGTGTAACAACAAAGTTAAACCAGCTTCTTCTTGGTTAATTTAATGTCTCTAGGATTGATGTCACCATGCCCTCCTCTCATTTGTAGTTAAATAAATGATTCGATATCATAGTAGATTATAGTTAAATCATATTAATTGTTGTAAAATTGGTTTAATTAGGAGACGTATGTGTAGGATGTAGATGAGGTAAGCAAAATTAGTTTAACATTATTTTATACAGTTACTTTGATTAGATTTCTAAACAAACTAGGTTAGAAGTGATCTTCAAACTTGTTTTACTATTCAACCAGAAGTCGAACAAAATTTAACCAAGTCAAATCCACGTTGAGCTGTTCCTCAAACCTTTGGGAAATGATTGTCAGTTAACCTGCTTTCCAAGCTGAGCTTGTCAACTTAAGCAAAGCTAAAACCAATAGTTTTGATTAGTTAACGAATCAAATTCAAGCAAGATATCAGAATGCTAGAATTATTAGTCTAGTTTTGAATAGCGTGGTTTGTAATTATCTCTATGTATTTATGCATGTGTGCGTGTTCGATTTGCACGGTGACAGAGAGAGAGAGAGAGAGGGGGGGACGTACTAATTTGCCACTGGCTTTACAAGCGACATGGATAAACGCTTTGGACTCAGGGTGCCACTCAAACTTGTAAAGTGGAGTGGGCTCAGCCCTGAGCAGGTTGTGTGCACAATATCGCAGTGGCATCTCCGGGACAATCACATAGTGTTCGGTCACAGGGAAAGAATGGACCCAACCAGGTGCTGGTCCTCCTCGGCAATCCACCCTTCCAATAAATTTCCTCTCGTTTGTCCCTGGCTCCATCCTCACAACAGTATATCCAGGTTTAATCAAATCAGGCAACAAAGTTATAAATTCCTCATCCGTCACTATTGGATGAGCCGAATGAATCAACCCCCCAAAATTATCGTCGTACTCGAACTTGCCAATCGTCTCTAAAGTCGTAGGATCGACCACGATCGACCCTTTGATTGTCTCCGTAAGGCAAACAACACGGCCATCGCCGAGCTTGACGACGCCAGTGTTGGCATTGTCAGTCAACGAGGCACCGGAGAATAGCTTAGCCATGTCTCCAATGTAGGATAGGAAGTTATCAGGTTTAGGTACCTCAGAAAATTCTCGGTAACAAAGTTTATTGTTCTTCTTTGCTGCCTTGTATGCCTCGGACTCAATCTGTCGGTGTCCCATGATTAGACGACCATTTTCGAAGTGCAGTCGAACAAGGGTGGCGTAACCATCGAACAAGTGTCGGAAATTGTAGTCACCCAAATTCCACAAGCCTGGGCCATTCCTTAGGTATGTTCCATTCTGCCAAAAAACGAAAAAGAAAAAGAAAATACATAGGCCACTGATTGATAAATGTGTCACAAGAAATAAAGAAATGTGGTAGTGGGAATAAAGCATTATGCTTGGAAATTGATTTGATTTGAAACAGATGCTATTATAATCATGCAAGCCTTACTTACCAGTTACCAACCAACATGCACTATCTCACAAGACAATTATAACTAGTAAGTTCTTTCAAAGAATTATATAATCATCAGAATCAATTCAATTATCAGTAGAATGAGGTCATCAGTGATGCAGGCGGATCAATATTCCCTGCATAGTAAAAAAATTAGAACTCCTTGGAACATCTCATGTATAATCATAGCTTACTGTACATGGGACTGGTAAAAAAATATCGAAATATTTGCGTGCAACATAACAGCAGATTGAAAAACAATTATCTTATCTTTAACTTCCATGCCTAGGATACTGACGTTCAAAGCATCACAGTAATCAAGTTAGAATATCCTTCATTAGATTAATCAAAATCGTACAGTTTTGTTCGATAATAGGATGATCAAATTAACATAAAAAAAAAAAGAAAAAGGGAGGGGCTTTTCTAATGGAATATAATTTGACTTACCAGCCAGAGTGGTATTTCACCTTCAACCTCAAGCTCTCCTTCCCACCTCTCCTGCTGGATGCTGGTCCATGCTCTGAGCTTCCGTTCATTTTCAAAGGTTTTTGTCGTTGTTGTGGGAGGTGGAGGTGGTGGAGCCACCGCTGGAAGTTTGCTAGCAACGTTGGCAATAGTCAATTCCCTTTTCTTGCAGTTAACCTTCCCAAAGATGGGGCTATCATTTTTAGGGTGGTCAAATTTTTCGAGAAGGGCCATGTACGTAGGAATACCACAAGTTCTGGTGGCAGAAAATGCTAAAGAAGCCATTGGAAGTTCTGCGTACTTTGGAATATAAGGTCTAAAGGAAACTATATATGTGTAGCCACGAGTAAACTGGAGAATGGAGGCTTCAGGTGGGATGTATTTATAGGACCAAGAAATATGCAACTTGTAACTGGTTTTTAGTCCCTAAAAAGGGCAAAGCCCCTTCCCCCCCCCAAAAAAAAAAAAAAGATCGTTAACCCCACAAAAAATATTGAAAATGCTGAAAAGCAAAGAAAGGTGTACTTAAATGTTGGCATCTTGATTGATGGAATTCCTTCTCACTTGAAGACAGGTTACAAACAGTTATGCCTACTTGCAAACAGAAATATACAAATCCAACCAGCTTGGAATCAGTGGGTCTTGTAATTGTACTAAGAAATCGAAGCTGACACGTAAACCAAAGTTTTCTGTTTAGTAGTATATGAATCTGATTAGCTTTTTTTTTTTTTTTTCAAATGTGCGAATCTGATTTGATGGGGTAAAACCACTAAGCCGTGGGGATTGGGGTAGGATATTAATATGCCATTGCTGGCTACATGCTGATAATATGCTTACGTTATCTTTGTAGCTCTACCTATGTAAAGATCAATTGTTGAACAGAGAAATGAGCTAGTAATGCACTACAAAATGCATTGAAGAAAGGCCAGTGCGAAAGGTGATTCTATTTTGTTGCCTCCGAAGTTAATTAAAAAGCAAATTTTTAGGGAGAATAAAAAATGTAGAGAAGTTAGAAGAACAATAATTTAATAGAGAAACACAATTTTATGGTGGAGTACACTCTAAAAAAAGTTGCAGGAGTAACGGATGACCATCCTAAATAGCTTTCTGGATATTTGTTCTCGATAAAATTCGAGCAAACTTGATGTACATATATAATTCTGCAAGGTAAATTTATTTTGGGATTCTTTCCGGAACTAACTAATGTAAGATAAGAGGGTGAAACCCAACAGTTCAATTGGTTTCTAGATGACATCTCTAGTTCTAGATAGAATTTCTAGAGACTTGGCTTCTAGATAGTTTTTCTTCTTCGAAATGTGCATCATGCTTTTGAGGCAGGGGTGATGCACGTACAAAATTGTATAAGGCAAATTTATTTAGGGTTCTTTCCACAGCCACCTAATGTAAGGTAGAAGAACAATTCAATTGGTTTCCAGATAAAGTCTTCTAGATAGAATCTTTAGAGACTCGGTTTTGGGACAGAATTTTCTCTTAGAATGTGTGTGATACTTTTGAACGGAAGAATGAAGAGTCGAAATTGTTTTTTCTGTTTTCTTATCTTAGCACTTTCGAATGTTTTCTTGGGTTTTTTTAACTTTTCCTAGACTACAATCCCTCACCATCCTAATTAGGGGATAAGGTATGGGGCTATTTTATGCCTGTTTCAAGCATGAAAAGATTTATTTAGGCCGAATGTTCTATACTTCAAAGCATGCATACACATTCTGATAATTGTTGAAGCAATTGCATCTTTTTTAAACAAAATTAGCTTTTCATTAAAAGAGCAAACACAAAAAACCCACAAGTACAACAGAGCTGCATATTACAACCAATTTCATAAACAATACAAGCAAATTTACAATGTAACGAAAACGATTGTATAGAAGGACGAACCAAACAACAAATTTAACTGAAAATTTTCTGATTTAAGTCTCAACTAATACTCAACTCCCAATTCCCCTTGCTTCTTTCAACTTTCCTACAATTCACTTGTGAGGATTTGACATCATTAATCACTCTTTGAAGCACATGTACCTTCTGAAAACTTAAGGTTCCGTTTGGATTAGGTGTTTTTGGAGTTGTATTTCAAAAACACTACTGTAGCATTACTGTAGCGAAAAACAATCATTGTAACTTGTATTTGGTGTATTTGGAAGATTTTTTTTCTATTTTCTATTTTCTTTTTCTTTTCTTTTTCCTTTTTTCTTTTCCATTTCCTTTTTCTTTTTCCTTTTCCTTCTTTTCCCTCCCCCCAGTGTGTTTTTTCTTTTTTCTCCTCCTTTCTTTTCTTTCTCCCTCCCTCCGCCACCCTCCCCTCTCCCCTCCACCCCCTCCTCCCCCTCCCTCCCTCCATGCCTCCCTCTCCCTCCCAGCCTCCCTCCCTCCCATGCATCTGGGAGAGGTGGAGGGGAGGGAGGAGGGAGGGAGGGGAGGGAGAGGAAGAAAGGAAGGAGAACTCTAGTCGACCCAGGGGGGGAGGAAAGAAGAAAAAGGAAAAAGAAATGGAAAAGGAAAAAAGGAAAAAGAAATATAATATTGTGAAAAACAAATGTGTTGTTTTTGGGGTTGTTTTTACTGTAGCATTTGGGGTGTGAAAAACAGTTTTTCAATAACAAGCCAAAAACAGCGCCTCATTCCTGCAATTTCATGTCCTTGAGGTTAATTTTCTATTGTTAGAAGAATTTTTCTAATGACTGTTTAATGGGCACTCATTAAAACACTTAAATCACACTTACCATATAAAGATACACATTGACACATTTATCTCATATTTATTGTACTCCTTGGATTATGATATTTTCCCAGAATTATCTATGTGTTTGGATACGTTATTATTTGATTTATTTCCCTACTTACATCATCAACACATTTTCCAATCACCTTTTTAACTCACATACATCATATAAAAAAAAGTGTTACAATATTTAGATAACCAAATAATTCCAAATAATAACATATCCAAACACCCTGCTTTTCTAATAAGCAAACACATGAGTTTCCTCTTATCGAGTGTTCAGTGGACAGCCATTGACCAAACTGTTGCTAGTAATGTGTAACTCTTTGAAAATTATAATTCTAGGAACTAATTAGGGGCGATGTCATATTTCAAGTTTGGCAAATTGCCAGAATGGATTTTTAAATATTTGGATTCATCTCGTCAAGTCTATTTCATGAGAAAAAGAGACCATAATTCACGTCCTAATAACGTGGTTGAGTAGCTAAGAATACTATACTACTCCTGGAAAGGAGTTGGATGCGGAAGCATTCAAGCTTTTCCTTTTCATTCGGACTAGAAGGTCATTGGGCTTCTCAACATCATCTTTTTTAGTCACATAAGAAGTAGGTAAAATTGCCAAATTGGTCCTTCACATTTTCATAAAAATTTTTTTTGATCCCTCACATTTAAAATCAGCCACATTAGCCCCTAACATATGAAAATGTCCACCGGATTGGTCCTAGAGCTCATTTTTGCTCACTTTTCCGACAAAAATTGCATGCTCCTATCCTGTACGCATATTTTCATGGGTAAAAAGGGAAACACATTTCATTTCTGTTGTTAAAAAATAGCCACGAAACCCAAACCACCATTTCTTTCCCCTCCCATTTCATCTATCAAAATGCTTATTATAAGCCACTAAATCAAAACCATCCTTTCTCCCCCTTCGCTATTTTCATCTCTAGAACTTGTGAAGAGGATCGGATAGGAGTTCCAATTGCACTTGAAACTAGAGCTACTGTAATCCCATATACTTTTGCATCATGTATTGCAGTAAGTAAAGCATAGGCATGTGATTGATCCATTTCTTTGTAATTTGGCACCATCAATTTAATGTTTTTGTGCTCACTGGTTCGTGGGGATCCAAGATGGGGTCATTGCTATGAAAGCTATAGTGAAGATCATAAAATTGTTTAGGTAATGGCTGAGATTATCCCTTATTTATAGGGAGATGTTCCAACTAATTTTCTAAGTGACATTCCAACTAATTTGCTGGGTTTTTTTATCACAAAAAAGCCCCAACAAATTCTCATGGGTAAAGTCAAGGATTTGTACTTTAACATATCAAGGAATTCTTGCTTCTTGGTTCATTGAAAACATCAACCTAATGGAGGCTTCAGTTTCATTTATAAGGTGGGAAAATTACATTCTTGTTTGGATTTGGTGGTTATGATTAGGGTTTTGGTAGATAAAAATGGGAAGGGAGAAAAAGAGTGGTTTGGATTTAGTGGTCATTTTTTCTTTAATAAAGGGAATGAAGTGTAATTTTACATTTTTGCCCTTGAAAATATGGGTGCATGACAAGGACATGTGGTTTTTGGCTTGAGAAGTAAGCGAAAATGAGTTCTAGGACCAATCAGGCAGATATTTTCATATGTTAGGGACTAATGTGGCTAATTTTAAATGTGAGAGATTGAAAAAGTTTTTATGAAAATGTGAGGGACCAATTTGGCAATTTTCCCTAAGAAGTATTGTCTTCTAACAAAATAATGTTCTCACGGCTTTTTTGTTTGGACTTTAGCATGCTAAGCGTTCCTATATATCCCTATATTCGGCTAAATTAGAAGATTCTCTACCGGGAGAGGAATGATGAAGATTGGACACGTCAATCACCTATATTTCTTCAGGCCACGAACTCACTTCTTTGTTAGCTACTGTTGGAGTATCAATCTTAGTTCCATAGACATCTCGACTTGATTCTTTGGTTGCTAGGCCCTCTGATTTTGTCACTAAGCAACTGAACACGAATCATTATTTTAGTCTCTGGCCTAAATTATTACTTCTTTAATTTTTTGCCAGTCCAAAGTAAAGAAAGGAGATTCTGATCTTGAATTCTCTTCTTACGAATTTTTATTTGAGCAACGTAAAGGGGGTTAGTGTTTAGCGAACTTATATTATGATTTAATCAAGACATTAACAAAATAAATTTGGATAATTTTTGATGGTGTCCTTCAAATTTGTCACAAAGTTTTGTGAACTTTAAAGCATAGAAAAAGTCTCTTGTAATATACATCTTAATACAAAAATATAATTAATCAAAGAGTCACTGATTTGACCGTTGAACTTACTGGATTTGCCCGTAAGCTATAGATATATCATGTAGTAATTTCAACACTCATATGGGTAAACAAATTAATTATTTCTGAATTTACTGTTCATGCCAATTTTGAAGTCAACCTTGAAGACAGCTGAGTTCTTTGTTGCCTTCAATTGTTTGTAGAAAGTAATGGGGTTTCCATATTAATTATTGTGCATTTATAACTTCATTCTATCATAATCTTAGGGGAGGGGGAGCCCCAACTTCTATAGACAATTGATTAAAGCAGCAAAATTACTTACATATTTTTTCTTGATGTAGCAATAGTTTTAAGCTAGAAAAGACTAGGCCGAGGCAAGAGATTGTTAATGATTCTGAGCTGATTGCTATCAATGAGGGTGTTTGGATAGTAGATTATTTGGAAATATTTGGTTATCTAACTATTGTAGTACTTTTTTAATGCGATGTATGTGAGTTAAAAAGGTGATGGGAAAATGTGAAGTCATGGTAGGCTCCCTGGATGACCTTGACCTTGGCTTGAGATTTCCAGTGGGCTTCTAAAGCTGTTTTGCTTGATGATAGCATTACATAAGATACTTCGAACAAATTAGTTGGGGGAGCAACTATATATATACTGAGTATACGTAGTGAAAGAAGTTTTTGTCCAGCTAATCTTAGTTGGAAAAAGATTAGACAATGTTTGGGTTGCAATTTTTTGAGGAAAAAAGTTTTTATGTTTTTTGTAAACACATTTTTTAATCATTTTTTTTATTTCAGATATATTAAATTGCTATATTGCGTTTTTCAATAATGCTTAAAACAAGACTTAAGCTGAACTTATTAACAATAATTAGGAGGTCACCTGAGCAAGCATTGTGAAAGAGAAATTGCATTAGATATATGCCAATTAGAAATGTTCTAAACAAATATCCATTGGCCTAAATGGCCAAGAAGGCAATGTTACACCTACAGCGGAGTGTAAGAATATCAAATGTCTTGAGGGTCTTGGGCCCCATCAAGATGCATAAGGATAGTATTTAAGACTGTTGATTGTGGAGTTGAGTAGGTGTTGAAAGATGATCAATTTCCATTCTAGAGGAAAACAAACTGATCGCATAAAATTTTTGTGATGCTTTCACTGCTTTTTAATTGCATCTCGAATCGCAGCTATCAAAGGATATATATATATATATTCATGCACAGGCATGGAATCAGAGATGGAATTTGGGGTTAAGACTAGTGAAGATGTATATTTGTTGGGGTAGTCTTTATATTCTTTTAAAAAATTGAGGAAGAAGTTTAATATTTATAAGGATATGAGTGAAAATTTTAATATTTTAAGAATATATAAAAGGATTTTTTTCTTAAATCCTGGGGTCAGACAAATACTAATTTCTATAACAATATATATGAAATGTTTCAGAGATTTTAAGGTACATAAAAGAATTTTTGTAATTTTCTAGGGGCGGTCGCCCCTCCGCGCCTCGCTTACATCCCCTTACATGTAAGATCTAAAAACTTGTAGTAAAATGGGAAACACCTGCAGAAATATTGGAGGATGAACATACAAAGAACCTATATAGTCTAAACCTATAGGATAGGAGAAAACAGTGGGTTTCGACGGCCATGCAAAGGAAAATCTACGTGTCCTTCAAATTTCAAATTTTTATTCGCAAAATTCTTCAGCAAGTAAGTATATCATCCATTGTTCGCCATAGGGGACATGTTGCACAAAACATGGAGTGTATCAAATGCATATGGAGATTTTGGCTCTATAGGGTACGTACTTTCCATGTACCTGAGCTTCCAAGATTGTGGAATGTTCCTAAAGGAATATCCTAGCTAGGGAGGAGGGTGAAGGTAGAATATTGCTCACAGCACTCGGAGTATAGTAGCAAAGATTGTGGAATGTTCCTAAAGGAATATCCTAGCTAGGGAGGAGGGTGAAGGTAGAATATTGCTCACAGCACTCGGAGTATAGTAGCAAGTACCTACAAACTTATCTGCTACCTTTATGTCATCATATAATTATTGATCAAGAATCTCTTTCCTTTTCAATTTCTGAACCAAAATCACTAAACTATGAACAACATTCATGAGGATATTTGGAGCCAATACAAGTTGACTCAATTGATAAGGATGGACTACTTTCTCACAAAAGGTCGTGTATAAGCGACCTATGATCCTTAAAACTTGTCCTGACTCGTGGCGGTGACCGGAGCTGAACCCACCCACACTTTTAATTACCAAAAAGAAAAAAAAGAGGATATTTGGAAAGAAAGAAGGGATGTTTCTTGTTGCTCCATTTCAAGCTCAAGGCAATGGGGACACCATTTTCATTCTTTTGGTAGTTCATACCCTTTGGGAAAGTGGATTCTCAATATTCCCTCTTGATTCATCAATGTTACTACAATCAGCAAACGTGTTAATGTCCCCAAGAAAATTCTACATGGGTCCTCGTGCCTGCCACCCAGATTCTTTCATGTCAAAGCTTCATGAGTCCACTAGTATTTACTTGCAATTTACTTCATGAGGAAAAAATTTTCTTTTTGAACAGAGTTGTGGTGGAAAATGACAGACCTTAATTACGCACTTTGGACTCTGAATTATTATTCCTGAATTGATGGGAATCTCTGAAATGTTGTATTGACGTCAGATACTGTGCTTGGCCATGCATATGATAAGAAGTGCCCAGTTTATTGTGGATGCACTCTTGAGTTGTCTATGTTTGGTCTAACTTTTTTCAAGTTGTAGTTCAGATACTAAAATTCATGGATGAACTTATCACAAGAAACTCTGAGAGATCCATATAGATATAGTCGATATCACATTTATCTTGTTGTTTATATATATATATATATATATATTTGTATTATATATGTTAAGTTAACTTATGGAATAGTACCTTCCAAAAACGTACATCGTTATCTTATTTTCGAGTATTTCCCCCCAAACATATCAACTTTTTTTGTTTTATCCATTTTCATAAATTAGTAGTTTTAGATAAAGGATTTACTGATAAGAGACCAATTGTTGAGAGATAAAAATGTAATTATATTTGGCTAAAGAAGTATTATTGGTTTTTTTTTTGTAAGGTGTAAATTAACGATCCTTAAGTGGTCAAGGAGGTATTGATCTAATAATTAAAATTGAAATTTCAAGAATTAGATATCTTGAATTAAATTCCACCTTCATCCCTTTTCGCTTCTTAAATCTGATCTTTTTTTTTTATTAAAAAAGAAATAAAAATAAAAACTATCTTTGAGTGTTACTAGATGTTTCGAAATTGATTACACCTACATAAGGTCAATTTGCTGCATGCAGTGCCCTAATTTTATTGGGTGGAAAAGAAGACAGCGGTACAGCTCAAAATCATGGCAGCCCTGCATTCTTTATTCTTTCTTTTTTGTTGGTTAAGTGGAACCCTACATTTGTAATGGCTGTAGAGATTAACGTATAAAATAACTCATGAATTATGATCCACTGGACCTAAAATGCCTTGAAAGGTGTCATATCTGGTTTGCAATTGGAGGGTTATACATATTTAAGATGGTTGAAATGCCTGTTGTAATTGCTTCTGTCCCTTCATGCCTTCTTTGATTCCCACAAACTTCACCCAAAGAGTCATGGGACTGACATAATGTGGCAGACAAAATTAGGGTTTCCCACGAATGGCAACACTAAAACTCAGAGAAAGATGTTAATATGGTCTGTCAACTAATTTAAAATTTCACAAATGGAGGCCCCATATACAAACTAGCATTAGGAATTTGGGAGGCTAAGCTGACTTGCACTCACGTGTCAAGTTGGTGATTTACTTGATGACCTCCCTTGGTGTAAAAGAATATTTAACTATAGCTTGATTTACTTCCACTAAGCGTTTCTTTCTTTTTGTTCATTTTTTCTGATGTGCTTTATCATTTCAAGCTTAGCAAAGTCAAAATCAATACATCTGAAGTGGGAAGCGAATCAAAACTGTGGAATGTTTCCAAGAGCTTTTAGTTTTTGAAAATCGAAATATTGATTAGACCTCATGTATACATTTCTTTAGTTTGGAGAGAGAGACCTTGGGGGAGAAAAATGAAACGTAATTCAAGACAAAATATTACCATTCAATGAATCCAATTCTTCAAATGTAAAATTCAACTTCAATTCATTAACTAAATGATTTAGGCTTGTATTAGAATTTTTGGAGTTGGGATTCTCACATTTTAGAGATGACACAAAGTACAAAAGAGCTGAGCAAGCAACCGAAATTGTTTTTGTTATAATTTTGTGCTTTTATTGGGAATTAGTGTTTGTTTCAAGAAAAGAAAATCTTTGGATCGATCTTGACATTAGGGCCCGTCATGAAAATCCCATATGTATAAGCCGATGTTGACAATAAATATTTTTCCCCTTTTTCATTGAGATCCAGTCTAAGATGACATTTGATAAATATGTGTTTTCACTAATTCCAATTTAATCTTTGATGTAAGCGTTATTTGATGGCACAATTAGCTTCTAGAGAACCATAGCCTACCATCAGGAAAAACAAAGTTGGAAACAACTAAACTGACAAAAAAAAAAAATTTATGAGACATTTCATCAAAACATGAGATGGGAAAATTTTTTCTCAAAATGGATGTGAGACAGCATGATCTCCAACTTATATTCTAGTCTGGACTTTCTGTCAGAAATATAAGACATCTTTACTCCAAAATTGGTGATATACGCAGTGCTACAGTTAAAATAGTATGTACGTCTCTTTTTGGCCAAATTAGACAAAGAATAATGGAGTCTGAATATTCCTCTAATTAATCACCGTGGTTTAATTTTGTATGCTTTTAATTGTACTTAACATAATTTCATTTCGACCTCAAACTCCTTGCACCAGTGTACTTTCTATATTGGACCTCGTGACAATTGACATTGATGTGCATACTTGAAAATATGAGATGATGTAATCACATTATATTATTCTTTCTGTAAACATCAACTTAGACTTCCTTTTTTTTTTTTTTTCTTCAGTTGTCCACATCTTTCTTTGTGGCATCAACTTAGACTTGTACAGGATACCCTCTATGGCTTCTTCTGCTTCATCCACATACCATGATTGCTTGCTCTTAATAATTTGTTTCTTTTCTTGAGCATTTACAAGGCATTCCATAACTTTACCTTTCCTTTTTTATATTGCATATTGGACCTTTTGAAATCTGTGGGATCATTAAAAGACATTCATAATCTATACCGATACTTAATCTGGTGGAATATTACCATTGGGTTCAATGATGATGTTAATATTAAGCGGAAGGGGAATATCCAAAACATTAATTTATTGTTGTATGGACGACCAAACCTTGATTGGGATTCTAATTTACATTCTCAAAGTTATATATTGCGCATCACCTCTTAAAGCTATAGTATGGTGTCAATTGCAAGGTTACTTAATTAATGGAGCTAATGGGGCAGTGGGTAATGAGTGATAGCTTCCATTCATTCCGTGACGTCATGTTTCATTTCTTTAACTTTGATCAGCTATTAGAATTACATCGAAATGATGCAATAGCATGAAGGGGCAACTTGCCATGACACAAGGTAAGACAAAGTACGAATTTCTTGAAAAACTGGATGAAAGGTGAAGCTAACAACTCAATTTTTTGTGCTTGTGTGCACGGTTTTGTGCATACATATCTAGATCAGAAAAATGCATGGTTTTGCACATTGGCGCTGAGTTTCGATTGGAAAAATGTAAAATAAACGTACTAAGGCTTACTCAATAACATGGTACTTTTAATGGGAATGGCTTTTGCAGTGCAGTGCAACTGGCAGCTGATAGCGAGCAAATTGGAGATGTGGATTTCTCCTTTACGTTACTAACTCATGAATGAATGCACTAGTAGTGCATAAAGATATTATTCCCACAGAGGTAGTGTTAGCATAAAATTTGTAATTGGTGTATGGTTAAAGTTGTCATGTAGAATTCCTAAAATGCTATGATGATATTGTAAGACACATGGATCTACCAAACAAAAAATTGTTTTATGTAAAAAAGAAAGAAAGAAAATGTGGTTGGGTGGTCGAATTCCTACCCACTAACATACAATTAAGAGAGAGAGAGAGAGAGAGAGAGAGAGAGAGAGAGTTAAAACATGATATGTCCTCTTCCTACCAAAGAAACTTGAAAAAAGAACCAGGAGAAGAAAAAAGAAAGAAAATTTCAGGTGTAAAAGAAATATCAAAATTCTTTTCGAGTTTTTAGGAATTAACTTTCTTCAATTTAGTGGGAGACTCCAAGTCTTTCAAGAGAAAAACTTTAAGAGTCAAAACAAAGATCTTATATTTATCTGACTAATATTCCTACCAACCAAACTCAATCTTAGGACAATTAATTTCGCCTGATTTAGAGCAATGGTTAACTCTTTGTTTGGATGGAGATAAAAGAAAAAAGTTTGGAAAGAAAAATCAAAATATTCTTCACTTAGAAGCTTTAAAAGAAATGAAAAGAAAAGAGATGAGAGGATTTTTTTATACTTTAATCTTGTCTAGTCTCTAATCTTATTCTCTTTTTTATTTTTTTCTTTAAATAATCCCTAAGAGGAGAGCAATGGAGACAACATGAGTGGTCTCAATCCATGTATTAAGTTATCATTATTGGCTACCCAGCAAATCATCATGCTTCGAAACTTGATGGTATATCATATATGTGCCAAAGGCCCACATTCTTATATGATTAGCTAAATCTTTCATACAACTAGAAAGAAAATTTTTCTTTTCTTTTTTTTTTTTTTGAAATCTTATTCTATTACATGGAGGGGTCATGGGGAAGGGATAACTAAATTGGGAAGGGAGAAGAAGGACGAAATCTATTTTATTGCAAGAAGGAGATTTGGAAAAAGGGATAGCTATTTTTTTATTTTTTTTTTTGGGGAAGGAGGAGGGGAAATGGCTCCTACTGCTCTTCTGTTGCACCTGCCTACTATTCTATTAAGTTGTAATAATATTTAGAATCCCAATAGAAGTAGGAAATGAATCTCAAACCCTTGACCACTAGGAAGAAGGCACAAAACTCAAATTTCTCAACTCACTATTCGTTCCTTCAAAAGAAAGTTGTAATCATTTTCTCCTCCTC
Source organism: Gardenia jasminoides (assembly GCA_013103745.1). Lineage (NCBI taxonomy): Eukaryota > Viridiplantae > Streptophyta > Magnoliopsida > Gentianales > Rubiaceae > Gardenia > Gardenia jasminoides. Next base: position 30,106,581 of record CM023103.1, read on the forward strand.
TTTCTCTCCTAAGTTTCCTCCAGGAAAGGGGGGGAAAAAAAATACTACTTCCCAAACTCTCAAACAAGGCCCTGCAGATCGGCCCAAGAATGAATTGAACGAAGAGGACATTAATCCAATTACACTCTGTCTAGGTGTAGAGACTAATTCAACCTAAAGGATCATTCATTGGCCCAAGAGACATCCTTGCTGAGTCCTATAACGTGTAAACGTTTTGGGTCATCAAGCCCATGTTGAATCGACAGTGACCAGGTGACCCTGATGTTGGCGTGAATCCACTCCTTTCCCCCCTTCTTTTTATAAAGTTTGGAATCTCCCGATAAAAAACAATTGTTAAAAAAAAAAAATAAAAAGAAAAAAGAAAATTCAAGGTTTGTTTTGAACCTTTTTGTGGAATTATCTAGAACTAAGCTCCTTTCCATTTAATTAAGAAGAACTTCTCTCTATTACATCAAAATAAAATTATTTTAAAATTATTTTTGAACATCAACAAAGTATATTTTATCACTTGTGTTAGTTATGTACAAAATTACATATGAAATTGACTAAGTTTCCTATATGGATAATCATTGTAAATTTTGTTTCTATTTCAAACCCATTTTTTATCATTCAAATGTTTCATGCAAATTAAATGCCAAAATAGTTTTAAAAAATCATTTTATATTATGTTGATCTAGAAATTAAAAGAAAAGTAATAACATAATTAGTTATTTATAAAATTATACTAATTTAGATATAAATAAATGGAGAAAGAAATAAAGAGAGCAGTAGAGAGGATCCCAACCCGAATAGCACATAAAACTGATATTCTACTAGGTTTCTTGCATATCTATTTTACTTTTCCATTCTCATTTCCTGGTTTGGAGTGGAAAGTACATTTTGTCCCGAACCTCTAATGCTAATGAAGGATGTAATTTTTCCTCTTTGTCATGAAAATATGAAACTAGAAGAGAAGAATAGAACTAAATAAAGATTGAAACCAGCTAACAACAAAATTGACAAATTAAACTATATATAGATGATTACTGAACTAAAAAAATGGAAAAATTATTCACAGATGGATTTCTGATCTCAAAATATCATCTCGCATTAATATTATCCCCATGAAACAATCAAAAGAAATATTATGCGCTATTATACAAGATTTTCTTATTGGAGTAGTTCAAAGCATATATCACCACTCATAAGGGGGAAAAGACATGAGAAAAAAAAAAAGAAAAATAGAGGGATTTGTTACATGTAATTAGATTGACTATTGAATTTTGAGAAGTTCTAAAAGGCCAAAGCTTTGGATTAAGTGTTCCAAATTGTGCAGAATAATCCATGATTTTTTTTTTGAATTCCTATATGTAAATAATTCTTTAACTTTGAAGAATTCAACCAAAATGAGTTGGAAAAAATGCAACACACTATGGATGCTACTTCAAGTAGGAGAAACTATATGAGTAAGGCACAATTAACTTTGAAATTTTAAAATGGTAAAAGTAGAAATTAGGAAAACAAATTTTTTTTTTGGGGGGGGGGGATTTCACAACAACAAAGGAAAGCAATTCATGAGGAACATGTTAGTTATAATCTAATTTTGAGAAACTTTCACAAAATTTTATAGGTTTCAAACGCATTACTGCGTATTCAAATTTTATCACTAGAAGGTATGTCAAGATTGCATTTTCATGATAAACGTTCACAGAACCAGTAACACATCGCGCCACCCTTTTGATGCAAGTCAAGAGAACCAGAGGAATTGGATGCGCCATTTTTACTTGAAGGAAATATATCAGTGGATAGAAATTATGGTGAAAGCAAGAAAAGGAGAAATATTTTCCACCCTTCAATTTCAAGCCTTATCTTGTAATCATAATATCATAACAATTCTCAGACAAACATAAAGATTCATTAGTCCATGTGAGTCTGAAATTCACAGAAAGCGTTTTTTTGCACTATTGGCAAGAATTAGACAAACAAAGACAATAAATGAGAACTGTCTTCGCATGCATGCCAGGCATTGACATTTTACGTGAATGAATGGTGCAAAACTCCAGCCCAATGGTTGTCCTAAGCCATGATATTTTTTACCTCTCCATTTCCACCATGGAAATGTCTAGTTATACAGGTTAACAGTAGCAACTAGCTGGTCCTAAATGGGGCTTGATCGGTTTGACTTCAATATCAGGGACAATAGGTTCATAAGCATATATGTTAGCTAATTATATGCCTGATAGGGTGCAATTTTAGGTGTTTATTGTATTAATATTTCCTAGTTATTTAGACTAAAAATTGCATTCTTTGATAGATTCTACTGATTTTGTGTAATTCGTGGTCAAATGCAGGAAATTGTGAAAAAGTGTGCTAAATGGCTGAAATTTCAGAAGAGATCCCGATAGTTAGCCACGGGCACGCTTAACACGGGTGGTCTTGGCTGAGGTGTTGAGATCTCAAGTCTACATGGCAGTTTCCAAGTATTGAGAATTCCAAATTTGAAGATGACAGGTGCCGAACCTGTGCAATAATAAATATTAAAATCCTAATTACCACCACAATTAATTATAAAATAATTACGAGTCTTGGAGCGGGGACTCCGGATGTGCAATAGGTTCGCAGCTTCACCACGATTCCAAGGTATACTACACCCGATATACTCTGAGAATTATCTGAGAAAATATTAACTGCGGTGAGTGGCAAGTAAGGTCGTCTCCTTAGGGGCGGGTAGAAAATTGTTTCTTTCTAAGTCACAGGAAAATGGGGGTTTGGATGTGATAGAACTAGAAATAAAATAAACAAAATGAGGAAGTGAAAAATGAAAATACCACTAAATAAATCACCAGAGAACGAATAGAGAATAATTTAATAAAAATGCAAATAATGAAATTCTATCCAAAGGAACAACTTCTCAGGCACAGTCCAACCAATTGATCATTGATGCATAAATATTTCATTAATTTGTCACTAGGTTAGTTATAGTTGCCAACAAGTTCTGACAACTAGCTTTTCCTTACTTTTTTTAAGTACGACCGTTGGCTTCTCAACTAGATAGCAACCCAGATGCGACCATAGGAATTTAATTACCCAATTGCATTAAAAGCTAGAAAAACCCAACCCTAACCAACGAACACGCTAAGAGGGTTCATTTAAGTTAGATCATACGTTTCCCCAACATAAAACTAATTATGGTGGTCGCCACTAATTATTAACTAAATGAACGATTACGTATTCAATTAGTTAATTTGACAGTAGGCTATTAGGTTAAATTAAATATCCGGCCATGATACTCAATTAACAAAATAACCCTCAATCAATTAATCCGAGCGTATGAATAGTAACAAATTAAAGAAATAATAAAACTTCGATTAGATCTCACAAATGATATGACTTTGAGTCACCCTTTGAGTAGATAAGAGATTTAGCCGCTCCTCATGGAGAATCGCATCCAAGAATTGTTTGAGAAACTTTCAACCACGATTAACCAAAGGAAGAAACAAGAGGAAGCAACCTACTGAAGGGTTTGTTTTCTAAATATTAGCGTGGAGTTCCTCCTCTTCTCCAAGCGACGGCTTGGCTCATCCTATATAAGAAAACCTAAGATTCCCTATTTAACTAGGAATTTCAGTCCTAATTGGAGTCTAACTTACTAAAAGCAATAATAAAAGTAAAATAGGAAACCAATTACAACTTCCCTAAAATAAAATTGTCTTTTACCAATTCTAAAATAAAATAAAATAAAGTCTTCAATCACTCTTAGGCAGGATTTTTTTCCAGAAATCCTTCTTCACATCCAAATACAGCTCGTCCACCTTTTTCCTTGGGTCCACCAAATTTGCACTTTGTAAGCTCCAAATAATTCCAATGACCTAAATAAATGCCAAGAATCAAATATGAGTAGAATCAAGCAATTAACACAATTATCTTGGCACAATAAAAGGGAAATCTCCATAAATTATGTGCACAATTAAGGACTTAACAGAAGACGTGCTGAAATTAGTTATCTTGCTTCCTTATTTAGTAGTTTATTTTTATTAGGAAACTACTTTAATATTTGTATTAGGAAGTTGAGAGTTTGACTTCTTTTTAGCATTTTCCTATTTTTGCTTAGTACTTACCGTGGGCGATGAGGAAAAAAGGAGGTTTCCTAGTTGACTTTGATTAGGAATCTTTCCTTGATCAAGAGATTAACCCACGGAACTTATAAAATAGGAAGCATAGTACTAGTAGTAAGGGGAGTCGCATGCTAATAGCCTTCCAATTGATACTTCGGACGAAAAAAGACCAGGAGGCATTAGTCTTCCTTTTTCTTCTTTTCTTTCACTATTTTCACTTGGGAAGTCACGGATGGCTTTGATATTTTCTATTGAAATCTCTTGTGGAATTCCTCACGTCATGCGTGGCTAAGTTTCTTGTCTAATCAAATATCAATTCAACGACGCAGTCCAACATATCTGTGAGATCTAATCGATTTGTCATTTGTTCGTTTAAATCTTTAGTATTTATACGTTTTCTGTTTTATGTTAATATGATTGTTTTGTTAATTGAATGTTAAGAGCTCAATATTCATATTAACTTGATAATCTACTGCCAATTTAATTTGCTAAATCCGTAATTATTTAGTAAATTAATATTAGTTGGCAACTAACGTGTACGCATGTTGGGGGAACGTGTGATCTAATCTAAATGAACCCTGGTAGTGTGTTTGTTGGTTAGGGTTTGGGCTTTTCTAATTCTTAATGCGGTTGAGAAATTAAATCCTACGGGCGTACCTAGGGTTGTTTCTTAATTAGGGGTATTTAATGGGCGTACCTTACTTACCTAAAACCTAAGGAAGAGTTGGTCGTTTGAGAGGTTTCCGGCGACTATAACCAGCCTATTAAGGAATTAAATGAATTAATATTGCATCGATGATCAGGTATATGGACTGTGTCTGAGTAGTTGGATCTTTGGCTAGAACTCAACTCTCATATATTTCATTCTCTCTTATTTTAGTTATTCAGTTTTGTTGTTTGATTTTTAATTAATTCCTTTTCATCTCAAAAATCCCCCCATTTCCTGTGCTTGAGAAGAAACAAATTTTCCCCAGTCCCTAGGAGACGATCCTACTCACCCTTATACTCAAAATTTATATTTCCTGGAGTAGGTATTTATTATTGCCTCGACACATCAATTTTTGGCCGCTTCGGTGCAGTTACTGAATTATTTGTTTCTTTTTGAGTGCATTTATCGTCTTTTATTTTTATTTCTTCGTATTTTATTTTTGTTTGGTTTTGTTTTGGCTCTATTTTCTAGTTTATGCCCCGTTCTTCTTGTACAGGTGAACTAATCTATATCCCTGAGATAGAGAACAAAAGGAGCAATTACTAGCTACATCTCCAGAAAATTCTTTGAGTGATTCTTCAAGTGACTTGCAGGAAGAGAAGATTGTTATGGCTCAAACTAGGACATTAAGGGAGTTAGCTGCTCCTGATTTAACTCAGCAGCCACTCTGCATTACTTTTCCCAATTTGAATGAGAATACCTCTTTTGAGCTCAAATCTGGACTAATTCATCTTTTACCTTCTTTCCATGGCCTTTCAGATGAAGAGCCCCATAAGCACCTACAAGAGTTTGATGTAGTGTGCTCGAGTATAAGCCTCCTCACGGAGTAAGGAGGAGCAAATTAAGCTCTGAGCTTTCCATTTTCTCTCAAGGACTCAGACAAAAGGCTGGTTATACTACTTGCCGGTGAGTATCACTACATGGGTCAGTTGAAAAGAAGTTCTTGGAGAAATACTTCCCCCCTCTGCTAGTTTGAGGAAAGAAATTTGTGGCATTAAAGCAGGAGGAGAGAATTTATATGAATATTGGGAAAGATTCAACAAGCTCGTACCAAAGTGCCCACAACATCGATAAGCAGCTGCTAATTCAATATTTTATGAGGGTCTTCTCGATAGAAACTTAATTGATCTTGCAAGTGGTGGGGCAGCGGTGAACAAGACCCAGGGCACGGAGCTCATTGAGAAAATGGCTGAGAACTCACAACAATTTGGCTTTAAAGATAATCCTCCAATTCGTCGAGTAAATGAAGTAGAGACAGCATCTATGCAGCAACAATTATCGGAGCTCACCTCATTTGTTAGGCAATTGGCTGTTGGACACATGCAACAAGCTAAAGTTTGTGGGATCTGTACCATGACCGGACATGCTACTGACACATGCCCAATGTTGCAAGAGGAATATTCTGAACAAGTCAACGTGACTGGTAGCGTGCCCGCGCCTAGACGGCCATATGATCCATTCTCCAACACGTACAATCCGGGGTGGAGAGATCATCCAAACCTCAGTTATGGAGGGAACCGACAGTAAACTTTTGGGCAAAATAGACAGTCAGGGTTCTAACCCTCCTACCAACAAAAATCTCAGCCCTCACCCGCTAGTGAAGGAAGTTCATTGGAGGATCTTGTTAAGAGTTTGGCTACAAGTACAGCCCAATTTCAGCAGGAGACAAGAGCAGTTATGCACAATTTGGAGACTCAGATAAGCCAACTAGCAATCACCGTTAATCGCTTGGAATCTCAGGCAAATGGGAAATTACCTTCTCAACCAGAAATCAACCCAAAGAATGTCAGTGCTATGACTCTGAGGAGTGGTAAAGAGGTTGAAGGACCTCCATTGGCGATTCCCAAGGATAGAAGTGAAGACCATATTGAGAAAGAGCTTGAGAAGGAAGGAGAAGGAGAAGATTCGGGTTGTAAGGTAATACCTAAACCTCTTGTTCGAAGTAAGTCTAATATTGCGCCTTTTCCTAGCAGATTGGAGAAGCCCAAGAAGCCTGACAAGGAAAAAAAGATTTTGGAGATGTTTCGAAAAGTGGAGATCAACATCCTCCTGTTGGATGCCATCAAACAAGTGCCAAGATACGCCAAATTTCTAAAGGATTTGTGCGTCAATAGAAGAAAACTAAGGGGAGATGAGAGAGTTGTGGTGGGAGAAAATATATCTGCAATCCTACAAAGGAAACTCCCACCAAAATGTGGGGATCCAGGTATGTTCACTATCCCTTGTAAGATTGGAAACACCAACATTAGAAATGCCATGCTAGACTTAGGGGCATCCATTAATGTAATGCCAAAATCCATATATGCTTCTCTAAGTCAAGGTCCATTGAAAGACACTGGCATCATAATTCAATTAGCTGACCACACTAATGCTTATCCTGATGGGCTAATTGAAGATGTGTTAGTGCAAGTTAATGAACTGGTGTTCCCTGCTGATTTTTATGTTTTGGACATGGGTGATGAACATTCCCCAAATCCCTCACCTATTTTGTTAGGTAGACCTTTCTTGAGCACTGCTAGTACAAAGATTGATGTTAATAAGGGTTCACTAACTATGGAGTTTGATGGGTCAGTTGTTCATTTTAATATATTTGATGCCATGAAACACCCACATGAGCCTAATGCTGTTTTTTCTGTGAGTGTGATTGATCCTTTAGTGCAGAAGATGTTTGAATTGAATGAGAAGGATGAGTTGCAAGTGGCCCTAACTAAACATCTTGAGTTGGGAATAACTCTAGATGTTGAGTTACATGAGGATTTGATGTACATGATTGGGGCATTACAGTCATTGCCACCTATTTCGGTAAGGAGTGGGCCTACACCTATTTCTATGCCTGACACTCATCAAAAGCTACTACCTTCTGCTTTGCAGGCACCTGAAGTGGAGTTAAAGCCCCTACCAACCCATTTGAAGTACGCATACCTGGGTGATAAAGAGACCCTACCTGTGATAATATTGGCCAAATTATCACCCAATCAAGAAGAAAAATTGCTTGTAGTACTTCGTGACTACAAAGAAGCCATTGGATGGACCATAGCAGATATAAAGGGAATTAGTCCATCTATATGTATGCATCGGATCAGGCTAGAGGAAGATGCCAAACCCGTCAGGCAGCCCCAAAGACGATTAAACCCAATGATGATGGAAGTGGTCAAAAAGGAGATCTTGAAGCTGCTAGATGTGGGTATAATTTTCGCTATCTCTGACAGCCCATGGGTGGGTCCAGTCCAAGTGGTTCCCAAGAAAGCTGGTGTGACTGTAGAGGAAAATCAAGAAGGAGAACTAGTCCCAGTCCGCAAGCCTACAGGCTGGCGCCAGTGTATTGATTACCGTAAGCTTAATGCGGTAACCAAGAAGGATCACTTCCCTCTTCCATTCATAGATCAAATGGTGGAACGATTGGCTTGCCATGCTTACTACTGCTTCTTAGATGGCTTTTCAGGGTACTTCCAGATAGCAATTGCACCAGAAGATCAAGAAAAGACAACTTTTACATGCCCTTTCGGTACTTTTGCCTATCAGAGAATGCCATTTGGATTATGTAATGCTCCTGCTACTTTCCAAAGATGCATGGTAAGTATTTTCTCCGATTATGTAGAGAAAATTATAGAGGTATTCATAGATGACTTTAGTGTGTATGGAGATAGTTTTGATGAATGCCTAGACAATTTGGCTTTAATTCTGAAACGGTGCATTGAAACCAATCTTGTGCTCAATTGGGAAAAATGTCATTTTATGGTAGAGCATGGGATAGTTTTAGGGCATGTCGTGTCATCTAAAGGTATAGAGGTTGATAAAGCCAAAATAGATCTTGTGTCTTCTTTGCCTTACCCCGCAAGTGTGCTGGAGGTGCGTTCTTTCTTGGGACATGCAGGTTTTTATCGCAGGTTTATCAAAGATTTCTCCAAGATTAGGGCACCCCTATTCAGACTCCTACAAAAGGAGGTGGCATTCGAGTTCGATGATGGGTGCGAGCAAGCATTCGATAGGCTCAAGGGAGTGTTGATGTCCCCACTCATCATCCAACCTCCAAACTGGGACTTACCATTCGAAATCATGTGTGACGCCAGTGATTATGCAGTGGGAGCCGTGTTGGGGCAAAGAGTAGGAAAAGCAGTCCATGCCATCTACTATGCATCAAGAGCTTTAAATGGAGCCCAACTCAATTATTCGACTACAGAAAAAGAACTTTTAGTTGTGGTCTTTGCTTTAGAAAAGTTTAGATCTTATTTGTTGGGAGTTAAAGTCATTGTGTTTTTTGACCATGCAGCCCTGCGCTACCTCTTGGCCAAGAAAGACGTCAAACCAAGGCTCATTAGATGGATCTTATTGCTCCAAGAGTTTGACTTGGAAATTAAAGACAAGAAAGGTGCAGAGAATTTGGTAGCTGACCACTTGAGCCGCATACCGGTCCCTGAGGATGCACTCCCATTAAGGGAATCCTTCCCTGAAGAACACCTTTTTGCAATTACTCCATCTCTCCCTTGGTATGCTGATATTGTCAACTATTTGGTAACTAACCAATTTCCTGTAGGTTGGCCCAAGGCAAAAAGGGATAAATTGAAAAGTGATACAAAATACTACATTTGGGATGACCCGTACCTCTGGAAGCAAGGAGCCGATCAAGTACTGCGGAGGTGTGTAAGTGAGGATGAATTTTAGTCAATTCTAACATATTGTCATTCCTTTGCATGTGGAGGTCGCTTTGGACCAAAAAGGACGGCCCGCAAAGTGCTGGATAGTGGATTCTATTGGCCAACACTCTTTAAGGATGCCTACATGTTTTGTAAGTCTTGTGATAAGTGCCAACGCATAGGTAATCTTTCTCACAAGGGTCAAATGCCACAAACCCCCGTGATTTTTATTGAGATTTTTGATGTTTGGGGGATTGATTTCATGGGTCCTTTTCCCTCTTCCTTTGGATTTTTGTATATCCTACTTGCAGTTGACTATGTGTCTAAATGGGTGGAAGCAAAAGCCACCAGAACTAACGATTCCAAAGTGGTTGCAGATTTCATTAAGTCTAACATCTTTGTCCGCTTTGGATTGCCTAGAGCAATTGTAAGTGATAGAGGGCAACACTTCTGTAATAAGGTACTTGCTGCATTATTCAAGAGGTATGGAGTTCTTCATAAGGTCTCTACATCTTACCATCCTCAAACAAATGGCCAAGCAGAAGTTTCCAATCGAGAAGTCAAGTTGGTTTTGGAGAAAATGGTAAAGCTTAACAGAAAGGATTGGAGTGCACGTTTAGAGGATGCACTGTGGGCCTATCGAACTGCCTACAAAACGCCTATTGGCATGTCACCGTATCGACTGGTGTTTGGGAAGCCTTGCCATCTACCAGTTGAGTTCGAGCACAAGGCGTTTTGGGCTGTCAAACAATGCAACATGGACCTTGAAGAGGGTGGTGCTCATCGGAAACTGCAATTGCAAGAGTTAGAAGAAATCCGGAATGAGGCATATGAGAATGCCCTAATCTACAAGGAAAAGAGTAAATTCTTCCATGATAAAAATGTCTCCAGGAAAACATTCCTTGTAGGCCAAAAGGTCCTCTTATACCAATCCAGACTTAAACTCTTCCCAGGTAAACTACGTTCAAGATGGATTGGTCCGTTTGTGGTCACTAATGTTTTTCACTATGGTGCAGTGGAAATTCAAAGTTTGACAACGGATAGGAAATTTGTGGTGAATGGCCATCGTTTGAAGCCATATTATGAAGGTTTCGAAGTGGAAACAGTGGATTTCATGCATCTTGAGGATCCCATCTACATAGATTGAAAAATTTTGGGCTACGTCTAACCAAAGACGTTAAAGAAAGGCGCTACTTGGGAGGCAACCCAAGAATTTTAATTTTTCATTATTTCATGTGGTTACATTTTGATTTCTCCGTATTTCATGTTTTAACTTTTTGTGTTACGTCATTCTCTTATTTTTACAGAAATTTTGTGTTTGTAGGTCTTGGGTGCATGTGCCAAAACATTGCTCAATGGAGTTTTTTTCGTTGGCTTAATCAGAAGACTTTCACAGTTATGTCGTGCCTACGTCTTAAGGGGGAAAGTCTTCTGATCACATCTTTCCTTACACAAAATTCTTGGACAGAAGCCTTCCCAAGTTATGGCGTGCCTTGGTTGTAGCAAGGGAAGTCTTCTGCCCGCATTTTGAAAAAAAAAAAAAAAAACTTAAGGGATGGACAGAAGACTCTCCAAGTTATGGCGTGCCTTAGCTATAAGGAAGAAAGTCTTCTGCCCACAACTAAAAAAAAAAAAAAAAATCTACCTCCTTTTCTTTTTCATTTTCTTTTTTTTCCTTTTCTTCTTTCTCTTCTTTCATCGCTTTCCTCTTCCTTTTCTTTTTCATCCGAACCAATGCAAGCTCGGTTCTTTCTTCTTGTTCCGCCATTATCCCCCCCATCTTTCCACCACCATCATCTATGGATATTCGACTCCAGGATATGGAAGAGCAGATTCAGCAATTTGATCATCACCTGGCTAATTTAGAGCTTCAAACTTCCACCATGGCACAGAATTTGGCTGCTTACACCATTCCTCCCGAGCCTCCGATCCATTGTTCCACCCCCCCTCGAGTTCAGGAGAGTTTCGTTTGCCCTTTATGCATTTTTTCTGTCTTTTTATGTGATACATTGAGGGCAATGTATGCTTTAGGTGTGGGGGAGGGTTCTTATGCTTAGTCTTGTGTTTTGCATTTGACTTCTTGTTCTGTGATAGTTTCTATTGAAAAAAAAAAACAAATAATGATGAACGCTACTAAGATGTGGGTATGCGTTGTGAGTTCATGCCAATGGGGTTTTATACTTTTCCTAGATGATGGAATTAATTGAGGAATATGTTATATTTGATAGTGATTCTTTACCACTCGTGTGAGTTTTTGGGCTTAACTGTGAGCAATTTTTCAGTATTTGCTCTATATTTCATTTGTTGAGTGGTGTTCCACATGGGTTGAATATTTTAGAACTTGCTCGGTTATGCATGTCAAGGCCACATTTAAATGAATTTGATGCATTAAAATGATAAGGGCGCTTAGGATTAACCACTTTTGACTTTAGAAAAAAAAAATCCTGTCTTTATTTTATCTACCCCTAGTGAACCAATTTGAGTCTTTAACCTGTTTCTTTGCTTTAAAACCACATCTATTGACCTAAGAACTGTTTTTAGACTTTCTTTTCGAACCCATATGTTAAAGAAATGCTTGAATTTCAGTGCATGAGGACCAGTGTGTTGTTTGCAAGGCAATGAGTGAGAAAAGCAAGAATAGCAAGCTAAGGTGCTCTATGTGTTGGTTGTCTCTTTTGTCTTGAAAAGAAAATGAAAAAAAAGAGGAAAATGAAAAAAAAAAAAAGAAGAAGCAAGCAACGGAAAAAGGAGAAAAGAAAATTGAAAAAAAAATGATGAAAAAGAGATGAGAAAGAAAAAGATGTGTGAAGTTCTTGTGTTGTGAAAGTGGCAAGCACCAATACAAGCTACGTTTGTTTGATGAAGTGTTAATTTGCCTTGAGAGTTGGAATTTGTAAAGAAATTGTGCATTGGAATTTTTGGCATTCTCTTTGACATATTTGCACCTAAATTAACCCTTCTATCCTACCTTCACCTAAGCCCCATTACAACCTTATAAAAGTCCATTTAATTTTTGTATTAAATTCGTTATTGAGTGGTGGAGATGTGATATATGAGCAAGCCTATCGTAAAGTCATTCCATGGTGTTGAATTGAGTAATATGCCATATCCTTTACATCTTGGAGTGAATGAGTGTATTTTCTAAATTCCTTTGTGAGGTTTGTCAAAATTGGCATATTCTGATTTTAATGAAGTTGTTGGGAAGTGTGGAATGCCCTAATTGGTATGACTTGCTATGATTACTCTAAATCTTGGTTGTTTTTCTGAGTTGGGATATGCTTGAGGACAAGCATCATTTAGGTGTGGGGGAGATTGATAGGGTGCAATTTTAGGTGTTTATTGTATTAATATTTCCTAGTTATTTAGACTAAAAATTGCATTCTTTGATAGATTCTTCTGATTTTGTGTAGTTGGTGGTCAAATGCAGGAAATTGTGAAAAAGTGTGCTAAATGGCTGAAATTTCAGAAGAGATCCCGATAGTTAGGCACGGGCACGCTTAACACGGGTGGTCTTGGCTGAGGTGTTGAAATCTCAAGTCTACATGGTAGTTTCCAAGTATTGAGAATTCCAAATTTGAAGACGTGCTGAAATTAGTTATCTTGCTTCCTTATTTAGTAGTTTATTTTTATTAGGAAACTACTTTAATATTTGTATTAGGAAGTTGAGAGTTTGACTTCTTTTTAGCATTTTCCTATTTTTGCTTAGTACTTACCGTGGCTGATGAGGAAAAAAAGGAGGTTTCCCTAGTTGACTTTGATTAGGGAATCTTTCCTTGATCAAGAGATTAACCCACGGAACTTATAAAATAGGAAGCATAGTACTAGTAGTAAGGGGAGTCGCATGCTAATAGCCTTCCAATTGATACTTCGGACGAAAAAAGACCAGGAGGCATTAGTCTTCCTTTTTCTTCTTTTCTTTCACTATTTTCACTTGGGAAGTCACAGATGGCTTTGATATTTTCTATTGAAATCTCTTGTGGAATTCCTCACGTCATGCGTGGCTAAGTTTCTTGTCTAATCAAAGATCAATTCAACGACGCAGTCCAACATATCTGTGAGATCTAATCGATTTGTCATTTGTTCGTTTAAATCTTTAGTATTTATACGTTTTCTGTTTTATGTTAATATGATTGTTTTGTTAATTGAATGTTAAGAGCTCAATATTCATATTAACTTGATAATCTACTGCCAATTTAATTTGCTAAATCCGTAATTGTTTAGTAAATTAATAGTAGTTGGCAACGCGATATGCATGTTGGGGCGTGTGATCTAATCTAAATGAACCCCGGTAGTGTGTTTGTTGGTTAGGGTTTGGGCTTTTCTAATTCTTAATGCGGTTGAGAAATTAAATCCTACGGGCGTACCTAGGGTTGTTTCTTAATTAGGGGTATTTAATGGGCGTACCTTACTTACCTAAAACCTAAGGAAGAGTTGGTCGTTTGAGAGGTTTCCGGCGACTATAACCAGCCTATTAAGGAATTAAATGAATTAATATTGCATCGATGATCGGTATATGGGATGCAGTAGTTGGATCTTTGGCTAGAACTCAACTCTCATATATTTCATTCTCTCTTATTTTTAGTTATTCAGCTTTGTTGTTTGATTTTAATTAATTCCTTTTTCATCTCAAAATCCCCATTTCACGTAGCTTGAGAAGAAACAAATTTTCCCTAGTCCCTGAGGAGACGATCCTACTCACCCTTATACTCAAAATTTATATTTCCTGGAGTAGGTATTTATTATTGCACAGGCTCGACACCTGTCAATGCCTACTGACATGATAACCTGATAACCATCTAGTACATCAGTGGTGCATGTAAGTCACCAAAAATTCTCTATTGTGTGTGTGTGTGTATATATATATATATATATATATATATATATATATGATGAAAAAAGGAGAAACAATTAAACAAAGAAAAAATAGTGGAAATGTTTTATAGCCTAAAGTTCGTAGACCTCACTATCCAATATCCAAAGTCGAAGGCTGATACTTTAACTTCAACAATAACAAAAATACCTTTTACTTTTTACTCTTCTCAATTGTTGACTAGTATAATACTCTTTGTTTATAAACTAGACGATTTGATAAACCAGTGTTAATAGTTACATTACATTATCTAATATAATATTAGTTTCTAAATAATAAAAGTATAATAATTTGACTGCAATAAAACAACTAAAAATTTGACTCGATTAAATTACTACTACTAAACTATAATACAAAAGTTTCTATTTTTAATACCTAATTTGTTGATTGCTCCATATTGTCTTATTGAATGGTTTGATGCGTTTGTCAGCCAAGGAGGCCAAGAAAAGTTTGGCAAAAAGGAAAAGAACTTGTTCATGTACGTGAGTTGTTAATGATAAATGTGTCTTGGGATACATGTGAACTCCCAAAAGAAAAAATAAAAAATCATATTTTCGTTAGTTTTCACAAGTAAAAGAATATCGCAAACAATACAATATAGATGATTTTGTTTTGTTCGCTTGATATTGTTATTTTATCAGGTGAAAATAGCACGATTATTTTCACGGGACGGGCACCCACCGTTGCCATCCTAAACAATATCACTTGAAAAAATAATCATGTTTTTTTTTTCTTGAAAACATATTTTGCCACTTTCTTGTAACAATTCCCTGCCCGCGAAACTTACTAACCATAATTGAACTCGTGTCCTCTCGATTAGCATTTACTTCCTGCTATTTAGCTTGTAAATCATGTTCATTACCTTGGTGAATTACTGTCAAATTCATTATTGATGGCTACTAATAATGCTAAAGATAGTAGACTATCCTTATCAGCGTATAATCCTGGCGGATTCTTACAAATATGAGACATTGTATTTCCAATAAAGAAAAAGATTGTGGAGTCCACAAATTTTACATCAGATACATATTTAAATAAAATTATGAAATCATTATTTATTTAATTGGTGGTATCACATTGGTCAAAGATCAACTCGTGAGTTGGGGGGAGGGATGGGTTGGATGATATGATGGGAGGGAGTGTAAATGAGAGGTATCAAGTTCGAGACCTCCCATTTACACTAAATAAAAAAAGAAAGAAAGAAAGATCAAATAGTGAGCTTGTCATGTAGTTGATCTCTATCCAAATAAATTTATCATGGTTTATTATTTCACTTCCTTGGGATCCAACAGCCATGGAATCCATATGGAAGACCATAAGGAAATTTTGCTCTAGCAGTTTCTTCAAATGTTGTTCCATCCAACACTAGAGCATATCCACCCCCATTTTTGTCACTGATAATTGAGATCACAACTCCTGTATACAAATTGTAATATGATTAGTGGCCAAATTTTGAAAGGGGTGAGGGGGTTCTGCATATGTGTGTGGGTGTGTGTGTGTGTGTGTGTTTACGTCTTATTTTAGATTGGAGGGAGGGTCGAATGGACAACGAGAAACAGGCCAAAAACAAATTAGTGCTACAACTACTTCACTTTACTTTAGCTGTATTACATTTACTATATAAGACAACGGGAAGAGGCTTAATCAAAACATACCATCATCTTCCCTTGTTGCACCAGGTCGAGCCACAAAGAGCGGTTCAGAAGGCACGGAGCCCTCGTCATGCCAGTTCTTTGCCTTCTTTTCAAATAAGTCAACCTGCAGAACAAAATTTTAACAGTCAATTGGAGTCTGCTTTTTCACAATTGGGAAGTAATTCTTTTGGATATCCACAAAACAGATAATCAGCCTTTTGATATTTAAAGGATGAAGTAATATACCTTAGTGAGGGTCTTTAGGTAGTTGCAAGGCCTTTGAGCTCCACAGGCATAGGCATATCTGTATTTCTTTCCTAGATAAGCAGGATTTATGCTACACATATCGATGCCTTTCCCATGTTCATCCGGGTTCAATGCTGCCTCTAATGTGCCATATGGACTACCATCCAACGGTATTATGAATCGGCCCACCCTGTTACTCACTCAAACTCTTTTTTGATATTGTTTCCATCATTTGATTTTGTTTCCATCATAGCAACAAGAAAAAGAAAAAAGATATAGTTTTGGTCCTTAATGCTTAGCTGTATGCCAAACTAATCACTAATTTTTTGCCAAAATAAATTTAGTCTCTAAAATTTCTGATTTTAGGCCTATATAAGATAGCTAATGAAAAATTCAGACTAATGATCAAAATCAAATTATCTTCAGTCAAAATTTTGGACTTTCATTTTCGGTCCTTAGTGTTTGAAGTTTCAATCCATATGGTACCTTGAATTTGAACTAGTTATAATTAGGGGTTATAAGATGAAATAAAATATGAACAAAATTAAATATATGACAAATATATTCCTATGTCCTCAGAGAATCCTATGAAAACACATTAAATCAGCACAAAATCACTGATTAACCTAAAGAACATCTCTTTATTAAATATGTTATAATTGGAGGACAATCAATGGATACCTATAAGCATGTGGAAGAAAAGGAAAATTTTAGTTTTGACATTCAAGGTCATTATAACTACTCCTATACAATTCTTGCATGATTTGTAGTTGAAGGCCTCAAATTGTTGTAGTTAGGAATATGTTAAAGACTATTGAAATTAAGTACCAATATGAATTGCTTTTGGAGATTTTGGAAAAGACTTCCTTTCATTTTATCTTGTCTTTCCTACCTATTAAAATTCAATGTCCTACTACTACAGTTCTAAAGTATTTACTTTAATATAAGTAAAAAAAAAGTATTTACTCTAATATAAGTGTACACTGATAACGCTGAATAATTCAAATAATTTTACAAAACACTAACTTCATTTGAAACTCAATCAATAACATAATTTGAGATGCAAAAATGGAAAAAGCAACTTAATTTGTATGTAGCATCCTTTCCTTATAATTGAGAGGGATAGAACTCTTTATAAGTTAATTATCAATAGTGCAAAACAATAATTACATATATTATACAAAATTTGAGACCAATTATTTCCAGAAAAGAAGATATGTGAGAAGTTACTGGCATGAATAAATGAAAAAAAAAGGACAAAGAAGTATAAATAGCTTTTATGTGTTTCTTATTATTAGAATTCCCATTACTCGTTTAACACAATTTTGATAAACATCCAAGTTCATCCTAAAACTCGTAATATCATCATTTAAAACTTAGGGGATATAATGATTCAAACTCCAAATATTAGGGACCAAAAGTATAAAGTTAAACTTGGTCATTAATGGTAATTTGATTTTTACCTTTAGTGATGACAGGTTTCTTTGATTGTTTTAAATGTGCCTAAAATGAAAAGTTTAGGGATCACATTTGTTTGGGTGGAAATGTTAGGGGCATCTTCACCGTTGAAATATTATTGCCTAAAAACAAGCCTGCCAAAATCTCCTATTTGATCTAGACAAATTAATATCCTATTTACACAAGTGTTGTTCACAGAAGACTTCACAACTCTTAAAATATTGATGCATAAGTGCTACGTACCTTGCATCTGGAAGGACATCTTCACCATTGAATGATCTAAGTTGTTGTAAATTCAGCATTTCAAGAATTCTTGTATCAGCATTGTGTTCACAACAATCAACAATGACTGCCTTAATCCTTCCATCCTCATCTGTCTCTTCATATGCATTGATGAAGTGGAATGTGACATATAGTGGAACTTCTACGCTTGCCACCTTTGCAGCAAAAACAATAGTATACCATGATCAAGGGGGAAAAAAAATTGGACCTGAAAATGATAGCAGCACACTATTCATGCTGGAAATTTGACCGGATCGAATCCAAGCTTTTCTAAATCTTTTGGGTATGATTATCAATCAATATGCTTACCGAGTTGAGTTTTTCTAATGTAGAAAAAGTAAAATCTAATGATTATCATAATGCACACCAACTTCAAGCAAATAGTAAAATTATTCGAGTTAGTGTCTAGTTTTTGAATAGTTTAATTTTCTTCAAGCAAGTTCCTAAAATACTAGAGCTATCATCTAATTTTGATTAGCTTAATTTTTAATTATCTCTATGTATGACGTGTGCATGTTTGATTGGCATCCTGAGTGTGAGTGAAAGAGAGGCAAATTCAAAGCGTCACAAGTTAAGTACTATCGACTTCAAACCAGTTCATGTAATTCTTAAAATATTTAGTATAAACTTGTACTATTTTGATGTAATGATGAATTTTACATCAATTTAGTTGACCGAGTATATACCAAAAATCATAAGAACAATATTAACTAGTTTGAATTCAATAAAACTCAACTTATAAAGCCCTGTTTTCAAGAGAGACTTACTAAGTTGCCACTGGCTTTGCAGACGACGTGGACAAACGCTTTGGACTTAGGGTGCCACTCAAACAGATAGAGTGGAGCGGGTTCAGCCCTGAGTAGGTTCTGTGGACAGTATCGCAATGGCATCTCCGGTACAATCACGTAGTGTTCCGTCACGGGAAAAGAATGGAGCCAACCCGGTGCTGGTCCTCCTCGGCAATCCACCCTCCCGATAAATTTCCTCTCATTTGTCCCTGGCTCCATCCTCGCAACAGTATATCCAGGATTAATCAAATCGGGAAACACAGTTATAAACTCCTCATCCGTCACAATTGGATGGGCGGATTGAAGTAACCACCCAAGACTGTCATCGTACTCAAACCTTCCAATGGTGTCCAATGTCGTAGGATCGACCACGATCGACCCCTTAATGGTCTCCGTAAGGCAAATGACACGGCCGTCCCCAAGCTTAAAGACGCTAACGTTGGCATTATCCGTCATCAAAGAACCCGAGAGTAACTTGGACATGCGTCCAATGTAGGAAAGGAAATTATTAGATTCGTAAGGTGACTCGGAAAATTCTAGGTGACAAACTTTGTTGTTCTTCTTTGCTGCCTTGTATGCATCGGACTCGAGCTGTCGGTGTCCCATGATTAGACGACCATCTTCGAAGTGCAGTCGAACTAGGGTGGCGTAGCCACTGAACAAGTGTCGGAAATTGTGGTTTCCCAAGTGCCACAAGCCTGCGCCATTCCTTAGATACGTTCCATTCTGTACAAAATAATTAGACATGATAGGCCACTAATTGATAAATAAATATGTTAGAAGAAACAAGAAATGCGGTACTGGGAATAAAGCTAGAAAACTGATTTGGTTTGAGAGTACTCCATTGTGTAAGCATACATTCCTTACCAACTACAGAATCAATTCAATTCAATTATCAGAAGAACTAGGTAATAAGTGATGCGGTAGGATTAATGTTCCCCGGGCAATTAAAAATATTAGAATTTCTTGTGCAATCATTGATTGTGTTTTGGACCGGTATCATTGATCCCACTACGACAAAATGTTAACGTGCAAAACAACAACAGCATGTGAAAAACAATTATCTTCTCTTCAACTTCCTAGTCTAGGATACTGATGTTCAGACAATCACAACAGTTTACGTTAGCATCTTCTTCATTAGATTAATCGAAATCATACACCACTTACATCTAATTCTTACTGTACGTCCTAAACTTATATTTTTGGACACACTACACCCTAAGTTTTTGAATTCGTCCCATTTGAGTCTAAACATTAACAGCTTGAGCAAAATTGATGAAAGTAAAAAGATCTCTATATTTTTCATCCCTTTCTTTTGTCTAAAAAAGACCAACCTGAAATGAATATCCAGTAGATTATTGGCAGCAACATTACATTATAGTTCTTTAACTGAGGCTCTTGTTCTTCAACTATAATTTAGCTATTTTTTGGCCCATGGAGTTCAGCAACGCATTCACTAGTTCACTATGTTTAGGTCACTGTTGGTGGTCAACCCATTGAAAAAATTAGTGATGTCTAGGTTGCTATGAAAAGAATAAAAATGTGCTTCTAGAATGAGAATCAGGTCTAGGGGATTTAGTAGAGCTAATGCTCCAAATCAAAAGTAGCCTTTAATTTGGTGCTTGGTACATCTCAAGAATCTTTTTCTAAGGTTATTCTTGGATTTATTTATGCCAAAAAGATTCTACTTGAAATTCTATAATTTCTAATTTCTATTCTTAGCTCCATCTTGTTTTGTTAGGCAACTGAGTTTTTTTTAACCTAAAGACTCGATTTATAAGACCAATTTATTGGTTAATGAGAGAAAGTTTGCCATCTCTATTGTTTCATCTTTTCCCAGTGTGTAATTATTGCACCTGCATGTTGCGTGCATGATCTTTACTTCCATCAGTTTTTCTTAGCAGTGCTAAAAAGCAGACTCAAAGGTGACGAATTGAGAGTTCAGGGTAAAATGCATGCAAAATTAAAGTTTGTGGCGAAAACTAAAAATTGGATACAAGTTATGAGTGTAAAGTGAAAATCAGATATAAGTTATGGATGCAAAGTAGAATTAGTTCTTTTAACCATGTGCAATTGCTAGACTCGTACCTTTTAAACATGCTCCTTATTCTGTTAGTTTTGCTACTAGTGTTAATAATTAGGCTCAAATTGGGCAGGCATAAGATAGGGTGCAATTGGGAATACAAAGTGAGAATTGTATACAAGCTAGGGTTGCAAAATGGAATTGGTTGTTTTAATGATGTGCAATTGCTATAGTCGTGCGTTTATGCTAGCTTCTTAATTCTGTTAATTTTGTTTATAACAATCAGAGGAATTTCAGAGTTTAGGGTAAGATGTATCTAAAATTAGAATCTATGATGCAAAGTAATTATATATTGTCCAATTTAGAGGGTGTAAAGTGACATTGGTCCTGAAATAAACAAAAAGGCTTCTCAAATGGGGTGTGTGTGTGTGTGCAGTTTGACTTACGAGCCAGACTGGTATTTCTCCATCGACCTCGAGCTCTCCTTCCCACCTTTCCTGCTGGATACTAGTCCACGCTTTAAGCTTTCGTTCATTGCCGACGGTATCAGTCATCGTTGTCACTGCTGGAAGTGTGCTGGCAACGTTGGCAGTAGTCAAGTCCCTTTTTTGGCAGTTAACCTTCCCAAAGATGGAGCTATCATTTTTAGGGTGGTCAAATCTTTCGAAAGGGGTCATGTACGTCGGACACCCACAAGCTCTGGTGGCGGAAAATGCTAAAGAAGCCATTGGAAGTTTTACGTATTTTGGGATATAAAGTCTAACTTAAGGAAACTATATAGTGAGCCAAGAGTGAACTGCAAAATGAAGGCTTCAGTTGGGAGATATTTTTAGGGCCAAGAAATTTGCAAGACCTTGCTTTTGAGTCCTCAACAAGGCCATAGCCCCCGCAGTCAGTAACCCCACAAGAAATAATAAAAATGTTGAAAAGAAAGGACTGATGTTTTTAATTGTTGGTATCTTTTTGGTGGAATTCCTTCTCACCTGAAGACAAGTTACAAATAATTATGCGCACTTGCAAACAGAACTCTACAAATCCTACCAGCTTGGTATCAATTGATATTGATGTCCATACTCGAGTGTAATTATACTTTTGTGTAGTCATCAACTTAGACTTGTACACTATATGTGGTCTTCATTCCACTAACCATATATGATTGTTTGGCTCTTAGTAACTTTTCTTTTGCTTTTAATCCTACATCTCCTTTCGTCACATCGCATACACAGGAGGGTTTATGAAATTATAGGATCGTCAAAGGGCATTTCTTATGTATACTATGCTAGGTTAACATTCAATGATGATGTTGCTAAGCCTTTATGTATGATCAAATCTTGAGGTTTTCGCAAGGAATGGTTTGTATTTACATTTGATTACTGTCACTTCACTTTCATAACCCGTCATTTGAATTTCCAATTTACGCTCTCGGAAAATATATTGCACATCACCTCTAAAAGACAAGAAATTTCTAGAAATGTGATGAATTTTAAAATTTTTCTACAAATAGGGTGATTTGGGGTTAGGTTTCCTGCCAGTGATTTTCGCATTTGCAAAATGCGAGTTCCAGTAAACTCGTATTTTGCAAATGCGAGTTCACTGGAAAAAGAGTTTTCAAAAAAATCAAATTTTAGAACTCACATTCAAATGCGAGTTTCAAGAAACTCAGATTTACCCGAAGTTCTAAGAATTTAATTAAAAAATTGGCATTCATTGAATGCGAGTTCATTGACAAAAAATTAAATAAAAAAAATCCTGCTGACTAAGGTCGAAATAATTAAATTGGTTGCAAACCCTCATCAAACTGTAACACCACATAATAGAAAGGACCACAAAATGAGTACCAACAAGATTTTGATTAAGAGAATGTTTATGTTTTTAATCATAAACATATTTTGTAACAGCTTTTATATTTTTTTAAATAATTTTATAACCAAAATAAATAAAAGGTTGTATATTTGGTAAAAAAAAGCTAAAAGAACATTTGTCCAAACACACAAAATTTTTTGCATTCTAAAATTCAATTCAACTTGAGAGCAAAAGAAATAAGAAAAATTAAAATAATAGAAAAAACTAATTACATGAATACGTGAAAAGGAAAAAGAGAGAAATAGGAGAAAGGGCAAAGAAAGTGTGAAAGTCGTTATTCTAAATAGCAGGAAGGCATGATTCTTGTAGGTAAAAAACTGAAAGCGACAAACTGAAAATTTCAAGAGGCACGCGCGGGTGGAATTTTAATGAAACGACGTCGTTTCATGAGCCAATCTCTACACTCTTAAGTCCCGAACACTTAACCAAAATGAAGTTTATGATCTTCTTCTTCCTATCTTCCTCACTCAGCCGCACCAAATCCAATAAACAAAATGCTAGAGTTTCTCAATGTCAACCATGAATTAGTGTAGGAAATGCTTTGAACATGGAGAACTTTAGTTATTTTGCTGTAGAAACTCCCCTAATCCGGTTGCTGAACTGACCTAGGGCAAGAAATCAAAAATTGGGCCATGAAAATTTGGGTGAAAGTTAGAGGTTGGAGTTGAAACTTGGTCGAGTCGAGTGAGCGGTGAGGATGTCATCCTGGTGAAGCGTTTTCGTCGTGAAGGAGGAGAGAAAAAGTGTGTTATCATTCCATTCAAAGGCTATCCAGGTTGTGGCCCCTGCTTTCGAGGTCAGCAGATGTGGTATACAAAGATAAAGAATCATAACATATTCAGTGATATTAATAACTACTCACAGTTATGGTTGAAGAAGGTAAGATGAAGGTTTTCATCTATCTTTCCTTTTCTTTTTGAAACTTGAAAGCTATTGGATTTGTGGGATTCTTCTTTCACTCCATTTGCTAGTCTTCTTCTTTGGTTGTGCTACACAATTTGAAATGCGGTTGGTTTTTTCGGCTTTGGGTGTCATGTTATTGTTGTTGGCACCCATTGTTAGCAGTTGGGTTCCATTTTACTATAGCAGTTCAATGGCAATTGGTATATGCCTTGTCATTATAATCCTTCTATTTCAGGTAATATATAGTTTTGGAGTAGTATTTAAGCAAGTACAAGTTCAATTCTTCATTTGTAGATTTCACCACCATTTTATGAAATAGTTATAGGTAGCAATTATTCAATTATATTCTTTTATATTAATTAGAGAGAGTATTTTGTTAAGCCTCTGAAGTCAATGTACTTGTTTCAACCAATTTGACTCACTGATATATGCCTCAAGATATATGGCCCAATACAGAAGCATGCCAACCATTTTGGATTGAAACCCTAAACCTTAAACCGTCCTAAGCAATGTTAATGTCAATTGGATTGAATGTGAGTTGCCAAACTGTCCTAAGCAAACTGGATTGATGATATGTATCTACCAAATTCCTTTGTCGCCACCAATGTCAATTTCTCAGTACTTGAAATTCAGTTTGATGTGTCTAATTTACATGGTTCAGCTTGAGAAGAGTCTCATCATAGTTAATTGTGAACAGTTGATTCTGATTTGATTTTAGAATATTAGGTAAAGATGATTTGATTGTCTTCATTGGTACCCAAAAAAAAAAAAAAAGGGGTCATGTAGTAATTGTGAAGCCAAAACAAAATTTCCTTGTACGATCTGTAGATAACCATACACATAATTGTACCACAAGAGTTCTCAGTTTTTCATTTTACTAGAGAAACAAGTTTAATTATATGCTATCTACTATCAAATACAAGTGGAGTTACACTGAGATTCTCACAATTACTTGACATTGTCTTCGTCAATATAATCCCTAAAACCAGCAAGCGGGCAATTGTTTATAACCTTATAACATCATAACCCACAAGCGGGTTAATGTGTTACTAAAAATTCCTCAAATAACGGGAAACTAGTTACCAAACACCCTTTTAGGGTTGCAAACGAATCGAGCCGCTCGCTAGTCGGATCGACTAAAACTCCCTGCCAGCAAACACAATTTTTTCAAACGCAAACATGAATATACTAAACTCAATAATTTTCAACTCTCCCCAATGAAAATACAAGATCATTTTGAGTTACTTATGCCATGTATAATAAACTCGATAACTTTCGATAATTTACATGTTGTGTTAGTAAATTTTTCTACCCGCTTTTTCGGTTTATGAAGCAATAGCTGTGGCTTATATCTCTTCTTGTATTGGTTAATTTGTGTAACATATTTTGTGGATAGTTTAGTGACAGTTACAGAGTGAGAGTAACAAAGTATCTTAGACAGTGAAAATTCTTCAGAATTTATAGGATAGTTTTATTCCTTGACAAGTGAGTTACAATTTACAACTGTTATGCAGTTGTAATACATGATACATAAATGTCGATAACACGATAAAAAACAGGACGAATTAGCAGTAAACGGAAAAAAATATGCAGCAGAAATGGAAAAAAAAAGAAAAATCAGCACAAAATGCGAGTTATCACACATGAAAAATATATTCCTTCCCGCTTTTTTCTTTTTCGTGCGAAATTACCATAACTCGCATTTGCCAAATGCGAGTTTAGCGAAACTCGCATTTGGCAAATGCGAGTTTCACACGTGGAAAATTTATTCTTTCTGCTTTTTTTTTTCGTCCGAAATTAACATAACTCGCATTTGACAAATGCGAGTTTCACTGAACTCGCATAACTAGCATTTGTCAAATGCGAAAATCACAATCCTAGAAAACAAAATGCAAACCACCCTATTTGTAGAAACTTTTTTTTTCCATCACAGTTTTAGAATTTCCTCCTAAAAGACAGACACACACATGCATGCATGCATATGCATATGCATGTGTATATGTATATATGTATGTATGTATATATACTAGTTCCCCAATCTTTGTAGTTTAATCTTGATAAAGCGTGCGCACACACATATATGCATGCAAATATGTATGTATATATACATGTATATAAATGTATGCATGGACATATCTATTTATACTACTTCTCCAATCTTAGTAGTTTAATCTTGTCTAGGTTTTAACTATGGAATCAAGACCAAGGCAGCGAACGGAAAGGAGCTAAATACAATTATGACTTGTCTAGGTGTTAACTATGGAATCAGGATCAGTGTTGTTCGAGCTCGATGCGATTCAATTCAATTATTGTACTTGTTATGCTATTTAGTGTGTAATTATATTATATTATTGTATCAATATTTAATCTGGTGGATTATCATTGAATTCAATGATGATGTTATTAAGCAGACGGGGAGATACCCAAAACTGCCATTTATTGTTGTATGGACAACCAAATCTTGACGCTTTCGTAAGGAGTAGATTTTGTTTACGTTTGATTAATTTCGCTTCACACTAATAACCTTGATTGGGATTCTAATTTATATTCTCAGGTTATATATTGCACATCACCTCTTAAAGCTATAGTATGGTGTCATTTGCAAGGTTACATAATTAATGGAGCTAGTGGCAATGGGTGATGAGTGATGAGTGTGGTCAACTTCCACTGATTTCAGGACATCATGTTTCATTTCTTTAAATTTAATCAGCTATTATAATTACATCGAAATAATGCAATAGCATAACGGGGTAATTTATCATAACAAAAGGCAAGAGAAAATGCCAAAAAAAAAAAAATTGAAAAATCAAATCACTGAATGATTTTTAACAATTAGTTAATGAAATTTATATTTTATTCAAAAAAATAAAGTACGAATTTCTTGTAAAACTGGATATAAGGTGAAGCTAGCTGCTCATTATTGCCCTTGCATGATGCACGATTTTGCAGATAGCATCTTGATTAGAAAAATGCATGGTTTTGCACATAGGCACTGCATTTTGATTGGAAAAGTGCAAAATCAAGATACTAAGGCTCACTCAATTACATGGTACTCGTGATAGTTTTGGCAGTGCAACTGGCAACTGATAGCAAATTAGTAAATTAGAGATGTAGATTCCCCTTTACATTACTTACATATACTTATCGAACATTAGTAGATTAGTTTTTGATCAAATATTTGGAAGTTAAAATGTCATGAATTGATGTACTAATACTGCATACAGATATTATTCCCATAGAGGTAGTGTCAACGTAAAATATGTATTTGATGCATAGTTAAATTTGTAACATAGACTTCCAAAAAAGCTCCTCTATTTTCAAGCTTTCCAATCATTCAGCGGATAACGATATTGTAAGATACACGGGTCTACGAAACAAAAAATTACTTTATGTTAAAGAAAAAGAGAATGAAAATGTGGTTGGATGGTCGAATTCCTACTCACTACCATATAATAAAAGAAGAGTTGAAAGGAGATTTGTCCACTTCCTACAAAATAAATTTGAAAAAATAACCAGGAAAAGAGAAAAGAAAAATAATTGTAAGGCATAAAAGAAATATTAAAATCCTTTTCGAGTTTTGAGGTAAATAGGAGACTCCAAAACCTATGAGGAAAAGAATCTAAGAGTCAGATTGGAGATTTTATAATCATTTGACTAATGTTCCTACCGACTAAACGCCCAACTAATTTGGCCTGAACTGGGTCAATAATTAACTCTTTGTTTAGATAGAAAGAAAAGAAAAAGATTTAGAAAGAAAAAATCAAAATATTCTTCACTTTAGAAGCTTTAAAAGAAATGCAAAAAAAAAAAAAAAGAAATGAGAGGATTTTTTATATTTTAAACTTGTCAAATTTCTTTCTTATCCTTGCCTTTTTTTTTTTTATTAAGAATAATCCCTAAGAGGAGAGCAATGGAGACAAAATGAGTGCTTTCAAGTTTCAATCAATATATTTAACTTATCATTATTGGCTACCAAACAAAATTTGATGGTATATGTGTCAGAGACCCATATAAAAGACTCATTTTCTCCTCCACTTCCTCTCCTAGGTTTCCTCACAAAAAACTCTCCCCCTCCTAACATCAACAAGGCCCTGCGGATTGGCCCAAGAGTGAAGTAACTGAAGAGGAGATAAATCCAATTTCAGCTTGTGTCCGTGTAATGTCTAATTCCCATGAACAGATTATTGACTGGCCCAAGACAGATCCTAGCTGAGGACCCATACGTCGCAAAGTTTTAGGCCATCAAGCCCATGTTAAAAGGCCGGTAACCGAGTGGCCACGGGGTCGACTATTGAATCCCGTCCTTCCTTCCTTCTCTTGAATCCAAGGTTTGTTTTGGACCTTTCCACTGGGCTCCTCTCTATTGACTAGGAGAGAATTTTTCTCTGTTACATCACAATAAAGTTAATTTGAAAACTATTCTTGAGAATCAAAAAGGTTAGTAATATATTTCATCGCTTATGTTAATTATACACAAAATGGCGTATGAAATTGACTAAGTTTTACTATCTGAATAATCATTTAGATTTTGTTTCTATTTTGAACTCATTTTTTTATCATTCAAATGTTTCATGCAACTTAAATGTCAAAATATTTTCACAAAAAAAAATCATGTTCTAGTATGTTGATCTAGAAATCAAAAGAAAAGCAATAACATAATTGAGTGATTTCATAAAATTATAATAATTTAGATATAAATAAATCAAGAAAAAAAATGAAGAGAACGATAGAGAGGATCCTAACTCAAATACTCCATACAATTAATATTCTACAAGGGTTCTTGCATATTTATTTTCTTTTTCCATTCTCTTTTCCTATTTTGCAGTGGAAAGGACTCCTTTTTTTTTTTTTTGGGAAACTTCTAGTGCTAATGAACGATGTAATTTTTCCTCTCAAGTATGAAAATACGAAACTAGAAGAGAAGAGAAGAATAGAAGAACTATATACATTGAAACCACAAAATTGACAGATTAAATTGTATATAGGTGATTGCTGAAAGAAAAGCTGAAAATGATTCACAGTTCGAGCTCTGATCTCAAAATATCATTTGGCATTAATATTATCCCCATGAAACAATAAAAAGAAATATTATGCGATATTATACAAGGTTTTCTTATTGGAGTTTTAAGGCTCAAAGCATATGTCAACACTCAGAAGGGAAGAAAAACACCAAGGAAGGGGGGGGGGGAGTTTGGTATATGTGATTAGGTTGACTTTTGACTTTTGAGAATTTCTAAAGCGACAGAAGCATCCGATTAAGTCTTCCAGATTATGCAGCGTAATCCATCATTTTTATTTTGAATTCCTAGATTTAAATGATTCCTGAACTTGTAGGAACTACACCAAAATGAGTTGGAAAAAAATGTGAACCACTATGGATGTTACTTTAAGTACAGGAAACTAAAGGAGTAAAGCATAATTGAGATGAAAGTTTAAAATGGTAAAAATAGAAATTAGAGAAAAAAAAAAAAAAAGACGAAACTCCCAACTCCAAAGGAACACAATTCATGAGGAATATGTTAGTAATAATCTAATTTGGAGAAACTTTCACACAAGCCCAAATTTTGTAAGTTTCAAAAGCTGCGTATTCAAATTTTGGTCAACTGCAAGAAAGGTTGATCTAATTGGTGTAGCCACTTTCTTAGTAATGGACAGGCGCGATCACTAGTGGGATTTCTTTTTTTTCTTTTTTTTTTCCATTAAAGTATCCATGGTAATTCCTCAGTTACTTTCTTAATGGTTCGAACCAATGACTTGTCAGTTACAGATTAGGTGAACAATGGGATTTTGATAAAAACTTAACTTTAATGGTTCAAACCAACGATCTGTCAATTACAAGATAGGTGAACAATGTGATTTTGATAAAAATACTCAATTGTACATATTCTTATCACTAAATGGTATGTCTTTTTTTTTTTTTGGTCAACACGATAGTCCTATCCTACATCTATTGCTACTCTATATTAAAGAAAAGGGATAATTTCAGAAACCTCCCCTGAGGTTTCTCATAATATCACTTAGCGCCCCTGAGGTTTTCAAAATCTCACTTACCTCCATTATCAACTTGATAAAATTAAATATTCCTATCAAAATTCACAAATTGACAGCATTACCCTTGATCTTGATAACTATTTAACTAAAAAGCCAAACCAAAAATAAAATTTTCAAACCAAAAAATGTATATTAAAAAAATTGCTATATAATACCGGTTCATATTTCTCTACATCGAGATCATGTTAGGATAACAAAGGACATGGATAAATTTAATCTAGTCAAAATCAACCACTTAGGAGAATTTTAGTGACTAGCTAACATCTTAAAAAAATTTTATGGATAGTTATAATTAATAAATTCAAAAAAATTTGAAAAATATGTTTTAATACATGATGTAGTTTAAATTACATTGATAACTAAAATAATCTCTTTATACATATAAATTTTTCATGGTGTAATTTTTTCAAGATATAAATTTTACTTTTATTTCAATACAACTAAAATAAATAGTTTAAATCAATAAATTTACACATTATAAAAATTTAACCTTGATTTATTTTTTATTGTTGTTGTAAACTTCATAAGTAGAATAATACAAGGGTAGTATTGGAATAAAAGTTTTATCTTTATTGCATTTCTTTCAAAGGGGTTATAATGTTACAAGAAATGTCAATCTAAGGGAGGTAAGTGAGATTTTAAAAATCTCAGGGGTGCTAAGTGATATTATGAGAAACCTCAAGGGACGTTTCTGAAATTATCCCTAAAGAAAATGAGTGGATTGAAGGAATCAATTGAGAATCTAAATGGGACTAAACTGCAATCAAACTAGACATGTGTACAGGTTATGAAATTTAGCAAAACTTGAATATGAATGTAAGTCAGGAGATTTGATCTCTTGACGCCCAGCTAGGAGATTAGATGGCATGTCAAGAAAGAATTTTCGTGGCCAACCTTTGTAGAACTAATAATCCATTGCCCCATCCTCGTGATGGAAGTCAAGAAAACCAGAGGAATAGGATGCACTATTTTCACTTAAAGGAAATATATCAACGGACAAAATTTATGGAGGAAATAGGAAGAACGAACCCAAGATGTCAGTCGAAAAGTCTTTATCTATCATAGAATCATCACGATTCTCAAGAAAACATAAAGATTCTTGTTGCGTTTGGATTCCTTGTTTTTGGGATTGTTTGTGAAAAACAGCACTGTAGCATTATAGATGTGAAAAAATAATACTGTAGCTGTATTTGGAAAAATGGATTTTTTTTAATTTCTTTTTTTTCTTTTCTTTTTCCTTTTCTTTTCCTTTTCTTTTTTCTTTCTTTCTCTTCTTCTCCCCCAACCTCCCTTACCCCTTCTTCTTGACCAGTGACAAAATTTTTTTTCTTTTTTTTCCCTCCTCTCCACCACCTCCTCCCCCTCCTCCTCCTCCTTCCCTCCTCTCATCCCCTTCCCCTCCCTTCACCCATCCCATGGCGACCATATCCTGGTGATGGGAGCAATTTTGGTGGACTAGATCTGGTGCTGGGAGGGGAGGGAGGGGAGGAGAGGAAGGGATGAAGGAGGGAGGAGGAGGTGGGGGAAGGGAGGGAGGTGGAGAGGAGGAAGAAAAAAAAAAAAACTGGAGATGAAGGGGGTGAGGGAGGTTGGGGGAGAAGAAGAGAAAAGAAAGAAAAAAGAAAAGGAAAAAAGAAAAGGAAAAGGAAAAGGAAAAGACAAAAGAAATAGAAAAAAATATTGTGATTGTTTTGGGGTTGTTTTTTGGATTGTTTTTACTATAGCATTTATGGTGTGAAAAATAATTTATCAAAAACAAGGGGAAAAACAGGGAATCCAAACACAACCAGTGGTTACATCCGAGTTTGAAATTCACAATATGCGTCCCTTGCACCATTAGATGATTAGATCGAACCAGACAACCATGGAGTGGAGTCAGAATGCTGTCAAAACTCAAGACTTCGAATTAAATGCTATCCACAGAAAATTTTTTTTTTCCGGATGGACAACAGGAAGATAATAATTGAGAACTGTCTTCACATGCATGCATGCTATGATATTGACAGTTTACGTGAATGAATGGTGCAACATTCCAGCTCGATGGTCGCTCTAAATCCTGATATTTTCAACCTCCATTTCCACCATGGAAATGTTATTCGACTAGTCTCGGATGGGGCTTGACCAGTTTTTGTCTTCACTATTGGGGAACAGAAAATCCGACAATAGGTTCATAGGCAAAAGTATCAGCTAAACACTTGCTGAAATTTGATTACCATCGACGTACTTCAGTGCATGCAAGTCACCGAAGGATCTCCGGTTTCATCAGGCCAAAACTGTTCACTTTCTCTATTTATGGATTTACAGTCTTCTGTTGATAATAATTGATCATGGCAGAAATCTCAAACAAAGAAAAAAGAGTAAATGAAGGTCTTTGTACCAATATAAGTTGGTTTAGTTAGTAATCACGTACTACTTTTTCACAAAAGATTGTGTATTTAAATCCCGTTGCCGATGTGAGTCTTATGTTAGTAGGTGATTTTAAACACCTCTATAAGCGATCTATGATTTTAAAATTTATTCTGACCCGTGGTAGTGTTCGGAAATGAATGCACCCAAATATTTTTTTTATCCAAACAAAAAAAAAAAAAAACAAGTTTACGGCCTAGAAGCCAGTGGAGGATACTATGCAAAATCCAAAATCGATGGATAGTAGTTCCACCTCAGCTGTATTTGACGAGTTCATCAATATGCTGTTCCTTTAATCTTTTTGGTGCTTTTATCTTGCGAAACAAAAACAAATTTCACTAGTTGACCAGCTGCAGTTGTCTTTCATCAATCAGGATCATCCATCGTCCTTTTTGTTTCAATTTCCCTTTAAATTCATCACTTATGTTGACCAATCTTAACCTATAATATCAGAATTTTTACCTATTAAATATAATGATTTTTTTCGTGACCATAAATTGATATCTTGCTATCAATGTATGCTACATTTACAGTCTCATACTTATATAGTATTGCATTTCATGCCAAGGAAAGCAATTTTAGCTAAAACCCGCAAATTTTGAGAATAAAACAACGTCAAACTTATATACTACTGCATTTCATGCCAAGAGCAGCAAATTTAGATAAAACTGAAAAAATTTGCAAAATAAAATTACAGAATCAAAGAACAAGTACCGTTTTAGGGGTGAGGAAGGCACGGGCAACCACCCCCTGTATAAGGACTAGTAGCTTTTAAATCAAATACTATCCATTGCCCTCCCCCCATATATTTATTATGACGTTTTTTTTTACTCCCTTTAATTTCTCTTTGTATAAGTGCATTATAACAATTTAACTCTTAGTCTTCTCACATGCCATGCAACTAGTGAAACATTAACTGTAGTACATGAGTAGTGTTCACTATATTTGAAATAACTATCAATAAATCTCCTTTAATTCCTCTCCATAATAGTGTTTCATAGCAACACAATTCTTTATTTCCTTAATTGATATACTATTAGTATTTTCTTTAACAGTATTATACGATTAGTATTTTGTATAACTTTTCAATAGCAACTAAAGAAACATTTATTTATCTCTATTAAATATGATTAGTATAATTTTGAGATTGGAACTAAAGAAACATTGCACAAATAGGAAAAATATGAACAAAAGGAAATTCAACCATTGGTAGACTCTTTTTGAAAACAGTGGTAAGAATATTTGTAAAAATAAGCACCAAAAGTGTCGACTCTGATCAAGCATCAATCTTACCCATCTTCATCGAATATATTTCAAGAATTGGCTCTTCCCTAAACTCCATTATTTCAAGGCAAGTTTTTCTTTCTTCTTCTTTTGTTGCATTACATTTTCTTCTATTGTAACTTAGATATCAGTTATTTGTTATTTAAACAACTAGTATTTTTATTCTAAAATCGTGAATCAAAATTCCATAATGATCGTTAAGTTGTATTTTTCATAGTAGTATGGTGAATGTTCTTGCTCCTCGCCCTCCTCAAAACCAAAAAAACTGATTCCATTCCTGCTTTGCCAGTTTCATTGTAGTTGGTTGGTTGTTCAGTTTGTTGTATGTTTCAGCTCTTATCTACTGTACTATTTCCACAGGGTTTACCCTCACTTGAATGAATAACAGAAACAACTCAACAAAACTACAATAGTTTACAGGCAAAAAAAAAAAAGTGCTAGCGTTCACCTGCATAAAGTACGAAATCCTGGAACAATGCAACAGAAATAACTTATCAAAGAGAAGGGAATGGGAAGAAGCCAGAGAATTTGATAAGTACAGCATTTTACACTGTAAGTGATTTTTGATACTCAGAAGAATAGCTTCCAGTACTCCACTTTAATATTCTATTGCATGAAGAGACATTTCTGTCCCTTCCATCTGTTAGGTTTTGGGGCAGCGGACGCAGCGGAAAATAAAAATTTTAGCCCCAACAACCCACCAGGAATCACCCTAGGTTATGTATGACTTATAGAGAAGAGGAGTTGTAGGATTACCTTAATCCTAGAAACGGCTTCTTGTTGTTTTGTAGAGAGTGATCAGCCTCTTTCAGCAGTCCAAGTGTCCTGCCTCTACTGCAATCCACGCGAGAGAGAAGTCTGGATCTTCTCTTGAATCGTCTCTACGATCCTAGATGTGTGTGTATGAAAGTCTAGAAAAGGTGCTAGCCTATTCTCTCTTTCTTTGGAATTTCTCTCTACGTAGGTTTTTCTCAAAAACCCTAACCTCTCTCTATTCTGTCAACCGTAGTTGTGCTGTTATTGTACAGACGTATCACATAGTCTGTCTATTTATAGGAGAGAGGTAGAGAAAAGATAGGGTCTTGTTCGATCCAAATCAAAACAAATATAGGATAACTATTTTATTCTATTTGCTCAAATAGCTCCGGAATCCTTTATTCCTTATAATTAGACCCCATAAGGTTTTATTTCCAAATCTCCATTTGGACACAATTTTAATCCAGAATTCAATCTCTAAGCGTGTGATCCAATAGGTTCCAAACATACTGGCAATAATTATGAATTATAATTCTCAAGAAGAATTAGATAAAATAAACAACTTTATTTTATCATTAATTACAATAATTAATTCATTCATAATTATAGATTGTGAGCGGTGTCTAGCAATACATCACAACCACCCACGTATTTGGAATTAGTCAAAGGAATTTTGACCAAACCTTTCCATGGAAAATTACCATGTAATTATTATCCTTTC
This sequence comes from Gardenia jasminoides, assembly GCA_013103745.1. Classification (NCBI taxonomy): domain Eukaryota; kingdom Viridiplantae; phylum Streptophyta; class Magnoliopsida; order Gentianales; family Rubiaceae; genus Gardenia; species Gardenia jasminoides. Next base: position 30,141,303 of record CM023103.1, read on the forward strand.
ACCATAGATATCCAATTAGTCAGGGAATGAGGAATAAGTGCCAATTCCCTAATGACTAATTAATTTTCTAGTTCCCGGAATTATCCTTAGATTAGGTTAACTTGAAGACACTCTTCAATTAATCTAATGTAGTCGACTACTAAGGTTACATTCCAACTAGTGGCCTTACTGGATATCAGCTCCCACTATCGGAGTGGTGAATCCTCTCTTGATCACTCACTATCTTTCCATGCTTCACACTACCTCCAATTTCTATTCTTTAAGTCACTCCTGGTGAATAACAAGAAACAGAATCAAAAGGTAGTGGTTCACACTCAAGATACTATGGTGATCTCAAGTCTAGGATCACTTACATAATTTTCCATAAGAGATTCAACCATTGGCACTTGATAGATATCCTAATGGGATCTCTGTGTGGATCACTCCAATGAATTAGTACTCTACAATTCATCTACACATTAGCCTAGGTATCCCTATACCATGGTTGATGAGAACAACCACTACTTACACTAAGTAGGGGCTAACTGTGTACTAGTCTGTCCGTATTAATGACGTCCTATCTCATTAATACTATGACTAGGGAAATTTAAGAATATTTATTATAAATGTGATTGATATCTCATAGTCAGCAACTCTTGTGACTATCATCACATTAATAAATATTCTAAGGATTTTATCAGTTATATCAAATATCAAACAGATAAAATGGAATTTCATAAAATACAAAACTTTATTAGAAATGTATTTAAACAAAATGATTGTTTTAGGGCATACATTCCAACACCATCATCCATACAACACTAGGAAACACAAACCTAGATCCAAGACTCAAGAGTCCTTACATTATTCTTCCACCAACCCCTCCCCTTTAAAGTCCCCAAAACTTCCAAACAAACAGCCAGGGAATCTGACTTCCAATGCACTTATAAACTGAACTGGACCAATATGAATTTTTCGAGATTCATGAACATTTTCTCTAGATCTTAATCCGACCTGGATCTAGATACAAGGTGTCAAATATTCAGATTCTACTAATATGTAAAATGTAAGATAGTGGTGAAAAGGAGATATCTACTGGCTTGGATAGACATTTCAAGGAGTTAAATGTGTGGATGAAAAAACCAATCTACGGGGGAGAAGATTATCTTTTCAGATTATTCAAGAGACAACACTGAAAAAAAAATAGGAAAACAAAAACACATTGCTCTCATTTTTTACCCAATTAGTTTATTCCAGCAGCTATAGTGTTTTTGGAAGTCGTCTATTTGGAGAAGATAAAGGGAGGGGAGGGTAATTTTATTATAAAAAAAACAAGTAAATATTATTGGGGATTTGTTTTGAAGTTCAAATATTATTGGATTAACTTTTTATGCATGGACAATGTAATAATTCTTATTATACTAATAGTTATGAATGTACACTATATGCATACAATTTGACTTTCATATTTAAATTTATATTATGTGGCAATTATCTAAACCTGTTAGTGTAAAAAAAAGATATATTGATAGTGTATAAAAAATTTAGCCAATATTGTTTTTTTAAAATTTGCTATACAGTATTCACTTTCCTATCACGGGCTGCTAACGAACTCGATAAAGTGACGGGCTAACTAATGTTTGCAACAAACTCTTCCCATGATTGTCGTGTTTATGCCCAACTTTTAGTGGGCCATAATATTTTTGTTTTGTTTTTTTTTAAAGAATCGACATAGACTTGCAAAAAGCAAACGGTTGTAATTTTCATCATATCTCATTAATTTATACTATTTTTTATATCACGAAATTTGTATATTTACACATCTGGAGTTCTTAAAAATTTAAAATTCAGCAAAATTTCTAGGGCTAATGAACTATAGAACTTCATACACCAAAATGGCGCAACCAAGGGTGATTGGGTATAAGGAATGGGGATTAAAAAAAATTGGAAGAATTGTAGTTTTTGATCCCTAATAATTTGACTTGTTTGTCAAATTGGTTCCTAATGTTTTAACTAAAATAAATTTGATCCTCAAAGTTTCATATTTTAGCACATTTAGGATAGTTGATAATGAAAACTGAACAATGACTAATGGTAAAGATCAAAACACCATTAGTCAGCAAATTTTAAGCATATTAGGACATTTGAAAACATCAATTGCTATAGTACTTTTGATTTTCTATTTATGTACCTCAATAATTTTATTGAATTACTCAAATAATTTCACAAAACATCAACTTCATTTGCAAACTCAATTGAAACATATTGAAATGGGGAAAAAAAAAGACAATCAATCTAATTTACATATAGATCGTGTTCTAAATAGTTTAAAGAATATTTAATTGAAGGTTTAATTATCAATACAAGTGAAAAAATTATAAAACTCATTATTAATTAATTATTCATAGTGTTAAAGTAATAGATACATATATTATCAAATTTGAAACCAGTTATGCACAAGAGAAACCTATAGAGGGATGAGTAAATAAAAAGAAAAATGAAAAAAGAAGTTTAATTAGCCTTTGCATGCTTTTTAACACAATTTAATCTATTTCACATTTTCTTTTCACCCTAAAACCTGAATATCATTATTTAAAAATTAAGAACCATAATGATCTAAATTTGAAACACTGATAACCAAAAGTGCAAAAAGAGATGATAGTTATTTCCTAAATCTCCTATGCTACAAAAGGTTTCAATTCCTTTTACTATGATTATACATCTCAAGGATTGAATGATGAATAATCAAGGTATAATATGTATGAATTCCTTGACCAATTATTCCATTACATGATGACAAAAATTTCTCTAATTAAATATTGATTTATTAGAGAATGATTGACTATATCGAGAAATTTAGTTCAATCAAAGTTTTGTCATGCACTATTAGTCGAGCATTGACTAAAAGGAATTTCTTATCAAGAGTTGACAAGGAGAATTAATTATCAAGAGTTGATAAATTAAGAGGTTTTAAAAACTAGCCTTTAATTACAAACTTTTAAGACATGGTTTTGAAATACAACTTTGTGAAAGTTTCATTTTTGAGATTATAATTCAGATTATTAACTAGTGGACTTATTTTAGAACTTAATAAGTGTTATTATTTTCTAAAATAAAAGAAGGTCCATTTCTCAATATAACATTGGATGATTTCAAGCCATCTTTAGCATTTGTGAATTAGTCTTTTGAATGAGAAACATAATTTTGAAATCACATGATGATTTGACTCAATTGATTATGAATCATTTGAGACATATGAATCTTATTCACTGATAAAAGGACTAATTTGATCTTTTTAAGGAATTGTTAAAATTCAAACATTATGATATATGTGGAAAATTAACAATTTGTGCTAGAGATGATTATTTCTCATACTTTATTACTTTTACTAATAACAACTCAAAATAGATATATGTATCTTTAAGGGATAAATCCAAGACTTTGAGAAGTTAAGAGATTTAAGTATAAAGTAGAGAAATAATTTGGTCAAGTATTAGGATACCTAGATATGATCAAGGTGAGGAATACTTGAGCCATGGTAAAGTATTGGAATACCATGATTTGATCAAGGTGGTGAATACTTAATCTAAGAGTTTCAAAATTAACTAAATGAGAATGAGATTCTAAAGTAAAATAATTTTGCTAGTTATCTCAATTATTGTTGAGTAATCTAGATAAAGAATTATATCCCATGAGATGAGATGTCCCATGCAATTTTACCAAAATGGTTTTGGAGTTTGTCCTAGATAAAATTGCCTCCTATACATTAAATCTTGTTCCATAAATATATTTGTTCAAAGTGTGCCGCCATATGAGATATGGAATATTAAGGAATCCAAATTTTATGAAAGTTTGGATTGTACTACTTATGAAGTGCACATCCATAATCGGATAAAATGGAGCTAAGATCCGATTAAAACCTTTTGTGAAGTATTCTTGAGAATTAAAGGAAAAGAAAAAGAGAGCCAAAAAGAAGAAGAGCAAATCGGTTCTTCTTATTTCATTTGGTTTAATTTTGCTTAGCACATATACTAGAACTTCCTTATTTTCTCCAAAAATTTTATAATTCTATCATTTCCAAGAGTAAAAGTGTCTTAACTCTAAAACTACTATTTTCTAGATATATGATTATTTTAGATAAAGTAGTGGGAGAAATATAGAACTGATAGTTTGAAAGAGTTTCAAGTATCACAAAAGAAAGATGAACAAATGCAGAGATTGGAGCTTGCTTGCATTTGATGATGATGAAGTGCAACGAAAGCTCTTAAAACAACGGTTTCATAAGTCTTAAAAATATAGATTTTTTTTATAGAAGATCATGATATTTGATCGTGGATATTTTAATGACTTATGTATACTTTTATAACTTATAGAGATGGTTGAGAACCACAAATCTAAATTGGATTCCATATTTGACGAAGGGTAATGATCTTAGTCAATCCACCCAAAGGTATCAAAACCTATTAGGTGCAAAAGAGTCTTTAGAGTAAAGACTAATATGAAAGGTAAAGTATTACCTATAGAGTTTGGTTGGTAGAGAGATCACTATTAAAGATAAGTAATTATCTTTCAAGAAACCTTCTTACTAATCAATATGTTTAAATTCATTTAGATTTACTTGCTTGTTTTAATTATGAGTTATGATATGGCAAATAGATGTTAAAACCACTTTTCTTAAATGGAAACAACAAATAATTGTGTATGTGACACAATATAAAGTTTTACATCTTGTATGCCAATAAAGCAAATCTCTAAAAGTTGTATCATCCATTTTGATGAAATAATCAAAGAGTTTGATTTTATCAAAAATATGGATGGCCTTGTACTTATATGCGATTTAGTGGGAGCTATTGTTGGTTTCATGCATCATATATAGTTGATAAATGATACATGGAAAGGGTATACCTATGCTCCAAAATTATAGGTATAGCTATCCAAGACTTCCTCCATGATATAAAGAAGCGGCAATCTTCCTTTAGAATAAAGGTTTATGTTAATAGGTATGATTACTTGAGTTTTTAAGTACTTAGATAAGATGTTAAAATTTTTAGCATGGAGTCATCTAAGAAGGGGTTTTATCTATATTGTATAGAATAATCCTTTTATTGTACTAAACTCATTATGTCCTTTGGTCCATGAAGAATTTAAAATAGGAAGTTCGAGAATGTGCTTGTAAACAATCTTACAAAGACGATTGAAATAGTGTGACCCAGAATAGACCATAGTTGGATAGGCTTGTGCTGATAATTGAAAGAAGTGTGTAGTGGGACTTTTGCTGATAACGTGAAATGGTGCTTTCAGATAAATAAAGAGGAGGCAATGGCTAACGAGGAAAGTCATGGTCAATGCGAGAGCATGGCCAGAGTGGAAAAAGAAGTGTAAATGGAGCACAGGGAAGGCACCAACAGCAGAGGTGGCAGGAGGAGGACGCATGTGGGAGACAAAGAAGGGGTGTACTGCAACCACGGAGGCGTGCGGTAAGAAGTGAACAAAATTTAGAAGTGGTATTGACAGGGTTGGAAATGTGGATTGAAAAATTAATTTAAACGGGAATTGGTTGGCTAGGCAGCTTACTTAGGTGTGGTGACTGAGTAAGAGGACGGCAGCTGGTGTGAAGCGGACAACGAAGACGTGAAGAATGAAGGCGAAAGTGTAGAAGGTAGAGGAAGAGGAAGCTACGTAGATGAAAACCAGGTAAAAAATGTTGATATTTGTGAATGTGTGAAGTTCTTGTAAGATATCTAAAATAGTTGTAACAATGGAAGGGAACGCATGGAAGCATACTAGGGTCAACCTAGACAGCGAAGGCAAGTGGTGAAGGACAAGCGGAAGAGCGAACGAAAGAAGAATCAAGTGGAGGAGAACTGCTGAAAGGGTCATGTGTAGTAGAGGTAAGAAATAATGAAACACGTGGATATAATTGCATAAGTATTCGGGTAATGTGATGGCCTCCGAGTGTGTTTATTTATTTATTTTTTGTTGATTTATGGCAGGGGGGATAAAAGTCCCAATTGTAGGGAAGTGGAGGCTGATGTGTTGGAGAGTTGGAAGACTGCACTGGGAGAGTTATTAGGAAAGGTGGGAGGTCTGTCTGAAATGATGGTGGAGTGTAAAAAATAGAACATAATGATGCAAGAAAGGATAGTAGCGTTGGAGAAAAAGATAGAAGCATAAAATGATACGCTTGTTAGGCTATGGAAAACCAAGAATAGTCGAAAAGCACTTGCATCGGGTATTAAAGAAGATTGTAAGATGATAGGAAATATTAAAGATGTCACTGAGGTGAATGTAGGGGTTGGTTTGGATAGCAGAAAGAGGCAAAAAAGTCTGTCAGGTGCACCAATTGCTAATATAAGTGTGCACAACCAACCAACGCATTTCGTTTAGTAAAAGGTTCGAACCAGACACACAGGCAAATTTTTCCTATGACTGTGAACAAGACTATGAAAGAACCACCAAGGAGAAGGTCTAGTAGGTTGGTGAAGGAAAAAGCCGATGAGTCTAGGACTAATGGGGCTAGATGCATGGGTACAATACAAGGAAAAAGAAATTTGTGCTCCCAAAATAGGGGGGTGAAGGTGGACTGGGTAGAAGGCAAGCAACGCGAGGCAAAAAGGGGAACAAATGGAGATTATGAGAAGGTATGGTAGGCATAGTAGGTAATGTAAGCGAAAGGAATAAATGCGAGACATGAAAGAAGATAATGAAATGTGAATGTTTTGGTTGTAGGGACGGTTGCAACAATGCACATCAAAGGCTAGAGATGAGGATGCTGATGAAAGGGTAAGGAAGTCAACCAAACTGTATACCCTAGTTTGTAGTATTGTTGACCGATACAATGTAGTAAGCAAAGGCATGGAAAATGTAGGAGGTGGACATCATATAGTGTGATGATAGCAGCAAACGACTGTTGACATGGTTGTTAGATAGCAGGAAGGATCTAGGGTAAGGTATTACGCTAAAGTAGTCGGTTAGCTTTGTATTTATTTGAAAAAATTGGAATGTATTGTATGTATGTAGTAATAGCAGATATGTTTTATTTGCTGAGGTGCAGTGAGGTTCTTGTACGGATTGGCGAGGAACAAATGTATCGGAAGGCAATGATAACTCTGAGACCAAGATGCTAGCTTTGCTGCTGTGTAAGTGTTCGGCTAAGTATAGTAATCTCCACTGTCGAGTGTATTTGTACTGTCAAAGTGTAATCACTTCTTGTACGTAGGTGGTAAGCTACTATGCTGCAGTGAAAACTACTAAAAGGAGAAGGAAATGTCCGAGTGAGCCATACAGAGTATGGTACCTACTAGCCCTAACCCAGGTTGGAAAAAAATGTACGTATAATTTTTTTTCGTAAATGGCTGGATGAAGAGTTGACATAGTATACATATATTGGCAGACTATGATTCTTGCTGGAAAGATGATGGAGGGACGGCTGTGGCGTAATTACTTGAGAGATGATAAGTTTGGTGGGCCCATCTTGGACTGTGAGAAGGTAATATTGTGGAATAATTTTTTTGTGAAAATTCGTTGAAATTGAAAATTTATTTTGAAAAAGAAACTAAGTGTGTTTAATGGGATGTATATGTAGCCCAATGTGGCATGATGACCATTGGTACTTGTTTATGATCGACATAACCCAACGAAAGGTTATTGTATTCGACTCAATGCGTGGAGATGAAGCGAAGGATGATATTAGGCTAGGCTTTGTAAGGAAAGTGGTAAGTTGAAGATGTTTGTGAAGGGCTGTTTGAGAATGAAATGAATTAAATAGAAGGAGGCCCCTTTGGCATAACTATGCCTGGCAAGAATGCGATGGATTGTAACAGTTTCCTCTGAAGTGTTTCAGTGCAAGAAGCTGGACGAAACCTTTAGGATAGGATTTGCAAGTATGTACAATGGGAACCTGGATTTGTTCGAATACATGTTCTGCCTTGGCTGCCCCCAGCAAGACAATGGGTAAGCAAACATATTCTTCCCCGTAGAAAATGTTATGCACATCTAGTTTGTTATGTTGGATTTGCAAAAGATTTTGGCATATGAGCTATAAATGGATAAGCAAAGTGTTTGAAAAGTTGCGTGTGAAAGTTGAACGTCTGGCTGAAATATTTGAATTTATGAGCAGATTTGATTGCGGGGTGTACGTGTTGAAATTCATGGACTATTGTGGCGAGTTGGACAAGAAACTAGGCGAGCTATGTAAGGTTATGGTTGTCATGATTAAAAATCACACAAGTTGTAGTTGTCCAAATGGGACCTGTGATGAAAAATTGAAGAGAAACTGATATTTACTGTATGGTTTTTGTTTGTTTGCAGTTTGATTCACCGGTTGAGAGGCAATGAATTGCCCTGGAAATATTTCAAGACAAAAGCAACTCGGTTGCAAGCGGTTCTGAGCAAGGTGAAGGAAAGGATGAAGAATCATCAGTGACAGAATAGTCAGAGTAGATAATGGGGCGAGGCAAGTGGGCTAGCAGGATTTCTATTTGTGTGGGTCTCATGGGTTTTTGTATGGAATTTGGAAGACTGAAATAGTTTTATTCAACTTAGATGGGGATATGGGGATGTATATCAGTTTTTATGTGAAACATACAAGCTAAAATGGTACTAGGCCAATGTAAAAAATTGTTTTGTACAAGCTAGCCCAGTTGAGGCTCTAGTTCACCGTGGTGATCAGAACGTGCTTAACTAGTGAGGCAATGCACGGGCAAGTTAGTTAAATTAATGGGCCATGCGCAAATTGTTGATTTGGGCCAAACGTGATGCAAATGTTGGATCTTTTTGTCAACATTGACATCGGAAGAAAAAAATTACATAGGTAGTCGAAGGCAAATATGAATAGATAGAAAAAAAAAAGAAAAAGAGGAAAAGCCCAGTTATGGTTCAAATACAGAATAGCACCGGGGGTCAACTTCGTCTGACACCACACATACAACAGAGAAGATTGCAACAAGATAGGGGAAGATGTCTTCAATCTATAGGTAAAGGCGCGCAATTATTTGTAGAACCTGAAGCACCAAGATTAACCATAGTAATTTGTAGATGGCAGTAATATGAGGGGTGACGTGGCCAGCAGTCACTAGGGTTGGCAGTGAGGTTACTGAGTCGTCTTCATCCCTAGCAATGGGGTTGCACTATGCAATGAATCCGTGTGACGATACCTGTAGTGTAACATTCCCCAATGGTCACCAGAATTTGTCACCTTAATGACTACCCAAGTCTTACACTGCAGGCATTTGATAGAGCGGTATATAAGGCCAATGGGCTCTTGGGTTCGGCGGCGGGTAGAAGAAGCCGACATGCCAAGTACACGGCGAAGAGAAACGCAGCCCCTTGCAAATGAGTGAAAGAAGAAAATTGATTGAGTGGGGATGTTGAAGGCAATGAGAATTTGTTAGTTGTTGTGTTTCTGTTTACCTTTGAGGGGGTAATTTTTAAAGCAATTTATTGGCTTGAACATATCGAGTATGTAATTGCAATCCCCTATGTAGGCATTGTGGAAGTCCGGACGAGGAGGATAGAGGTGGAATGGGTAGAGTGGTGCATATAGGGAAAAAAGGATTTACAAGGGCCTTTGATGTGTGTGTGGGGGGGGTCAAAATCCCATATGTAGATTGGGCAAATGGCGCGAGAAAGTTTATGAAAAGCACTGGAAATGGACCCGCTTCAACATTCAGTAGAATACTATAAGCAAAATGACAGTCATTGTGTTGATTTATGAATGAATATTTGACCAGCCATTTTTTCCCTTTGTTTGTAAATAGGGACCACACGCAATATTAAAGAATTGAAGTGGTCAGTTTGCAATCTTTTGGAACAGAGCAAGCAATTATACGACGGGCAAATAGGGAAAGCACACGTTTGTTAGTTTGTGCAAATGTCATTGTCATTGTGTGTGATGTGTATCCTAAGAACCATGCAGTGATGGGATGTAGGGCTGGCCGTGAAATGTTAGACGCCTAGAACTGATTTTGATCCTATAGTCCAACACATATATGGTAGTTGGTAGCTACCCAATGGACAAAGACTGTGATGGGGAAAAAAAAAGAAATTTTACCAAACAAATGGATTAAATATAAAATCCCCGCCATGTATAGGAGGATGGACTTGTGAGCAAAATTCACTATCAGTAGAAATGGTTACACATTCAATCAGACAAATGAGGACATTGTACATTTAACGTAGGTACTGGATTTTCAAGGTTACATTTTTTCAAGTCCTATACATGATGATATATTGAAGTAACTGTGTTCAAGCAAATTCGTCGTACAATCAAACAAATATGTCGTTATGTAAGCCAAAAGGCTATCCATTTGATATTAAGCATGGACAATAAAGCGCATTGCAACTTAACGATAATTTAGAAGCATCCCTTGTGGTTTCTAACATTTTCATTTGACATATATTGCCTGATTTCATAATTACATAGACCTTCCTACATGCATTAAAATGACAAGAATGTCCTCCATATTATAGTTAAATTCATCGAAACAAAATTACTAAACAATTAGTCGAGCAATTATGAAATTAAGCTATCATATTGTATCTAATGCCTCATACAGGGTTTTTTGTGGTTCAGTATAGTTCAGAATACAACCTTTTCCAAATCACTACAACATTTATTTCCATATTTGATCACACTTATTATTGTGCAATTAGCTCTATTCTTTTTAATTAATTATTAATTCATTTATTTTTTTAAGATAGTTGCACATGCGTAAATTACAAAGTCATAAGCCAATTGAATGTTTTCATGTCAGACTATATGGACGATGTCTCTAATGAAGTGCTGAAACTAGAAAATTTGCTTATCCTTGATATATATTTTCATCCTAAGTAGAGGTATATGCCATAGCGCTTCGTGCTCATGATGTCACCTAGTTATATCACTTTTCCTACATTATCCCAATTCTTATATTTTGCAAAACTGGCATCAATTGCAGTCAAGTTTAAGACTTTAGATTGATTGATAGTAAGTTGGATATTAGGCAAAAAATTGATGTTTATATACTAATTTAGGCAACTATTTTTCTACTTTATAGAGAGATTTCAATTAATTAATTATTACCGATACAAACATGTAGTTCAAAGAAAAAAACTTCTGCCCCATGCTACAACATAAGGGATGGTGGACATGTAATTTTTAAAGCACATAATAATCGTACAGCCCCTTAGGGGGGTAGGCACTATCGCTAAATAGTTTAGATCGGCCAAATACAAGGATAGAGCACCCTTGATTGTGTTTATTTAAACCGGCTAAACAATCCGCCATAGCATAGCAACACATAATCGCAAAATGAAAGCGTAGAAATCTCTTTCCCGTACCCACATCCAACACGCATTTCTATTTTATTGTTTGCAGTATTAGACAGTCAATTACAGTGTCAGTGTTGTCAGGGCAGCGACAGGGTTATCCTTGGCATATGTAATTGCTTTAGAAACAAATTCATCATAGAAGTTTCGCCTGATCGTGAAGCAAATGTTACCATTGTCATATTCATCTTCAACAACCTTAAATGTGACACCCAATAATTCACGATTCCAAAAAAATCAAGTTGTGTATGTGTCCCCACTACCTCCTCACAAAATCTCCATTTGACGCTGCAGTTTAGATACTATCTATTGTGGACTTCAGGTCGGTCCCATTCCCAATCATTGGGACCCAATAGCACCACATATTGGAGTTGTGGGTTTCATGAAGCAACTTGTGCAAATTCTTAAAGTGCCTTGGAGTCATGGCATGACAATTCATGGTGCCAACCTGGAATGACTTTAGGTTGGAGAGCATGCGAGGCACAGAATGTGGCCATAGTACGATTGTTTTGAACGCTTTCTTATTGTCAAAATTCCCAGTTTTGAAATAAGACTGAACCAAAACGGACGGTGGTGCACAATCATCTCAAATTGGAGTGATCTTCAGCGTGACCTTTCTAATCAGCCAGCTATAGTTAAGCACATTTTTTGGGTTGTTCGCCATCTGCTCGAATGTCAATGTGTAGAGGGTTGATATATCGTAAATAGTGGTTGTGTGAATGGGGACGGTGGACATAATGAATTTTAGGTTGAAGTGCTGTTATTGATGCGGAACATATAAAAGCACAACCCTTGTATTTATACCGAACAAAAGGGTTATGTACCAGGGCCAAGTTTTCTTGTTCGACTGCAAAATGAAGGAGGAAATATTGAGGGAATTCATTCTCTAGCCATTCACAGGTGCGAAGCTTTCAGAATGACATTTGCACATTCTAGTGTGGCAATATCATAGTTGGATAGACAATAAAAGCACTTTGGCACTGAAGCCGGTGAAAGCTTCACTTTGGTTTCATTCTGCAGTAACCATGCAAAGAATGTCATTTTCATATCACGGGTATCAAGAAGCAGATGTGACATGCTCGTATTGAATGGGAATCGCTCCATTATCATTTAGGCAGTCATTCGAAATCATCAAAACGTCATCTGCATCTGCGCACATGAGGACAAATCCAAATAGCTAGATTATCAATGTCCACGTATTATATATTGGACATTGTAATTGGACAATGGTACGAAGTAGATGACACACAATTTCCCCAAAAACACCTACGTGAAATCGGTAAATGCCAATCATTCTAGCCCTCGTCGTTGCATGCCTACCTACTTGTTGTACCTTACCTCCTCATAATCAAAATGCCAAATGAACCGTGGTTTGGCTGAAAGTGGAAGGCGTGGGAGGCGTTCCGCTTCTGCGACACTGAGGCAGAGGAAGAGAAGTAGAATAGGGGATTTCACAACCTGAATTGTTGATGCATACACAACTCCCACTGGAACGGTGCTGTACGGATCGAAATGTCCATTTAGAAAAGCACTGCTCAACACAAGGGATTCCCTTGGAATAGCAAAACATGTATTTGTCGGTAAAGCATATCTTAGTGTTCTGGATACCCATGAATTGCACAGAAACGAACCTCAATGGAAAGCGATGGAGAACAGGAAGGTGGATTTGGAGGTGTTATGCCGATTTCATTCGGTGCCAAGAGCAGTGTCAGCTGATGTAGCATGCGAAGTTTGGGCGAATGACGCGGTCGTGCTTTATACGCTCTAGGAAGAGGTCATGCAAATGGAATGGAGACTCCACCGATTTCATGAAAGTTAGGCTGCCCGTAGGCAGTATATTGTGGCAGACTTCATTGTTGAACAATTGCACAAGGATGAAATGCTTAAGTCAGACCCTGAGTTGTCGGACTACACTCAATCGAGCGACGATGATTTCGTCAAGTATGTGCCCGACTGCCTAAAGGTCCGTGGCATTCCAATGTGCTGCATAGATTACCTCTACTGATAAGCAGAATATACCGTACTCAGTGACTGGCATTTGTTAAAGCATAGAAACCTTGATTGCCAATGAGTTTTTCTTCGGAAGCTCATCGCAGTCTCACGTGTGTTATTTGTAGATGAAGTTTGCCTTTCCTCTAGGCGTTAAAAATTTCATGCACCATCTCGGGTTTTCTATGGCTACAGTTAAACTTAATTCTTCCACCAAACAGCAACAATGCATTTCAGTTTTCTTTGATGCCGTCATGGTGCTGATTAGAAATGCAATGGAAAAACCAAGAACGGTAAAAATATGTCTACGTATAGTCTAGTGTTTGGGGAAATGCCCGTGTGTTTCATGAGGAATTATGTGAATATGAAATTTGATTTATTAGTAAATAACATAAATAATCAATGGACAACCTTTAAAGCCCAAATTTAGTACATACTATTAGTTAAATGAACCCTTTAAATAATCAATGGACAATCTTGAAAACATGTACACTTTCCTAGATGCATCCTTATATTTACTTTAGGTTTTATCAAATGAACAGTAACCAACCCTTTTTTTATTATTCGCCAATGTATTCAAACATTGTTTCACTTCAGTCAAACCACTTATCTCGAATTACCTTTTTATGCAAATTTGGCACTTCTCATTTATTTGATCGAATAGTATTTAGCGTACAATAATTTATTCAATCTGGTGGCCCGCACGAAATAAAAATTTTGGGCTGCTGAAGCCCGCCAAGGCCACAACCATGGCAGCCCCGTTTATTTGAACTACGCGCTGTTGACATTCTATGACAAACTATTATTCCATGCGTTGTAGGTTAAGGTATTAACCGAATTATTACAGGGAATGTTGTTGAAATGCTTGGACACATATATGTTATGTGGGTAGCGAAGTAGTTATTCTAAATCGTTGATCCAACATAGGGGTGCCTAAGATAATGCAAAATCTTGTTGCTCGGTGAAATGACTTTAATGCGTGCAAAACTGTAACAAAAGATACGAATATGTTGTACACTTATCCTTACATTCCTAATTTTGTTCCATCTTTGCCTAGTTATGTAATTCGAATTAATGGTATTGATATCTATTATTAATACCCATTTAATCATGTGCTATATATATATACGGTTTTTCTGTAGTGCTATAACCTGAATTATAGCACATGCCTTAAGATGACAGTTGTGTACTTGAAATGTAGTACAAGAGCGAGGCGTGGAGGCTCAAAAGTTGAGGTGGCTGGTATTTGTAGAAAACAACCTGTTTAAATGGTGGTATTTGGTAAAGTGGGACCCAAGAGGAATTTTAAAAGGAATTAAAAGTTGAGATGATGCGAATAAAATTTGGACAGTGAAATTTACAAGGAATTAATAGCAAATGAAGAAAGAAAAGAAAGTACGAGAGGATGCAGCAACAGATGTCATTGAAATAAGTAAAAGAGGATGTGAGGAACGAAATGTAAAACACAAACGGAATCGGTAAGATGTGTGCAAAAAAAGTCACAGACGATATAGACAAAGGACGAAGATGAGCAATAATGGGAAAGAAATGACAAAGGGAAAAAAATAGAAAATATAACAAAATCAAATATTAATGAAATAAATGTGATGATCAGGAAATAGTGTAACATAATCATATCGAATGAGATGAAAATGATTTAGCGATAGCAAGTAGCAATACGAACATATAATCATTGATAGGTGTAGTAGGACCGGTCATGGTCAGGGCAAGTAAGCAAAAGTATAGATAAATGTTGAAGCATAGCCTAATGATCCATTAAAAACTAATATTTGGTGGTTAGGGTGGAGATGTAAATGCTGAAGTGAGACCGAGTAATGCAGTGGTAGGTGGGATGGTTAGGACTGTAGTGAATGTGACAACTGGAGAACCTGGTATGAAAATAAGGTATTATAGGGCATGAGCGTAGATGCGAAATGGTAGAAGTGACATGTTAATGCAAAATATGTGTGGGAGGAAAACTGTAAAGGCAGAAGCAGGAAAAAAAAACTGGAGAAGATGAGGAAAAGGGCGAGATGAAGGGAACACAGAGAAGAAGCTAAGGTGAAAAGTAGGTGTACTGCAAAGAGGTTAGTTGTTAAAATTGAAGAATTTTTACTGGTAAATATGGCGATATGAAAACTGTAGACATAGTTTTGGTCAGAATGTTGTTTTCTGAATGTAGTCATCTGTGTGTAAACCCAAGGGCATGTGTAGTTGCATGAATGGTTCTCGGTGATGATGAAAATTTGTAAAAAGTGCATGATAAGGCAAAGAACGTGAGAATACTAACTTAACAAGAAGCGCGTAGAAGAAGGTGCCTTAGGTTATATTGGAGGGAAGAACATACATGTTTGTATCGACCCTAAGTGGCAGAATGCTTGTGCCAACCCTAACATAGAAGAATGTCGGAGTAAAGAGAAGACCTACCATTGTGGTAGGCAAATGTCCTTGACCGGGAGGGGGGGAGGAGGCTAGAAAAAAAAAGTTATCATTTGCACATTTAAAATGGATATAACACATGTTACTAAATAAGTAATTTGTTGATTTATTTTTGTTAGGTGTAGGAACAAACCTGGCATTGGTAGGTGCAAGATGGAAAATACAGCACATGGTATGAAGTTTGACATCAATGATGAGGACATATGGCAGGGTGAAGCAAACGAAGAGCTGGAGACGATGGAAGCAGACGAAGAATGTATGAAGCAAAGCAGTTTAAAAGGTGGGGAGTACGTGGATGGAGATGTAGAGCTACAGGAGGACGTAATGGGTATGACGTTTGGTAGCTTGGAGGATGCAGAAGAATTCTACAATGGGTATGCCAAGCAGTTGGGTTCAGTATCAGAAGGTATACTCGTGCGTTTGGAAAAACCGGTAACATTGTATGTAGATTGTGGGTATGCTCTTGCCAAGGGTATAGAATGAAAAATAAAAAAAATATGGAGAATCGGATTAGAGAACACAAAGGGGAGACTAGAAGTGGATGCAAAGCATGCTTTAGGGTGAAGTATGATGAAGGGAAAAGCAAGTACGTTGTAACAAGATTTGTGACAATGCACAATCACGACCTGACACTTGAGACCAGCGTTTAGTTCATGTGCTCGCACAGGAAGGTGGATGAGGATGATCTTGCACAAGCAAATTTAATGAAGCAATCTGGAATTAAGGTGTCACAGATAATGAGATATTTTGCACTTCAAGCTGGTGGGTACCACAAAATTGGGTTCATGTCAAAGGACCTATATAAAAAAATGGAGGAGGACATGCGGAAGGTGTTGGACTTGGGTGATGTAGAAAAAGCATTTGGGTATATGGCAAGTGTGCAAGACAAAGACAACATGTTTTTCTTCAAGTACATGGTAGACGAGGAAGGGAGATTGAGCACATTGTTTTGGGCAGACGGTAGGTTGAGATTGGACTACATACGTTTTGGGGATGTTTTAGTTTTCGACAGCATATACCGGACAAATGGATATGGTAGGCCATTAGTTGTATTTGCTGGGGTGAATAACCATTGTTCCAACATAGTATTTGGTAGTGCATTGATGGCGCAGGAGGATATGGAGACTTATAAGTGGATGCTAGAAACATTTGTGGAGACAATGGATGGAAAAAAAATCGGAAGCTGTGATGACGAATGGGGACAGAGCAATGCGGAAAGTAATAGATAAATTTATTCCAGGAGCTTGACATAGATTGTGTGCATGGCATATAGATAAAAATTGTGGAACTAACGTGTGGTCAATTGAGTTCACTAGTAGATTTGTGAATTTAATGCGAAAGAAATGTACCGTAGAAGAGTTCGAGTATAGCACTACGGAAAAACTGTATATCTATATAGAGCACATGATTAAACGGGTATTAATAATAGATATCAATGAGATTAATTCGAATTACATAACTAGCCAAAGATGGAACAAAATTAGGAATGTAAGGATAAGTGTGCAACATATTCGTATGTTTTGTTACAGTTTTGCATGCACTAAAGTCATTTAACCGAGCAATGAGATTTTGAATTATCTTGTGCACCCCTATGTTGGATCAACGATTCAGAAAAACTACTTCTCTATCCACGTAACATATATGTGTCAAAGCATTTCAACAACATTCCCCGTGATAATTCGGTTAATACCTTAACCTACAACGCATGGAATGATAGTTTGTCATAAAATGTCAGCAGCATGTGGTTCAAATAAACGGGCTGCCGTGGTTGTGGCCTTGGCAGGTATTAGTAGCCCAAAATTCTTATTTCGCGCGGGCCACCAGATTGAACAAATTATTGTACGCTGAATACTATTCGATCAAACAAATGAGAAGTGCCAAATTTGCATAAAAAGGTAATTCGAGATAAGTGGTTTGACTGAAGTGAAACAATGTTTGAATACATTGACGAATAATTAAAAAAGGGTTGGTTACTGTTCATTACTGTTCATTTAATAAAACCTAAAGTAAATATAAGGATGCATCTAGGAAAGGGTACATGTTTTCAAAGTTGTCCATTGATTATTTAAAGAGTTCATTTAACTAATAGTATGTACTAAATTTGGGCTTTAAAGGTTATCCATTGATTATTTATGTTATTTGCTAATAAATCAAATTTCATATTCACATAATCCCTCATGAAACACACTGGCATTTCTCCAAACACCAGACTATACGTAGACATATTTTTATTATTCTTGGTTTTTCCATTGCATTTCTGATTAGCACAACCTTGGCATCAAAGAAAACTGAAATGCATTGTTGCTGTTTGGTGGAAGAATTAAGTTTAACTGTAGCCACAGAATACCCGAGATGGTGCATGAAATTTTTAATGCCTGGACGAAAGGCAAACTCCATCTACAAATAACACACGTGAGACTGCGATGAGCTTCCGAAGAAAAACTCATTGGCAATCAAGGTTTCTATGCTTTGACAAATGCCAGTCACTGAGTACGGTATATTCCACTTATCAGTGGAGGTAATCTACGCAGCACATTGGAATGCCATTGACCTTCAGGCAGTCGGGCATGTACTTGATGAAATCATTGTCACTCGATTGAGTGTAGTCTGACAACTCAGGGTCTAACTTAAGCATTTCATCCTTGTGTAATTGCTCAATGATGAAGTCTACCACAACAGATTGCCTGCAGCTGACTTTCGTGAAATCGTTGGAGTCTCCATTCCATTTTCATGACCTCTCTCTCGAGTGTATAAAGTACGACCGCATCATTCATCCCAGCTTTGCATGCTACATCAGCTGACACTCTCTTGGCACCTAAAGCGAATGAAACCGGCATAACACCTCCAAATCCGCCCTCTTGTTCTGCATCACTTTCCATGGAGGTTCGTTCCTAGGCAATCCATAGGTATCCGGAACACTATGATATGCTTCACTGACAAATACATGTCCGGCTATTCCAAGGGAATCCCTTATGTTGAGCGGCGCATTTCTGAATGGATGTTTCGATCTGTACAGCACCATTCCAATGGGAGCTATGTGTGCATTAACAATTCGGGTTGTGGAATCCCCTGTTCTACTTCTCTTCCTCTGCCTCAGTGTCGCAGAAGTGGAATGCCTCCAACACTTTCCACTTTTAGCCAGACCACGGTTCATTTGGTATTTTGATTATGATAAGGCAAGGTACAACAAGCAGGTAGGCATGCAACTACGAGGGCTGGAATGATTGGCATTTACCAATTTCATGTAGGTGTTTTTATGGAAATTGGGTGTCATCTGCTTCATACCATTGTCCAATTACAATGTCCAATATATAATATGTGAACATTAATAATCCAGCTATTTGGATTTGTCCTCATATGTGCAGATGAAGACGACGTTCTGATGACATTGAATGACTGCCTAAATGACGAAGGAGCGATTCCCATTCAATACGAGCATGTCACCTCTGCTTCTTGATACTCGTGATATGAAAATGACATTCTGCTGCATGGTTAATGCAAAATAAAACCAAAGTGAAGCTTTCACCGGCTTCAGTGCCAAAGTGCTTTTATCGTCTATCCAAATATGGTATTGCCACACTAGAATATGCAGATGTCATTCTGAAAGCTTCGTGCCAGTGAACGGCTAGCGATTGAATTCCCTCAATATTTTCTCCTTAATTTTGCAGTCGAACAAGAAAACTTGGCCCTGGTGCATAACCATTTTGTTCGGTATAAATACGATGGGTTGTGCTTTTAGATGTTCCGCATTAATAATAGCACTTCAACCCAAAATTGATTATGTCCACCGTCCCTGTTCACACAAACACTATTTACGATATATCAACCCCCTATACATTGACATTCGAGCAGATGGTGAACAACCCAAACAATGTGCTTAACTATAGCTGGTTGATTGGAAAGGTCACGCTGAAGATCACTCCAATCTGGGATGATTGCGCACTACTGTCCATTTTGGTTCAGTCTTATTTCAAAGCTGCGAATTTTGACAACGAGGAAACGTTCAAAGCAACCACACTGTGGCCACATTCTGTGCCTCGCATGCTTCCTAACCTAAAGTCATTCTAGGTTGGCACCATGAATTGTCATGCCATGACTCCAAGGCGCTTTAAGAATTTGCACAAGTTGCTTGATAAGACCCAGAACCCCAATATATGGGTGCTAGTAGGTCCTAATGATCGGGAATGGGACCGACCTGAAGTCCATAATAGATAGTATCTAAACTGTAGCCTCAAATGGAAGATTTTGTGAGGAGGTAGTGGGGACACGTACACAACTTGGTTTTTTTGGAACCGTGAATTATTGGGTGTCACATTCGGGGATGCTGAAGATGAAGATGACAATGGTAGCATTTATGTCACAATCAGGCAAAAATTCTATGATGAATTTGTTGCTAATGCAATTACACATGCCAAGGATAACCCTGTCGCTGCCTTGACAACATTGACGCTGTAATTGACCGTCTAATTCCATAAATAGTACAACAGAAATGCGCATTTGATGCGGGTACGGGAGAGAGATTTCTACGCTTTCATTTCACGATTATGTGTTGCTATGCTATGGCGGATTGTTTAGCCGATTTAAATAAACACAATCAGGGGTACTCCATCCTTGTATTTGGCCGATCTAAACTATTTAGCAATAGTGCCTAGCCTCCTAAGGGGCCGTATAGTTATTATGTGCTTTAAAAATTACACGTCCACCATCCCTTATGTTGTAGCACGGGGCATAAGTTTTTTACTTTTAACTACATGTTTGTATCGGTAATAATTAAGTAATTTAAATCTCTCCGTGAAGTAGAAAAATAGTTGCCTAAATTACGATATAAACATCAATTTTTTGCCTAGTATCCAACTTACAATCAATCAATCTAAAGTCTTAAACTTGACTGCAATTGATGCCAGTTTCGTAAAATATAAGAATTGGGATAACGTAGAAAAAGTGATATAACTAGGTGACATCATGAGCACGAAGCGCTATGACATATACCTCTACTTAGTACAAAAAAATATATCAAGGATGAGCAAATTTTCTAGTTTCAACACTTCATTAGAGACATTGTCCATATAGTCTGACATGAAAACATTCAATTGGCTTACGACTTTGTAATTTATGCACTTGCAACTGTCTTAAAAAAATAAATGAATTAATAATTAATAAAAAAGAATAGAGCTAATTGCACAATAATAAGTGAGATCAAACGTGGAAATAAATGTTGCAGTGATTTGGAAAAGGTTGTATTCCGAATTATATTGAACCGCAAAAAACCCTGTATGAGGCATTAGATAAAATACGGTAGCTTAATTTCATAATTGCTCGACTAATTGTTGGTAATTTTGTTTAGATAAATGTAACTAAAATCTGAAGGACATTCTTGTCATTTTAATGCATGCAGGGAGGTCCATGTAATTATGAAATTAGGCAATATATGTTAAATGAAAATGTTAGAAACCACAGGGGATGCTTCTAAATTATCGTTAAAGTTGCAATGTGCTTTATTGTCCATGCTTAATATCAGATGGCTAGCCTTTTGGCTTACATAACAACATATTTGTTTGATTGTATGACAAATTTGCTTGAATACGGTTACTTTAATATATCATCATGTATAGGTCATGAAAAAATGTAACATTGCAAATCCAGTACCTACGTTAAACGTGCAATGTCCTCGTTTGTCTGATTGAATGTGTAACCATTTCTGCTGATGGTGAATTTTGCTCACAAGTCCACCCTCCTATACGTGGTGGGAATTTTATATTTAATCCATTTGTTTGGTAAAATTTCTGTTTTTTTTCCCATCACAGTCTTAGTCCACTAGGTAGCTATCAGCTACCATATATGTGTCGGACTACAGGACCAAAATCAGTTCTAGGCATCTAATATTTCACGGCTAGTCCCACATCCCATGACCGCACGATTTTTAGGATACACATCACTTTCAACAACAAGGACATTTGCACAAACTGATAAACGCGTGCTTTCCTTATTTGCCCATCGTATGATTGCTTCCTCTGTTCCAAAAGATTGCAAACGATTTTGTCACTGACCACTTCAATTCTTTAATATTGTATGTGGTCGCTATTTACAAACGGAGAGAAAAAAATGGCTGGTCAAATATTCATTCATAAATCAACATGATGACTGTCGTTTTGCTTATAGTATTCTGCGCCATTTTCAGCACTTTTCATAAAATTTCCCGCGCCATTTGGCCGATCTACATATGGGATTTCGATCCCCCCACACACACATCAAAGGCCCTTGCAAATCCTTTTTGCCTATATGTGCCACTCCACCCATTCCACCTCTATTCTCCTCGTTCGGACTTTCTCCATGCCTACATAGGGATTGCAATTACATACTCGATGTGTTCAAGCCAATAATTGCTTTAAAAATTACTCCCTCAAAGGTAAACAGAAACACAACAACTTATGAATTGTCACTGCCTTCAACATCCCCACTTAATCGATTTTCTTATTTCACTCATTTGCAAGGGGCTGCGTTTCTTTTCACCTTGTACTTGGCATGTCGGCTTCTTTTGCCCGCCGCTGAACCTAGGAGCCCGTTGGCCTTATATACCACTTCATCAAATGCTTGTAGTGTGAGACCTGGGCAGTCATTAGGGTGACAAGTTTCGGTGACCACCGGGGAACGTTACACTACAGGTGTGCGTCAGACAGATTCATTGGATGGTGAAACCCCATCGCTAGGGATGAAGACAATGCAGTAACCTCACTATCGACCCTAGTGGCTGCTGGCCATGTCACCTCTCATATTCCGCCATCTACAAATTGTTATGGTTAATCTTGGCGCTTTAAGTTCTACAAATAATTGCGCCTTTACCCGTAGATTGAAGACGTCCTCCCCCATTTTGTTGCAATCTTCTCTGTTGTGTGTATGGTGTCAGACGAAGTTGACCCCCGGTACTATTCTGCATTTGAACCATAACTGGGCTTTTCCTCTTTTTCTTTTTTTCTATCTATCCATATTTGCCTTCGACTGCCCATGTAATTTTTTTTCTTCCGATGTCAATGTTGACAAAAAGATCCACTATTTGCATCATGTTTGGCCCAAATCAACAATTTGCGCGCAGCCCATTAATTTAACTAACTTGCCGTGCATTGCCTCGCTAGTTAAGCAGTTCTGATCACCACGGTGAACTGGAGCCTCAACTGGGCTAGCTTGTACAAAACAATCTTTCACATTGGGTTAGTACCATTTTAGCTTGTATGTTTCATATAAAAACTGATATACATCCCCACATCCCCATCTAAGTTGAACAAAACTATTTCAGTCTTCCAAATTCCACACAAAAAGCGGCGAGGCCCACACCAACAAAAATCCTGCTAGCCCACTTGCCTAACTCCATTATCTACTTCGACCATTCTGTCACTGATGATTCTTCATCCATTCCTCCACCTGCTCAGAACCGCACCTACAACCGAGTTGCTTTCGTCTTGAAATATTTCCAGGGCAATTCTTTGCCTTTCAGCTGGTGAATCAAACTGCAAACAAATAAAAACCATACAGTAAGTATCAGTTTCTCTTCAATTTTTCATCATAGGTCCTATTTGGGCAACTACAACTCGTGTGATTTTTAATCATGACAACCATAACCTCACATAGCTCGCCCAGTTTCTTGTCCAACTCACCGCAGTAGTCGATGAATTTCAACACGTATACCCTGCAATCAAATCTGCTCATAAATTCAAATATTTCAGCCGGACCTTCTACTTTCACACGCAACTTTTCAAACACTTTACTTATCTATTTATAGCTAATATGCTAAAATCTTTTGTAAATCCAACACAACAAACTAGATATGCATAACATTTTCTATGGGGAAGAATATGTTTGCTTACCCATTGTCTTGCCGAGGGCAGTCAGGGCAAAACATGTATTTGAACAAATCTAGGTTTCCATTGTACGTACTTGCAAATCCTATCCAAAGGGCTTCATCTAGCTTCTTGCACTGAAACACGTCCTAGGAAATTGTTACAATCCATCGCATTCTGGCCAGGCATGGTTATGCCAAAGGGGCCTCCTTCTATTTAATTCATTTCATTCTCAAACAACTCTTCACAAACGTCTTCAACTTACCACTTTCCTTATAAGGCCTAGTCTAATATCATCATTCGCTTTATCTCCAAGCATTGAATCGAATACAATAACCTTTTCGCTGGGTCATGTCGACCGCAAACAGGTACCAGTGGTCATCATGCCACATTGGGCTGCATATCTATCCCATTAAACACACTTAGTTTCTTTTCCATAATAAATTTCCAATTTCAACTAATTTCCACAAACAAATTATTCCACAATATTACCTTCTCACAGTCTAAGATGGGTCCACCAAACTTATCATCTCTCAGGTAATTATGTCACAGCCGTCCCCCCGTCATCTTTCCAGCAAGAATCATAGTCTGCCAATATATGTATACTATATCAACTCTTCATCTAGCCATTTACGAAAATTATACGTACATTTTTTCCCAACCTAGGCTAGGGCTGGCAGGTACCATACTTTGTATGGCTCACTCGGACGTTTCCTTCTCCTTTTAGCAGTTTTCACTACAGCATAGCAGCTTACCACCTACGTACAAGAAGTGATTACACTTTGATAGTACAAATATACTCAACAGTGGAGATTACTATACTTAGCCGAACACTTACACAGTAGCAAAGCCAGCATCTCGGTCTCACAGTTATTATTGCCTTCCAATACATTTGTTCCTTGTCAATCCGTACAAGAACCTCACTGTACCTCAGCAAATAAAACACATCTGCTATTACTACATACATACGATACATTCCAATTTCTTCCTTCAATAAATACAAAGCTAACCGACTACTTTAGCATAATACCTTACCCTAGATCCTTCCTGCTATCTAACAGCCATGTCAACAGTCATTTGCTGCTATCATCACACTGTATGATGTCCACCTCCTGCATTTTCCACGCCTTTACTTACTACATTGTATCAGCAAGATTACAAACCGGTATAGCTTTATTGACTTCTTACCCTTTCATTAGCATCCTCGTCTCTTGCCTTTGATGTGCATTGTTGCAACCGTCCCTGCAACCAAAACATTCACATTTCATTATCTTCTTTCATGTATCGCATTTACTTCTTTCGCTTGCATTACCTACTATGCCTGCCATATCTTCTTATAATCTCCATTTGTTCCCCTTTTTGTCTCGCGCTGCTTGCCTTCTACCCAGTCCACCTTTACCCCCCTATTTTGGCAGCACAAATTTCTTTTCCTCTGCATTGTACCCATGCATCTGCCCCCATCGGTCCTAGACTCATCAGTTTTTTCCTTCGCCAACCTACCAGACCTTCTCCTTGGTGGTTCTTTCATAGTCTTGTTCAGAGTCATAGGCAAAATTTGCCTGTGTGTTTGGTTCGGATCTTTTACTAAGCCAAATACGCCTTTGAACTTCGCCATTGGTTGGTTGCACACGCTTATATTAGCAATTGGTGCACCTGGCAGACTTTTTTCCCTCTTTTTGCTATCCAAACCAACGCCTCCGTTCACCTCAGTGACATCTTTAACATTTCCTATAATCTTACAATCTTCTTTAATACCCGATGCAGGTGCTTCTTCCTAACTATTCTTGATTTTCTGTAACCTAACAAGGGTATCATTTTGTACTTCTACCTTTTTCTCCAATGCTACTATCCTTTCTTGCATCATTATGTTTTATTTTTTACACTCCACCATCATTTTGGATAGACCTCCCATCTTTTCTAATAACCCTCCCAGTGCAATCTTCCAACTCTCCAACACATCAACCTCCACTTTCTTGCAATTGGGACTTTTATCCGCCTTGCCATAAATCAACAAAATAAATAAATAAACGCACTCGGAGGCCATCGCATTACCCAACTACGTATGCAATTACATCCACGTGTTTCATTATTTCTTACCTCTACTACACATGACCCTTTCAGCAGTTCCCTTCCACTTGATTCTTTTTTCGTTCACTCTTCCTCTTGTCCTTCACCATTTGCCTTCGCTGTCTAGGTCGACCCTAGTATGCTTCCACGCATTCCCTTCCAATGTTGCAACTATTTTAGATATCTTACAAGAACTTCACACATTCACAAATGTCAACATTTTTTACCTGGCTTTTACGTAGCTTCCTCTTCCTCTGCCTTCTACGCTTTCGCCTTCATTCTTCGTGTCTTCGTTGTCCGCTTCAAACCAGCTACTATCCTCTTACTCAGTCACCATACCTAAGTAAGTAGTCTAGCCAACCAATTCCCGTTTAAATTAATTTTTCAATCCACATTTCCAACCCTGTCAATACCACTTCTGAATTTTGTTCACTTCTTACCGCACGCCTCCGTGGTTGCAGTACAGCCCTTCCTCTGTCTCCCACATGTGTCCTCCTCCTTCCACCTCTGTTCTTGGTGCCTCCCCTGTGCTCCAATTACACTTCTTCTTCCACTTCGGCCATGCTCTCGCATTGACCATGACTTTCCTCGTTAGCCATTTTCTCCTCTTTATTGACCTGAAAGCAGCATTTCACATTATCAGCACAAGTCCCACTACATTTCTTTCAATTATCAGCACAAGCCTATCCAACTATGGTCTATTCTGGGTCACACTATTTTTACGTCACTACAAAGCCTTTAATTGATCAAATTACGCTATTGTTTCTTTCTACCGCGACGGGTCAGTTCCCTATACCTCATTGCATCATTTTAACAAACACCCTGGCTGCAAGCGCCCTTTACTGATCCACACCCATACTTGCCACTCAATCTATCCTGAGCTACCCTCCCAAAAGCACACTTTCTTTCTTCACTCGCCGGGGTACTCTGCAACCACCGCTCTTTAGTACCCTTACCTTCTAATCTCTGCTTATGAACTCGCTCATCTTCACTGTGCCAACACTCAATTCCCACACTAAATATCTCTGTCCCGGCTGCCTGCTATGTCTCTTTCACATCACCTATCCTATGTGATTGCAACTGATTTTATCTCTCAGTCCGTAGTACTTGTAGCCCTACTTGCTTCGTATCCCAACCGACCCACCCTTTTTCTATTCCCTTTGGTTTTCCTGCATTTACATACTTCACCACTTAAGAATTTTCACTTTACCTGCTGTCCCAGTTGTCGTTACCCGAACATATTGGCCTTTTATATCACAACATTTCTGCACGTGCTTTATAGCACATGCGTTATTGCACTACAGAAAGACCATATATATATATATATATATATATATATATAAAGAAAAATGGAGAAACAATTAAACAAAGAAAAAATAATGGAAATGCTTTATAGCCTAAAGTTAGTTGACCGCACTATCCAATATCCAAAGTCGAAGACTGATACTTTAACTTCAATAATAATAAAAGTACCTTTAACTTTTCACTCTTCTCAGCTGTTGACTAGTATAATACTCTTTGTTTATAAACTAGATGATAAATTAATATTGATAGTTACAATAAATTATCTAATATAATATTTGTTTCTAAACAATAAAAGTATAATAATTTGACTCCAATAAAACTACTAAAAATTTGACTTGACTAAATAACTACTACTAAACAATAACACAAAAGTTTCTATTTTTAAGACTTATTTTGTTGATTGCTCCATATTGTCTTATTGAATGTTTTGACGCGTTTATCAGCCAAGAAGGGCAAGAAAAGTTTGGTAAAAAGGAAAAGAACTTGTTCATGTACGTGAGTTGTTAATGATAAATGTGTCTTGGGATACATGTGAACTCCCAAAAGAAAAAATCAAAAATCATATTTCGTTAGTTTTCACAAGTAAAAGAATACCGTGAACAATACAATATAGATGATTTTGTTTTGTTCACTTGATATCGTTATTTAATCAGGTGAAAAAAACACGATTATTTTCACGGGACGGGCACCCACCGTTGCCATCCTAAACAATATCACTTGATAAAATAATCTTTTTTTTTTTCGAAAACATGTTTTGCTACTTCCTTGTAACAATTCCCTGCCCCGCGAAACTTACTAACCATAATTGAACTCGTGTCCTCTCGATTAGCATTTACTTCTTGCTATTTAACTTGTAAATCATGTTCACTACCTTGGTGAATTACTATCAAATTCATTAGTGATGGCTACTAATAATGATAAAGATAGTATACTTTCCTTGAAGATTGTGAAGTCCACAAACTTTACATCAGATACATATTTAAATAAAATTATGAAATCATTATTTATTTAATTGGTGGTATCACATTGGTCAAAGATCAACTAGTGAGTTGGGGGAGGGATGGGGTGGATGGTACGGCGGAAGGGAGTGTAAATGAGAGGTGTCAGGTTCGAGACCTCCCATTTACACTAAAAGAAAAAAAAAGGAGGAAAGAAAGAAAGATCAACTAGTGAGCTTGCCATGTAGTTGATCTCTATCCAAATAAATTTATCATCGTTTATCATTTCACTTCCTTGGGACCCAGCAGCCATGGAATCCATATGGAAGACCATAAGGGAATTTTGCTCTAGCAGTTTCTTCAAATGTCGTTCCATCCAACACTAGAGCATATCCACCCCCATTTTTGTCACTGATAATTGAGATCACAACTCCTGTATACAAATTGTAATATGATTTAGTAGCCAAATTTTGAAAGGGGGTGAGGGGGTTGTGCATGTGTATGTGTGTATAGGGGTGTGTTTGTGTGTTTACGTCTTATTTTAGATTGAAGGGAGAGTCGAATGGACAACGAGAAACAGGCCAAAAACAAATTAGTGCTACAACTACTTCACTCTACTTTAGATGTATTACATTTACTATATAAGACAACGGGAAGAGGCTTAATCAAAACATACCATCATCTTCCTTTGTTGCACCAGGTCGAGCCACAAAGAATGGTTCAGAAGGCACGGAGCCCTCGTCATGCCAGTTCTTTGCCTTCTTTTCAAATAAGTCAACCTGCAGAACAAAATTTTAACAGTCAATTGGAGTCTGCTTTTTCACAATTGTTAAGTAATTCTTTTGGATCTATTCTCCCTCCCAAAGAAAAGACAAAAGATATCCATAAAATAGATAATCAGCCTTTTGATATTTAAAGGATGAAGTAATATACCTTAGTGAGGGTATTTGGGAAGTTGCAAGGCCTTTGAGCTCCACAGGCATAGGCATATCTGTTTTTCTTTCCTAGATAAGCAGGATTTATGCTACACATATCCATGCCTTTCCCATGTTCACCCGGGTTCAATGCTGCCTCTAATGTGCCATATGGGCTACCATCCAACGGTATTATGAATCGGCCCACCCTGTTACTCACTCAAACTCATTTTTGATATTGTTTCCATCATTTGATTTCGTTTCCATCATAGCAACAAGGAAAAAAAAAGATATAGTTTTGGTCCTTACTGTTTAGCTGTATGCCAAACTAATCACTAATTTTTTGTCAAAATAAATTTAGTCCCCAAAATTTCTGATTTTAGGCATATATAAGATAGCTAATGAAAAAATCAGACTAATGATCAAAATCAAATTATCATCAGTCAAAAATTTGGACTTTCATTTTCGGTCCTTAATGTTTGAAGTTTCAATCCATATGGTACCTTGAATTTGAACTAGTTACAATTAGGGGTTATAAGATGAATTAAAATGTGAACAAAATTAAATATATGACAAATATATTCCTATGTCCTTAGAGAATTTTATGAAAACACATTAAATCGGCACAAAATCACTTATTAACCTAAAGAACATCTCTTTATTAAATAAGTTATAGTTGGAGGACAATCAATGGATACCTATAAGCTAGTGGAAGAAAAGGAAAATTTTAGTTTTGACATTCAAGGTTATTATAACTACTCCTATACAGTTCTTGCCTGATTTGTAGTTGAAGGCCTCAAATTGTTGTAATTAGGAATATGTTAAAAACTATTGAAAGTAAGTACCAATATGAATTGCTTTTGGAGATTTTGGAAAAGACTTCCTTTCATTTTATCTTGTCTTTCCCACCTACTAAAATTCAATGTCCTACTACTACAGTTCTAAAGTATTTACCTTAATATAAGTTAAAAAAAGTATTTACTTTAATATAAGTGTACATTGATAACTGCTGAACAATTCAAATAATTTTACAAAACACTAACTTCATTTGAAACTCAATCGATAACATAATTTGAGATGCAAAAAAAGGAAAAAGCACCTTAATTTGAATGTAGCATCCTTTCCTTATATTTGAGAGGTAGAACTCTTTATAAGTTAATTATCAATAGAGCAAAACAATAATTACATACATTACACCAAATCCGAGACCAATTATTTCCAGAAAAGAAGATATGTGAGAAGTTACTGGCATGAATAAATGAAAAAAAAGGACAAAGAAGTATAAATAGCTTTTATGTGTTTCTTATTATTAGAATTCCCATTACTCGTTTAACACAATTTTGATAAACATCTCAGTTCATCCTAAAACTCGTAATATCATCATTTAAAACTTAGGGGATATAATGATTCAAACTCCGAATATTAGGGCCAAATGTATAAAGTTAAACTTGGTCATTAATGGTAATTTGATTTTTACCTTTAGTGATGACAGCTTTCTTTGATTGTTTTAAATGTGCCTAAAATGAAAAGTTTAGGGATCACATTTGTTTCGGTGGAAATGTTAGGGGCATCTTCACCGTTGAAATATTATTGCCTAAAAACAAGCCTGCCTAAATCTCCTATTTGATCTAGACAAATTAATATCCTATTTACACAAGTGTTGTTCACAGAAGACTTCACAACTCTTAAAATATTGATGCATAAGTGCTACGTACCTTGCATCTGGAAGGACATCTTCACCATTGAATGATCTAAGTTGTTGTAAATTCAGCATTTCAAGAATTCTTGTATCAGCATTGTGCTCACAACAATCAACAATGACTGCCTTAATCCTTCCATCCTCATCTGTCTCTTCATATGCATTGATGAAGTGGATAGTCATATATAGTGGAACTTCTACGCTTGCCACCTTTGCAACACAAACAATAGTATACCATGATCAAGGGGGGAAAAAAAATTGGACCTGAAAATGATAGCAACACACTATTCATGCTGGAAATTTGACCGGATTGAATCCAATTTAAGCTGTTTTCTAAATCTTATGGGTATGATTACCAATCAATATGCTTACCGAGTTGAGTTTTGTTAATGTAGAAATAGTAAAATCTAATGATTATCATAAAGCACACCAACTTCAAGCAAATAGTAAAATTATTCGAGTTAGTGTCTGGTTTTTGAATAGTTTAATTTTCTTCAAGCAAGTTCCTAAAATACTAGAGCTATCATCTAATTTTGATTAGCTTAATTTTTAATTATCTCTATGTTTGACGTGTGCATGTTTGATTGGGTTTCAAATCTTCTGTCTCCAAAATCTATCTGTCCCCTCTGTTCCAAATCTATAATGCTACCACGTGTCGATTTTGGTTTGATCATTCTAACTAACCCATAATAAATAACAAACTCGGTTGATGTATCACTAAGGTTTGGGACACATGGCAGCATTATAGACTTGAAATAGAGGTGACAGACAGATTTTGAGTGAGAGAGAAGTATATTCAAAGCATCACAAGTTAAGTACTATCGACTTCAAACCAGTACTTCAAACCAGTTCATGTAATTATTAAACTATTTAGTATAAACTTGTGCTATTTTGACATAATAATGAATTTTACATCAATTTAATTGACCGAGTATATACCAAAAATCATAAAAACAATATTAACCAGTTTGAATTCGATAAAACTCAACTTATAAAGCCCTGTTTTCAAGGGAGACTTACTAAATTGCCACTGGCTTTGCAGACGACGTGGACAAACGCTTTGGACTTAGGGTACCACTCAAACTGATAGAGTGGAGCGGGTTCAGCCCTGAGTAGGTTCTGTGGACAGTATCGCAGTGGCATCTCCGGTACAATCACGTAGTGTTCCGTCACGGGGAAAGAATGGAGCCAACCCGGTGCTGGTCCTCCTCGGCAATCCACCCTCGCAATAAATTTCCTCTCATTTGTCCCTGGCTCCATCCTCGCAACAGTATATCCAGGATTAATCAAATCGGGCAACACAGTTATAAACTCCTCATCCGTCACAATTGGATGGGCGGATTGAAGTAACCACCCAAGACTGTCATCGTATTCAAACCTTCCAATGGTGTCCAATGTCGCAGGAT
This sequence comes from Gardenia jasminoides, assembly GCA_013103745.1. Lineage (NCBI taxonomy): Eukaryota > Viridiplantae > Streptophyta > Magnoliopsida > Gentianales > Rubiaceae > Gardenia > Gardenia jasminoides. The sequence goes on from CM023103.1 coordinate 30,173,178, forward strand.
CGACCACGATCGACCCCTTAATGGTCTCCGTAAGGCAAATGACACGGCCGTCCCCAAGCTTAAAGACGTCACTGTTGGCATTATCCGTCATCAAAGAACCCGAGAATAACTTGGCCATGCGTCCAATGTAGGAAAGGAAGTTATTAGATTCATACGGCGACTCAGAAAATTCTCGGTGGCAAACTTTGTTGTTCTTCTTTGCTGCCTTGTATGCCTCGGACTCAAGCTGTCGGTGTCCCATGATTAGATGACCATTTTCGAAGTGCAGTCTAACAAGGGTGGCGTAACCACTGAACAAGTGTCGGAAATTGTGGTTTCCCAAGTGCCACAAGCTTGGGCCATTCCTTAGGTATGTTCCATTCTGTACAAAATAATTAGACATGATAGGCCACTAATTGATAAATAAATATGTCAGAACAAACAAGAAATGCAGTACTGGGAATAAAGCTAGAAAACTGATTTGGTTTGATAGTACTTCATTGTGTAATTATACATTCCTTACCAACTACAGAATCAATTCAATTCAATTATCAGAAGAACTAGGTAATAAGTGATGCAAGTAGGATTAATATTCCCAGCGCAATTAAAAATATTAGAATTTCTTGTGCAATCATTGATTGTGTTTTGGACCGGTATCATTGGTGGTCTCCTATTTATTCTGTGCCATATGATCCCACTACAACAAAATGTTAACGTGCAAAACAACAACAGCGTGTGAAAAACAATTATCTTCTCTTCAACTTCCTAGTCTAGGATAATGATGTTCAGACAATCACAACAGTTTACGTTAGCATCTTCTTCATTAGATTAATCGAAATCATACACTACTTATATCTAATTCTTACTTTACGTCCTAAACTTATATTTTTGGACACACTACTGTTGGATCCTTAATCCAACATTGGACTTATATGTGAATAATTATATGTTGCAGACTATGAAATAAATTTAAGCCCAATTAAATAATCTATTATGGTTTGAGCTTTAATGTATTTAATAGGATGTGGGTCTTTAATGTGTAGATACTTTATAGTAATTTCTATTTTAATGATGGGTTGAAATAGAAATACCAAAAGACAACTGGAAAGTTGTTTATAAATAGGGTTATGGTCCCCGGGTCACGTGTATTCTGTTTGTCGTATTTTCCAGTACCACAAAATTAACTCTCTTGATATCCCATCGTCAAGAGACAAGAGAGATACCAGAGAGAGTTTAGAGGGCTTTCTCAAAGGATTGGTGGATACCAGAGAGAATTTAGAGGGTTTTCTCAAAGGATTGGTGGATGCCAGAGAGAGTTTAGAGGGCTTTCTCAAAGAATTGGTAGATACGCGTAGACCTGGAAGGCCAACCCCAAATTAAGACGTAGAGGATTCAACGGTGATTATCGAACATGGATCTAGGTACGCATTTGTCTTTAAGTTGTATTCATAAATTTGATATTGGGATCCTGAATATTCTAACAAGTGGTATCAGAACACCTAATATCAGGTTTTGAACATTAAAGTTTTGAATTTGGGTTTTAGTTGTGATATTTGTAATTGTATTTTGAATTTGGTCTTTCGATTGAAGTGAAGGAATAAGGCACAACTCATGTTTTAGTTTCGGAAATTGCTTTCGGTTTCAAGTTTTGGATTAAGGAATTTTATTGTTTCTTGTTTCGTTTCTTTGGATTAGCAAGAAACTGACAAACAAATTATGTTCATGGAATTCTGCTTCCGCATGCACGTGTCAATGTCCATGTTTCGTGATTGGTTTCTTTTTTTTTTTTTTTTTTGCCAAAAACGAAAAGAGAATTTTCATTCCATCATGAACCATTACAATAATGGAGCAACTGCCCCGTAGTCTTTCCTGGCTAATTGAATCAACCAAGAAGGGAAGGATTCCTTCCACCGAACCGCTACTGATAACTAATTTTAAGGCAAATCTTGCCATTTCATGACTAACAATATTTCCTTCACGTTTAATAAAAGAGAAAACACAGCTTCTAAAATCCAGTTTTATCATACTGATATCATCAACTATAGTGCCAATTCTTGCATCTTGAGAATTTTCTTCCAAAATTTTTCCAATGGCTACTTGACAATCAATCGTGCACTTCAACCTCCTCCATCCGGTCTTTGCCTCAGTATAAAGCTTCGTCTGATGGCAGCTGCTTCCTCAACTAAAGGGTCACCTTTCCTATGTTCTCGATCCCCGCCCAAACCATCACCACTTCTCCATGTTGGTTTCTTGCAATAGTGCTCCACTGCTCGGTTACTTTGTGTATCAAATCGCATCAAGATTGAGTTTAACAGCACCTCCCTTGGTGGCTTCCACTTTACCTTTTGTTGCTATTTATTAGTTTCCAACTCATTGTTTCTATCTTCTTTTTGCGTCTGATCAAACTCTTGCCATTCTAGTAAGGTTTTGTTCACGCCTTTTCTGTGGCATCTTCTCTCCCTGCTTGAACTGTATTCGATTCCTATCCTTCCATATTTGCTACAAGATATTGATTATTACAATGTATTCCTTTCCTTCCTTTCTTTGTCTTGCTTCCATAAGGCTGTTCCACCAATGCTGAATTATTCCTATACTCATGTAGTCCGTCCAATCGAATCGGTTGTTTTCCAAATGTCATGAGCATGCTGGCAGAAAAAAAACATGTGCTCCAATGTTTCATTACCTTCTCCACAACACATACACCTCTCATCACCCTTACCAACTCTAGCTTTCACCACTTCATTTATTGGAAGTACCTGATGAAGGCATTTCCATATAAAGTGCTTAAGCTTATGCTTCATATTCAAGCTCCACAAAAATTTCCAAACTCCAGCTTCTTGTTCATTCCTGCTACTCTGGCCTTCTTTCTGTCTTGTAGTGTTTGGAGGTCTGTTCATCTCTCTTGCCAACATATAGCCTGTTCTCACTGTATACTCTCTATTCTTTGAAAAAGGCCAGATAAGCCGATCCTTACCATTCCCAATGCTCACTGGTATCTGCCTGATATTTTTGTAGTCTTCCTCATTAAAGGTTTCTTACAGCATCTGAATATTCCATTGGCCATTCTTTATTAAATCACTCACTTTCTTGATCTGACAACCCACTGGTTTTTCTGTTTCTACTTTTCCTCCTTCTTTGGGTATAATCCATCTATCTCTCCAGATGTCTATTGTCTTTCCATCTCCAACTCTTTTCCTTACCCCTTTTTCCAGAAGTTCTCTAGCGCTCATAATGCTCTTCCACATCCAGGAGTCATAATTTCGAACTTTCATCTTCCAGATTGAATTTCCTTTAAAGTACTTCCCTCTCAAAACCTTGCTTATCATCAAGTTTGGTTTAGTTAGAATTCTCCACAGCAGTTTTGCCATCATTGCTGTATTGAAATCCACCAAATCTCTAAATCCTAATCCACCCCTGCTTTTCAGTTCTGTTAGCTTTTTCCAATTTACCCAATGAATTTTCTTCTCCTTCTCTCTACTTCCCCACCAGAATTGGGCCATACTTCTACATATTTCTTTGCATAGGCCCACAGGTAACCTGCAGCATCCCATAGCATATGTTGGCATAGCCACAATGACTGCCTTCAAAAGCACTTCTTTTCCTGCTTGACTGAGCAGATTCTCCATCCATCCATTCAGCTTTGTGACCACTCTATCTTGGATATACTGAAATACCTGCTTCTTTGTTCTCCCAACTACCATAGGCAATCCAAGATACTTGCTTTGAGTCACACTCTTCATCCCATTGAGTACCTCCAAAATCTTCCTCCTTTGATCCCCTTCAGTATTTTTTCCAAACAATACTACAGATTTTTCCACATTTATTTCCTGTCCTGAAGCCTCTCCATACTCCTTTAGAATCTGCATGACTTGGTTAGCCTAATTTGTAGTTGCTTTACACAAGAGCAAAGTATCATGAGCAAAGAATAAATGAGATATTGCTGGAGATGCTTTAGCAATTTTTAATCCATCCAACTTTTTACCATTTACTGCCTTCCTAATCAGATTTGTTAAACCTTCAGAAACCATTACAAACAAATAAAGAGACAATGGGTCTCCTTGCCTTATCCCTCTAGTAGGTTTCACAACACCTTTCCTTTCACCATTTATATTGAAAGAGTAAGAAACAGTAGAAACACACTCCATTACCCACCCAATCCATTTAGAGCAGAATCCCATAGTTTTCATAATCTTTCTTAAAAAAGGCCATTCAACTCGATCATAGGCTTTTGACATGTCCAATTTGATAGCCATGAACTCATTTTTTCCAATTCTCTTAGTATTCAGATAGTGTATCAGCTCGTGTGCAACCATGACATTATCAAGAATTTGCCTACCAGGTATGAATGCAGATTGATTTGAACTGATACAATACTGAAGCAAAGGCTTTACTCTATTAGCCAGAATTTTTGACAAGATCCTATAAACCACATTACATAAGCTAATTGGCCTAAACTGGGCAACCTGAGTTGGGCATTCTACTTTAGGAATCAAAGATATTATAGTCTCATTTATTGATTTTAGTAATTTTCCAGAATGGAAGAAACTAGAAATGGCAGACATAATATCATACTTAACAAAGGACCAGAACTTTTGGAAGAAAAGAGGTGTCATACCATCAGGTCCTGGAGCTTTGTTTGGATGCAAAGAAAAAACTGCCTTCTTAATTTCTTCTTTAGTGACAGGTTGAGTCAGCATCTCATTCATCTGGTGGGTAATGGATTTTGGGATTCCTGCAAAGATTGTTTCAGAAATGTTTGGCTGGGATGACTGGAAAAGCTTTCTGAAGTAGTTTGCTATTTCCATTTCCACTTCTGAATCAGATTCACACCACTCCCCGTTCTCTTTCTGTAAACTATGAATATTATTTCTCTTTCTTCTTCCCGCAACCACAGCATGAAAATACTCTGTATTTCTATCCCCCTCCTGTAACCATTTAATTCGAGCCTTCTGTCCCCAGTACATTTCTTCCCTCTTATAAGCTTCAGTCAATTTTTTCCTTAATCCTGACAATCTTTCCTTTCTGTTTTGATTCTCCCTTTCCTTTACCTCTTTGATTTCCTGCTTAATCAATTGAATTTCCTTCCCCGCATGAGACTGAGCCTGTTTATGCCATTTCAATAAAGCTACCCTACAACCTTTAATCCTGTTCTGTAGTTGAAAAAATCTGGATCCCTGCTGATCCTCATCCCAAGCACCTTTAATTACTTTGTCCACATCTTTGTGCTGCACCCATCTTTTGTCAAAATAGAATCTCCTTTTCCACATTTTCCTTGCTTGTTCTGTATCCAATATCAATATACTGTGATCAGAAGCCTCACTATCCACATGTATACACCTGGCCTTGTCAAAATTTTTCTTCCAATCCAAACTGACTAAGATCCTATCTAGCCTTTCTCTGACTTCCCCATTCCCTTCCCAGTTATTAGTCCATGTCCACGGCTTCCCTTCAAACCCAAGATCAATTAATTGATTGGTGTTGATGAAATTTTTGAAAGCTTTAAAACTGTTTTCAGACCTTTTATTCCCACCCCACTTTTCATCATTTGAAACCAGGTCATTCATATCTCCTGCTAATACCCAAGTATCTCCCCATAGCTGTTCCCTTGCCTGAATAATTTTCCATTGTTCCTCTCTTATCTGAGTTTCAGTACTGGCATATATCCCAATTAACCACCAGATTAACCTCCTCCTTGGGTCCTCTATACAAATCTCTATCGTGAATTGTGTAAACAGAATCTTCCTAACACTAAGTTCCTTTTTCCACATAGCAGCTAGGCCTCCAGCCTTCCCTACAGGATCAACCACAAATAAGGAATCGAATCTGAGCTTTCTTTTTATTCTGTCCATATACTCTTTTTTGTTTTTAGTCTCAGCTAGAAAAATAATATTTGGGGAGTGGAGTTTGATCACCTCCTCAAGCTTGGGAATAGTCAAGGTGCTCCCTACACCTCGACAATTCCACACCAGAGCTTTCATTTCCACCTGGGAGCCCCATTTAGGGTGGGCTCCACCACCTGTTTTTGGCAAGCACCAGTAGACAAACTCTCCACTCTTCTGTGCTTAAACTGATTTCCACTATTCTCCTTTCCTCTTGCCTGTTCTTCGTCATAGAAAATATTCTTCCTTTCCAGATTCAATCTCCTTGTTGTTCATTGTTGGTACCTTTCCCCTAACCTCCTTACTAGCCTCTTCCAACCTTTTCGACCTTTATACTTCTCAGTGCTCCTTCCACTCGCTTCAACTCAGAGTATCTTGTTCTTGCTCAATTGCTCTATTGTTAATCCTCTCCTCAACAAGTATCTCATTTCCAGATTCACTCCTCTCCCCTTGTCCATCAATCCACATTACATCAGATAATTTTTACAAATTTTCCTCATTTCAACTTTGCTACCCTCTCTCACCATCGCTTCCTCTATAATTATCTCTTTATCACCCTTACTGAGATTTTCAATTTCACTCTTCTTACGTTTCATTAACACTCTCCTATTCCTGCTTTTTCCGCTTCCCTTCTTTTTCCTGATTCCTGGATTCATCTTGTTTACTGATCTCAATACCCTCTCTTTGTATATTCCTTTCCATTTCATTTAGACTTGACTCTTTATTTTGCCATGTTATCATCAGTTGTTCCTCACTGTTTCGTCCTTTTTGAGCATTTTGCTCTCTTACTCCTACCTGTTCCTCATCATCAGATTGTCTTGAATTCCTTCTCAGATTATTCCTTGGACTGCTAGCTTTCATCCATCCTCCATACTCATTTTCTTTTCCTATGTTACTACCCTTCCCTTTACAATTCTTTTCGTTACGTCCCAAGATGCCACAACAGTAACAAAAATCTGGACAACGCTCATATTTGAATTCAATCCATCTCATAGTGCCATCCATTTTAACCATCAATCCCCTCATAAGAGGCTGTCTGATATCAATTTCCACCAGAATTTTTAGATGTTTACCATCCTTGCTCCCTCCCATAGAGACAATTACATCACTAATGGACTCAAAAACACTTCTAATCTTTTTTCCAACCTCCTTAGTTATCCAATGAATAGGCAAGTTCCAGATCTGAACCCATATCCATATCCTTGTAAATTCAGTTTCATCAATCTCTAATCCCTCTCTCCATGGAAGAATAATTAAGGGTTGATTATCATACACCCATGGTCTCCCATTTAATATTTTTTCCCGATCATGGTTCTTTGTAAAAATGAACTGGAACATATTAACCCCAATCTCAATTACTTTCACATTCTTAGCAGTTTTCCACATATTGTTAGTGAAACTTCTCATGCCCGCTATATTTACAGATTTTTCCCCAATCACCTTTCCAGTAAGACTCATTCTACACTCTGCTAGCCCCTGAGAGACAACATTCCCTTCCATAGAAATACCGTTGATTCCTTTTCAGAGCGTAAATTTTCAGAAAGCTTCTTCCAGATCCTCCGCCATTTGAAAAGCAATCTTTGCAGAAAACCAAAATGAATTACCAGCTGTTGAATGAAATTTAACTTGCCTATCAATCAAAGAAAAATCAGTCAAACAGTCGATTCTCTGATAATCAAACAAGCAACCAGATCTCTAATCGTTTATTGAAAGGAAACAACAAAAACAACTTGAGCTAAGAGGAAAAAGATCAGTTGAAACTGGGAGCTAAAAAACTGAAAAAACAAAAAACCAAAGAAGGAAACAAATCAGCTAAACTAAAAGGCGCGAAGAGAAAAGAGCTGAAAACGAGATTCAAAGCAGAATTATATGAGTTGCAGTATCTTCTGAATAATGCAATAATTGCTGTTCGAGCTAACACACTTCATCCTACTAAAGAGAAATAGACAAAACCAGCTCAATATTTGCCTGAGCTCTGAGATATGGACTCTGTGGAGATCGATGAAATTTCGTTTGAAATTTTGAAAAAAAGTTTAAACAGGAAGAAGAAAGCACCCACGCGGGGGATTTGCTCTCTCTACCTAGAGAGAGAAAGGTTCTCATAGAGAGAGAATAAATCCACACTTAGAACCAATGATGTTCATCTGGATTGGTTTCTATTTGAGCATGGGTATTCTTGAAAGTCATGATTTGGAGTTTCATAATTGCTACGCGAACTATGTTGCATGGCTTTCGAGCATGATTCAATGAATTTCGTGATATTTTATTGGCATGATTACATGGATGATGTGGATTTATGGACTTTTTGGAATTCATGGATTAGACTTGTACGGTTTCCATGCATAGCTTTTAAATTTGGTTTCTTTAAACTTGTTGTTTAATGAAGTTAAATCTTATGAAACTTAGTATCTTAATGTTAAGAAAATTAGGATTTCCTAATTTAAGTTATTTAAACCTTATAAAGTCCAAAAGATTGATCCACCAAACATATGATTTAATAAAGCATTTATGGACTTTAATGAGATTTTGGGTTTAAATAATCAACTATTGGGTTAAAATTATGGATATGGATTTTTTGATACAATAAGTTTGACCCAATTGTTAAATTTGGCCAGTTGACTGGTTTGACTAGTTTGACCAGAGTTGACTCGTTTGACCAGATTTGACTAGTTGACTGTTGACCAGTTTGACCAAAGTTGACTTTGTTCAAAATTTTAGTATAATTTTAAATTCGAATATTGGTACAGTTGTGTATATATTTTGGGATAAATTAATTGAAACAACATATCACCAAAGTGACCTCTCTTGTGAAAATTAATTTGTCTTAAAATATAATTAGTTGTGTATTTATAATTTTGTGAATATTAACAGCCCTAAAGGGAGGTTAATATTTGACGGAATTATACGTACACTAGTAGTAATAAACACATGATGATTATTTGGATTTTATATGTAAATTATAAATTGGCCCAAAGGAAAATTTATTTTTTGATATGTGCTTATTGTTAGTATTTATTACTACACAAGATATCACTAAGAATTTAATATTTTTTGTCCAAAGACAAGATATTAATGGAATATCGATATCTTGAAATGAGATCATCTTATTTGAATTTATTATTATTATTTTGGATTATATGAGCTTTTTTTTTATTATATGTTATTTTTTGTTTAGTTATGAATGATCCTGCCAGTATAACTACCAGCATTAATACTATTCCCATGTTGAATGGCACAAACTTCAAGTCTTGGAAAGAAAATCTTTTGATAGTATTTGGAATCATGAATCTCGACCTTGCGTTAAGGATTGACTCTCCTTCACGTCTGACAGATAAGAGTACCTCTAATGAAAAGAGAGATAAGGAAAGGTGAGAGAGATTAAATCGCTTGTGTCTGATGATTATGAAAAACACCATTCCAGAAGCATTTAGAGGGACAATGTCTGAAACGATAACCACTGCTAAGGCATTCCTTCAGGACATTGAAAAGAGGTTTGTCAAGAATGAAAAGACTGAAATAAATACACTCTTGACACGCCTAATTTCAATGAGATATAATGGTAAAGGTAAGATCAGGGAGTACATGTCTCATCTTGCTTCTAAATTAAGTGTATTAAATCTTACAATTTCTGAGGAATTATTAGTGCATCTGATTTTGATATCTCTTCCTACACAATTTAGTCAGTTTAAGGTGAGCTATAATTGTCAAAAGGAGACTTGGTCTCTAAATGAGCTCATCTCACACTGTGTAGAGGAAGAGGAGAGGTTGAACCAAGGTCAGACAAAAAGTACTCACCTAGTCTCTACTACTAATAATAAAGAGAAGGGACGTAAAAGGAAGATGGATAAAGAGGCTGCAGGTACAGCACCTCCAAAGAAACAACAAAAGAAACCGGTTGAATCGGGAAAGAATGGTTATTTCTTTTGTGGAGTTGAAGGGCATAGAAAGAAGCATTGTACTCATTATCACGCTTGGCGTGCTTAGAAAGGTATGCTTCTTAATTTGGTTTGTTCTGAGATTAATTTAACTTCGGTATCTGGACACACTTGGTGGTGGATTCTGGTGCAACAACTCACATCAGTGTGTCTATGTAAGGTTGTCAGAGTTGCCGAAAACCTAATGATAATGAAAGATATATCTATGTAGGCGATGGCAAAACAGTTCAAGTTGAGACAATTGGAATTTTTAGATCATTGCTAAAGATCGGATTTTATTTGGATCTTAATGAAACTTTTATTATACCATCTTTTACACGGAATTTAATTTCTATTTCTCTTTTGGACAAATTTGGTTATACTTGTTCATTTGGAAATGAAAAATTTAGATTTTTTCATGATTCAAAATTGGTTGGTTCCGGTACTTTATCATATTGTGATAATCTATATTTAGTTGACACAATTGCTTCATATAATGAATCCCTACATTTAAGTACCAAAGGTGTAAGGAGAAAATTAACCAACGAGAATTCAACTACATTATGGCACAAGAGATTGGGTCATATCTCCCAAAGGAGAATAGAAAGACTTGTGTCAAATGAAATTCTTGACCCCTTAAATTTTACAGATTTTGGTGATTGTATTAATTGCATAAAAGGGAAACAAACCAATAAAAGGAGATTTGAAACCAATAGGGTCTTAGACGTCTTAGAATTTATACATACAAACATTTGTGGACCATTTCCTACATCTGCTTGGAATGGTCAACAATGTTTTATAACATTCATAGATGATTTCTCGAGATATGGCTATATATATCTCATTCATGAAAAATCACAATCTCTAGACGTGTTCAAAAATTTTAAGGCTAAAGTTGATAATCAACTCAACAAAAGAATTAAAAGCATCAGATCTGATCGTAGTGGTGAATACTACGGCAGATATGATGGCTCAGGTGAACAACGTCCAGGGTCTTTTGCTAAGTACCTAGAGGAATGCAGTATCGTCCCACAATACACCATGCCGTTCACCCACTATAAATGGTGTTGGTGAAAGACAAAATAGAACGCTTAAGGATATGGTGAGGAGTATGATAAGTCATTCTATCTTACCAGATCACTCTGGGGTGAAACACTTAAAACTGCAGCATATATCCTTAATAGAGTTCCAACTAAGGCAACTATCAAAACCCCTTATGAGTTTTGGACTGGTAAAAAATTTAGTTTGAAGCATTTACATATTTGGGGTTGTCCAGCCGAGGCAAGGCCTTATAGGCCAAATGAAAAGAAACTGGATTCAAGAATGGTTAGTTGTTATTTTATTGGATGTTCTGAAAAATCCAGGGGTTATAAATTTTATGATCGTACAGTTAAATCAAATTTCGAGACAGGAAATGCTCAATTCTTTGAGGATGTCGAGTTTGGGGGAGAAGATATAATTAGAGATATTGTCCTTGAAGAGGAATATGTTAATATTCCCACAGGTGTTATTGGCATTGTTCAGGATCCTATTCCTAACATTGTTAATGACATGGCAGGTCAAGACAATGTCAGAGAATCTCCTAATCCCCAGGAACAAACTCTACCACTTCAACAATTAGTGCCATTAAGGAGATCCACAAGAGAAAGGAGAAGTGCAGTACCAGATGATTACATTGTTTTTCTTCAAGAATATGAGGATGACATTGGAGTGATGGAAGATGATCCAATCAACTTCCATCAAGCCATGGAAAGTTCAAATTCTCAAAAGTGGATTGATGCCAAGAGTTTTGAGATGAAAGATCTTGGTGATGCATCTTTTGTGTTAGGCATTTAGATACATCGGGATCGTTCTCAAGGTATTCTTGGACTATCACAAAAGACTATATCGAAAAGGTTCTCAAACGATATGGCATGCAAAATTACAAATCAGGTGATACCCCTGTAGCTAAAGGAGACAAGTTTAGTCTCAATCAGTGTTCTAAAAATGATCTTGAGGAAAAGGAGATGCAGAAGATTCCTTATGCATTAGCAGTAGGGAGTCTACTGTATCTTCAGGTATGTATGCGTCCGGATATTACGTACATTATCGGGATGCTTGGTAGGTATTTAAGTAATTCAGTATTGGATCATTGGAAAGCAATCAAAAGGGTCTTGCAATACTTAGAAGGAACAAAAGACTACATACTCACGTATTGGAGATTAGATAAACTCGAGATCATTAGGTATACTAATTCTGATTATACTAGATATCAAGTACCTGGTTGTTAAAGAAAGAGTTCAGAGTGGACAATTGTTTATAGAGCATATTGGAACAAACTCCATGATTGCGGATCCGCTTACTAAAGGATTGCCACGCAAAATGTTTCACGAGCACACTACTCATATGGGTGTCATGGCATTAGATGATATTCAGTTTTAGTAGGATTTTGTTATTTTAGATGCTCTTGAGACATTGACATTTTTTAGTTGTTTGTATTTAAGGATATTTCTGTATAAATAAAGTTTCAGTTTATTTCCACTCTGATTTTGGTATGGTTTGATCTCATAAAAGATTTAAGGTGGACCAGTTGGGAATAAGCATGTTAAGATCATATTGCATGAAATTTCCATGCTACACATTCACATCATAATTCATGTCATTCAATTATATTGACATATGTGACCATTGATGGGTCAAGTTACGAAAATTGTAACAAAGGCGACTTTGATCGTATGTTGGTGTAATTGATGGACGGAATTGGTTAGAGATATATTTTGGTTATGACAGCAAGTTTGAGCTCATATGGTTATTTTGCAAAACATAATTATAAAGTTACACATATAGTCCAAGTGGGAGATTGTTGGATCCTTAATCCGACGTTGGACTTATATGTGAATAATTATGTATTGCAAGCTGTCAAATAAATTTAAACCCAATTAAGTGATCTATTATGGTTTGAGTTGTAATGTATCTAATAGGATGTGGGTCTTTAATGTGTAGATACTTTATGATAATTTCTATTTTAATGATAGGTTGAAATAGAAATACCAAAAGATAACAGGAAAGTTGTCTATAAATAGGGTTATGGTCCCCGAATCATGCATATTCTGTTTGTCGTATTTTCCAGTACTACAAAATTAACTCTCTTGATATCCCATCATCAAGAGAGAAGAGAGATACCAGAGAGAGTTTAGAGTGCTTTCTCAAAGGATTGGTGAATACGTGTAGATCTGGAAGGCCAACCCCAAATCAAGGCGTAGAGGATTAAATGGTGATTATCAAACATGGATCCAGGTACGTATTCGTCTTTAAGTTGTATTCATAAATCTGATATTGGGATCCTGAATGTTCTAACAACTACACCCTAAGTTTTTTAATTTGTCCCATTTGAGTCTAAACATTAACAGCTTGAGCAAAATTGATGAAAGTAAAAAGATCTCTATATTTTTCATCCCTTTCTTTTGTCTAAAAATGACCAACCTGAAATGAATATCCAGTAGATTATTGGCAGCAACATTACATTATAGTTCTTTAACTGAGGCTCTTGTTCTTCAAGTATAATTTAGCTACTTTTTGGCCCATGGATTTCAGCAACGCATTCACTAGTTCACTATGTTTAGGTCACTGTTGGAGGTCAACCCATTGAAAAAATTAGTGATGTCAAGGTTGCTATGAAAAGAATAAAATGTGCTTCTAGAATGAGAATCAGGTCTAGCGGATTTAGTAGTGCTAATGCTCCAAATCAAAAGTAGCCTTTAATTTGGTGCTTGGTACATCTCAAGAACCTTTTTCTAAGGTTATTCTTGGATTTATTTATGCTAAAAAGATTCTACTTGAAATTCTATAATTTCTAATTTCTATTCTTAGCTCCATTTTGTTTTGTTAGGCAACTGAGTTTCTTTTTAACCTAAAGACTCAATTTATAAGACCAATTTATTGGTTAATGAGAGAAAGTTTGCCATCTCTATTGTTTCATCTTTTCCCAGTGTGTAATTATTGCACCTGCATGTTGCGTGCATGATCTTTACTTGCATTAGTTTTTCTTAGCAGTGCTAAAAAGCTAGACTCAAAGGTGACGAATCTGAGAGTTCAGGGTAAAATGCATGCAAAATTAAAGTTTGTGGCGAAAGTAAAAATTGGATACAAGTTATAAGTGTAAAGTGAAAATCAGATATAAGTTATGGATGCAAAGTAGAATTAGTTCTTTTAGCCATGTGCAATTGCTATACTCGTACCTTTTAAACACGCTCCTTATTCTGTTAGTTTTGCTACTAGTGTTAATAATTAGGCTCAAATTGGGCAGGCATAAGATAGGGTGCAATTTATCTAAAATTAAAGTTTAGGGTCCAGAGTAAGAATTACATGCAATTGGGAATACAAAGTGAAAATTGTATACAAGCTAGGGTTGCAAAATGGAATTGGTTGTTTTAATGATGTGCAATTCCTATAGTCGTGCATTTATGCTAGCTTCTTAATTCTGTTAATTTTGTTTATAACAATCAGAGGAATTTCAGAGTTTAGGGTAAGATGTATCTAAAATTAAAATCTATGATGCAAAGTAATTATATATTGTCCAATTTAGAGGGTGTAAAGTGACATTGGTCCTGAAATAAACAAAAAGGCTTCTCAAATGGGGTGTGTGTGTGTGTGCAGTTTGACTTACGAGCCAGACTGGTATTTCTCCATCGACCTCGAGCTCTCCTTCCCACCTTTCCTGCTGGATACTAGTCCACGCTTTAAGCTTTCGTTCATTGCCGACGGTATCAGTCATCGTTGTCACTGCTGGAAGTGTGCTGGCAACGTTGGCAGTAGTCAAGTCCCTTTTTTGGCAGTTAACCTTCCCAAAGATGGAGCTATCATTTTTAGGGTGGTCAAATCTTTCGAAAGGGGTCATGTACGTCGGACACCCACAAGCTCTGGTGGCGGAAAATGCTAAAGAAGCCATTGGAAGTTTTACGTATTTTGGGATATAAAGTCTAACTTAAGGAAACTATATAGTGAGCCAAGAGTGAACTGCAAAGAAGGCTTCAGTTGGGAGATATTTTTAGGGCCAAGAAATTTGCAAGACCTTGCTTTTGAGTCCTCAACAAGGCCATAGCCCCCGCAGTCAGTAACCCCACAAGAAATAATAAAAATGTTGAAAAGAAAGGACTGTTTTTTTTAATTGTTGGTATCTTTTTGGTGGAATTCCTTCTCACCTGAAGACAAGTTACAAATAATTATGCGCACTTCCAAACAGAACTCTACAAATCCTACCAGCTTGGTATCAATTGATATTGATGTCCATACTCGAGTGTAATTATACTTTTGTGTAGTCATCAACTTAGACTTGTACACTATATGTGGTCTTCATTCCACTAACCATATATGATTGTTTGGCTCTTAGTAACTTTTCTTTTGCATTTAATCCTACATCTCCTTTCGTCACATCGCATACACAGGAGGGTTTCTGAAATTATAGGATCGTCAAAGGGCATTTCTTATGTATACTATGCTAGGTTAACATTCAATGATGATGTTACTAAGCCTTTATGTATGATCAAATCTTGAGATTTTCGCAAGGAATGGTTTGTATTTACATTTGATTACTGTCACTTCACTTTCATAACCCGTCATTTGAAGTTCCAATTTACGCTCTCGGAAAATATATTGCACATCACCTCTAAAAGACAGACACACACATGCATGCATGCATGCATATGCATATGCATGTGTATATGTATGTATGTATGTATGTATATATACTAGTTCTCCAATCTTTGTAGTTTAATCTTGATAAAGCGTGCACACACACATATATGCATGCAAGTATGTATGTATATATACATGTATATAAATGTATGCATGGATATATCTATTTATACTACTTCTCCAATCTTAGTAGTTTAATCTTGTCTAGGTTTTAACTATGGAATCAAGACCAAGGCAGCGAACGGAAAGGAGCTAAATACAATTATGACTTGTCTAGGTGTTAACTATGGAATCAGGATCAATGCTGCTCGAGTTCGATGCGATTCAATTCAATTATTGTACTTGTTATGCTATTTAGTGTGTAATTATATTATATTATTGTATCAATATTTAATCTGGTGGATTATCATTGAATTCAATGATGATGTTATTAAGCAGACGGGGAGGTACCCAAAACTGCCATTTATTGTTGTATGGACAACCAAATCTTGACGCTTTCGTAAGGAGTAGATTTTGTTTACGTTTGATTAATTTCGCTTCACACTAATAACCTTGATTGGGATTCTAATTTATATTCTCAGGTTATATATTGCACATCACCTCTTAAAGCTATAGTATGGTGTCATTTGCAAGGTTACATAATTAATGGAGCTAGTGGCAATGGGTGATGAGTGATGAGTGTGGTCAACTTCCATTGATTTCAGGACATCATGTTTCATTTCTTTAAATTTAATCAGCTATTATAATTACATCGAAATAATGCAATAGCATAACAGGGTAATTTATCATAACAAAAGGCAAGAGAAAATGCAAAAAAAAAAAATGAAAAATCAAATCACTGAATGGTTTTTAACAATTAGTTAATGAAATTTATATTTTATTCAAAAAAATAAATTACGAATTTCTTGTAAAACTGGATATAAGGTGAAGCTAGCGGTTCATTTTTGCCCTTGCATGATGCACGATTTTGCACATAGCATCTTGATTAGAAAAATGCATGGTTTTGCACATAGGCACTGCATTTTGATTGGAAAAGTGCAAAATCGAGGAAATAAGGCTCACTCAATTACATGGTAACTGTGATAGTTTTGGCAGAGCAACTGGCAACTGATAGCAAATTAGTAAATTAGAGATGTAGATTCCCTTTACATTACTTACATATGCTTATCGAACATTAGTAGATTAGTTTTGATCAAATAATTGAAGTTAAAATATCATGAATGGATGTACTAATACTGCATACAGATATTATTCCCATACAGGTAGTGTCAACGTAGAATATGTATTTGCTGCATGGTTAAATTTGTAACATAGACTCCCAAAAACGCTCCTCTATTTTCAAGCTTTCCAATCATTCAGCGGATGACGATATTGTAAGATACACGGGTCTAACAAACAAAAAATTATTTTATGTTAAAGAAAAAGAGAAAGAAAATGTGGTTGGGTGGTCGAATTCCTACTCACTACCATATAATAAAAGAAGAGTTGAAAGGTGACTTGTCCTCTTCCTACCAAATAAGTTCGAAAAACAACCAGGAAAAGAAAAAAGAAAAATAATTGTAAGGCATAAAGAAATATTAAAATCCTTTTCAAATTTTGAGGAATTGACCTTTCTCACTTTAACAGGAGACTCCAAAATCTTGAGGAAGTGACCTTTCTCAATTCCATAGGAGACTCCAAAACCTATGAGGCAATTGTCGCACCCCATTTTTGAAAGGAAAGAAAACTCGTCGTTTCGGGTTTTTAGTTGAAAAAGGTTTTTTAGTTAAAAATTAATTTTTAATTTTTTGAAAAATAAAAATAAAATAAAATAAATGGGTCATGGGACCAAAAGAATGCGATGATTTGGACCCAAAAACAAAAGTCTAGAAAAGGGTTTTTAGAAAAATTTGGAGTCGCCACTTAGGTGTACCAAGTCACCCAAAAATTTTAATTAATGAAAATAAACCAAGAAAAACCCTTTTTTAGACGACTCCAGGTCTTTGAAAAATTAGAGAAAAAGGCTCGGGAGTCACGGTTGAAAGAAGGGAAGGCAAATATTCGATATTACTCATCTTTAAGGCACCCTTCTAACCTAACTAAAGCTAGTTACGTGATTTAGTTAAAAATTTCCTAATTCTAGCTTTAAAATTTATCACATTTGGATGTTATCTATACGGATGCAAAACTTAAACCTAATGTTGGGTCGGGAGGGGCAAAATGTCTCCTTGAGATTTGATTGGAATTGATCACATTAGTTGTGTCATCCAAGTTTGATCCCTCGAGGAAGTCACGAAAAATGCAAATGATGAGACTCGAAAAAAAACGGGAAACTAGGGCTTTCAAAAGAAATACAATTTTTATAAAATCTCAAGGGAAAAGAAATTGGATTTTTGAAAAGATGAATTTTTTAAGTGCAAAAAGGAACTTGATTTTCAAAAGATGAAATTTTAAGAAAATGGATTTTGACTTTGAATTGCTAAACGAGAAGAAGAAACTTGATTTTTAAAGAATGATTTTTGATAGAATTTAAAATAATGCATATGTATGTCTTAAAGAGGGATAATGCAACATAATGGGTGCGGGGAACTAAGTTCGTGACTTCAATTTTCCTTTTCATAGAAGGGATTTAAAATGCGTGCTAAGGTTTAGAGAGCCATACTCGTTCTTTTTCCTTATTCAAAGGGTAATGCCCTAAAAAAAAAGAGCTAATCTATTTTTAACGAGAAAGAAAACTAAATGACATGTTTCGCATACGGGATAGAAGAAAAATAACATGCAAAAATGGAAAAGAAACCCTAAAAGTGAAAAGTGTGTGAAACTTGTATCTAATGCATGAACGGCCTTAAGGGTCTAGCATTGGACTAACCCTCATCTAAAGGTTCTCACTAACATTGGATTAGTGAGAAATCGAAAGAAAAGGCTACAACTAGCGTTGTACTAGTGTGACGACGTTAGAGGGAATGAACCACAACTAGCGTTGGACTAGTGTGGTGGCATCAATACATTTACATAATAAAACATGTAGACATGATAATAAAACAAGTAAACACATAGAAACACATAAACACATAACCCATAAGCATAATATCTAGATGCAAAACCCTAGGAAAGCGGTAAACACATAAGCATGCAAACACACAAATAAAGCATATAAAACCTAATTACTATACTGGGGAAACCTATATACAATTCTAAAGGGGGAAATCGAAATAATAACCTATCTATTACAACTTGGCATTCAAGTGCCTTCCAAATAATTATTGAAAATTAAATAAAGTGATTAAAGACTAAAAATGAATAAAACTAAGGAAAATAAATTTAAACATGCAAATTCATGCA
Organism: Gardenia jasminoides; assembly: GCA_013103745.1. Taxonomy (NCBI): domain Eukaryota; kingdom Viridiplantae; phylum Streptophyta; class Magnoliopsida; order Gentianales; family Rubiaceae; genus Gardenia; species Gardenia jasminoides. The sequence continues at coordinate 30,191,944 of CM023103.1, forward strand.
ATAAAAAAACACATAAGGCACATAAAGAGAAAATTCTAAAGGTTTTAGATATACCTCCCCCACGACTCAAATGGGAACTTTGGGTCACTTACTCAAAACGAATATACACATTAAAATACCACAATAAATAAATGCCAATAAAAAATGAATAACTCAAATCAAAATGTTAAAGGGAAATAATGCACATGAGGAGCTTATACTTAACAATTAAAGAAAAGAAACATTTATACTTGCAAAGTCAACATTGTATTAGTGGTGTAATTGAAAATATTTGAAAACCTTTTGGCGTCTGAACAAATTTTCCAAAAAGTTAGGGGTCAGAATTATATGAAAATAAAGTTTATGGGTCAAAATGAAATTAAAATAGGGACCTATATGAAAGAAATTAAAAGTTTTAGAGCCAAAGTGAAATTGATTGAGAAATCAGGGGTCCATGTCTAAATTCTGTTTGATGGATCAAAGAGTGGGCTGGAAAATTTTTTTCAGAATTGGGCCAACACTTCTTCGGCCCACACAAAATTAAACAAAAGCCTAAGTGTAAAGCCCAAATAAAATAATGAAAAAGCCCAACAAAAGATTCAAACAAATTAACCAAAGTCTGATGTCAAAATCCCATCCGAAAATTAACAAAAACCCAACGAAACAAATAAGACAACTTAACAAAAGTTTGAAGTAAAAGCCCAACAAAAATTTACCAAAATCTAATACAATAGCCCAACGAAATAAACAAAGTTCAATCAAATAAAACCCAAACCGAAATAAGCAATGGCCCATTTTAAAACCCAAACTTTTTTTTTTTTTTTTGAAAGCTCCGGCAACTGTCGCCGGATTCTGAAAAATTCCCACCACGATAGCCGGAAACTCATTTTTTACAGTTTTTTTGAATAAAACTTTACACAAATCTATTCTTCTACTAATTCTAAATATGCTTATAACATAAAAAAGACCTAAACTAACTCAAAAAGAAAGAAAAATCCAAGAAAACAAAAACGTATCTTTATTCTTTCTTTTTTTCCTGTTTGTTGGTTTTTGTTTCTTTTCTCTCTACTCCGTTTTTGAGCTCCAATGAACAGAGCTATTCCTCATATACACACTGAAATTCATAAATTTCATTCCTCTAGTCTAAGGCTTCACATTGGCATTTCATCAAACATGTAAAAGGCAACGATTAAAATCAACCATTCTTATCAAAACCAACCAAAATCTGGCCCAAAATTTTACTTCAGAAACCCAATCAAACATAAACACATGTAATCTGATTTCAACAAAGCATTAAGCTAGTAGGAGAAACTTAACAGATAGCAAGAAATAGACAAAGCACCATTTTCACATAAAGAAGGAAACGTAAAAAAAAATAGAAAGAGGAGTTGATCAATTTTTTACAATGCTTTGAAGGAGATTGCGTTTTGAAGATGCTGATGATAATGGTAGCAGATTCCAGCTACTATTGATGCTCGAAATTCCGTCGGCTCTCTTTTTTTTTCTGCTATTTCTTTTTTCAAAATTTTAAACCCAGAGAAAAAATGAGTTCTTGATCTTTTCTTTGTGTTTCTATTCCCTCTCTGCCACCGCCTCTCTCTCTTCTCACTTCCTCCCTTCTGTCTAACCCTAAAGCCCTAAATTATGGCTTTTTATGGCTTTTTTTTTTGAAATTTTTTTTCAGAAAAAAAAAATTTAACCCATGGTGGAAAAAGAGGTGATGTGGTTTCTTGGAAACCATTAGTTGATGGGATAAGATTTCCGGATTACAGCTGTTTTTTGTACGGAAATTTTGATGAAGAAAAAAAATGAGAGAAAAAATGATTGGAACAGCCATGCCTCACTGGTATAGTCTGTACTGCCAAAGGAAGAAGAAGAACGCATGCGTGAAAAGCAGCAGCCGCCGTTTTTTTTTTTTTTGTGTAGAAGAAGTAGGCCTAAACTTGGGGCTTTTGTCTCTTTTGTTTGGGCTATTTCTTTCCCTTCTATTGGCCTATTGCTTGGGTTTAATATTGGGTTTTGGGTTAAAACAATTGGGTTGTTTGGTTTCCCTTTTTTTTTTTCTTTTCTTTTCTTTTTTTTTTAATAAAATGAGATAAATATAATTGTAATCTATTTATTAAAAATCTAGAATTGTAACAATGAGGATGAAAATAAAATAAATAAAACAAATGAAAAATTTGGTGTCTATAGCAATTAATTTCATAGTCATCTGACTAATGTCCCTACTAAATAATCAGAGATTTAAGTCAAATTAGAGATTTCATAATCATCTGAGTAATGACCCTGCCAACTAAATGTGGTTTTGAGGCAATTAATTTGGCTTGAACTAGGGCAATGATTAACTCTTTGTTGGATAGAAAGAAAAGAAAAGGATTTGGAAAGAAAAAATAAAAATATTCTTCACTTTAGGAGCTTTAACAAAGGTGCAAATAAAAGAGATGAGAGGATTTTTTATACTTTAAACTTGTCAAATTTCTTTCTTATCCTTGCTCTTTTTTTTTTTTTAAAGAATAATCCCTAAAGTGTTATCCCCATGAAACAATAAAAAGAAATATTATGCGATATTATACAAGGTATTCTTATTGGAGTTTCAAGGTCCAAAGCATATGTCAACATTCAGAAGGGAAGAAAACACCAAGGAGGGGGAGGGAGGAGGAAGAGTTTGGTATATGTAATTAGATTCTTTGACTTTTGAGAATTTCTAAAATGGCAGAAGCATCCGATTAAGTCTCCAGATATATGCGTAATCCATGATTTTATTTTGAATCTCTAGATTTAAATGATTCCTGAACTTGTAGGAACTACACCAAATGAGTTGGAAAAATGTGAACCACTATGGATGTTACTTTAAGTACAGGAAACTAAAGGAGTAAAGCATAATTGAGATGAAAGTTTGGTAAAAGTAGAAATTAGAGAGAAAACAAATGACGAAACTCATAACTCCAAACTAACACATTTCATGAGGAATATGTTAGTAATAATCTAATTTGGAGAAACTTTACACAAGCCCAAATTTTGTAAGTTTCAAAAGCTGCATATTCAAATTTTGGTCAACTGCAAGAAAGGTTGATCTAATTGGTGTAGCCACCTTCTTAGTAATGGACAGGCGCGAGCACTAGTGGGATTTCTTTTTTTTTTTTCATTAAAGTATCAACGGTAATCTCTCCACTTACTTTCTTACTTACTTTAATGGTTCAATCTGTTCACAAATTGGGTGAACAAGGAGATTTTGATAAAACTTAGCTTTAATGGTTCGAACCAACCATCTGTCAATTACATAGGAGAAAGTGTGATTTTGATAAAAAATACCTGCTATATGTATTCTTATCACTAGATGGTATGTCTTTTTTTTTTTGGTCAACACGATAGTCTTATCCTACATCTATTGCTACTCTATATTAAAGAAAATGAGTGGATTGAAGAAATCAATTGAGAATCTAAATGGGACTAAACTGCAATCAAACTAGACATGTGTATAGGTGATGAAATTTTAAAAACTTGAATATGAATGTAAGTCGGAGATTTGATCTTGCCACCCCGCTAGGAGATTAGATGGTATGTCAATAAAGAATTTTCGTACAACCTTTGTAGAACTAGTAATCCATTGCCCCATCCTCGTGATGGAGGTCAAGAAAACCAGAGGAATAGGATGCTATTTTCACTTAAAGGAAATATACCAAGGACAAAATTTATGGAGGAAATAGGAAGAACGAACGCAAGATGTCAGTCGAAAAGTCTTTATCTATCATAGTATCATCACGATTCTCAAGAAAACATAAAGATTCACTAGTTACATCCGAGTTTGAAATGCACAAAAAGCGTCTCTTGCACCATTGGAAAGAACCAGACAACCATGGATTGGAGTCCGAATGCTGTCAAAACTCAAGACTTCGAATTAAATGCTATCCATCACAGAATTTTTTTTTTTTTTTTTGGATGGACAACAGGAAGATAATAATTGAGAACTGTCTTCACATTCATGCATGCTATGATATTGACAGTTTACGTGAATGAATGGTGCAACATTCCAGCTCGATGGTCGCTCTAAATCCTGATATTTTCAACCTCCATTTCCACCATGGAAATGTTATCCGACTAGTCTCACATGGGGCTTGACCAGTTTGTCTTCACTATTGTGGATCAAAAATCCGACAATAGGTTCATAGGTATATGTATCAGCTAAACGCTTGCTGACATTTGATTACCATCGACGTATATCAGTCCATGCAAGTCACCGTAGGATCTCCGAGTTTCATCAGGCCAAAACTGTTCACTTTCTCTATTAATGGATTTACAGGCTTCTGTTGATAATAATTGATCATGGCAGAAATCTCAAACAAAGAAAAAAGAGTAAATGAAGGTTTTTATACCAATACAAGTTGGTTCAGTTGATAATAACGGATTATTTTCTCACAAAAGATTGTGTATTCAAGTCCCGTTGTCGATGTGAATCTTGTGTTGGTAGGTAATCTTTAAATACCTCTATAAGTGATTTATGATTTTTAAGATCTACTCTGACCTGTGATAATACTCGGAATTGAATCCATCCAAATATTTTTTTTATCCAATAAAAAAAAAGAAGAAGTTTACTGCCTAGAAGCCAGTGGACGATACTATGCAACATCCAAAATCGATGGATAGAAGTTCCACCTCAGCTGTATTTGACGAGTTCATCAATATGCTGTTCTTTTAATCTTTTTTGTGCCTTTCGTCTTACAAAACAAAAACAAATTCACTATTGACCAGCTGCAGTTGTCTTTCATCAATCATGATCATCCATCGTCCTTTTTTCTTTTTTTTTTTTAACGATAGTATAGTTGATTTACCTTTAAATTCATCACTTATGTTGACCAATCTTAACCTATAATATCAGAACCTTTACCTATTAAATATAGTGATTTTTTTCGTGACCATAAATTGATATCTTGCTCTGAATGTATGTTACATTTACAGTCTCACACTTATATACTACTGCATTTCATGCCAAGAAAAGCAATTTTAGGTAAAAACCTGCAAATTTTGAGAGTAAAACAACATCAAACTTATATACTATTGCATTTCATGCCAAGAACAACAATTTTAGCTAAAACCAGCAAATTTGGAAAATAAAATTACAGAATCAAGGAACAAGTACCATTATGGGGGTGAGGAAGGCACGGGCAAGCACCCCCTGTATAAGGACTAGTAGCTTTTAAATTAAATATTATCCATTGCCCTCCCCCCATATATTTATTATGACGTTTTTTACTCCCTTTAATTTCTCTTTGTATAAGTGCATTATAACAATTTAACTCTTAGTCTTCTCACATACCATGCAACTAGTGAAACTTTAACTGTAGTATATGAGTAGTGTTCAGTATATTTGAAATAACTATCAATAAATCTCCTTTAATTCCTCTCTGTAATAGTGTTTCATAGCAACCCAATTCTTCATTTCCTTAATTGATATATTATTAGTATTTTCTTTAATAGTATTATACGATTAGTATTTTGTATAACTTTTCAATAGCAACTAAAGAAACATTTATTTATCTTTATTATATATGATTAGTATAATTTTGAAATTGGAACTAAAGAAACATTGCACAAATAGGAAAAATATGAACAAAAGGAAATTCAATTGGTATACTCTTTTGAAAACAGTGGTAAGAATGCTAGTCAAAATAAGCACCAAAAGTGTCGACTCTGATGAAGCATCAATCTTACCCATCTTCATCGTATATATTTCCAGAATTGGCTCTTCCCTAAACTCCATTATTTCAAGGCAAGTTTTTCTTTCTTCTTCTTTTGTTGCATTACATTTTCTTCTATTGTAACTTAGATATTAGTTATTAGTTATTTAAACAACTAGTATTTTTATTCTAAAATCGTGAATCAAAATTTCATAATGATCGTTAATTTGTCTTTTTCTTATTAGTATTGTGAATGCTCTTGCTCCTACCCCTCCTCAAAACCAAAAAACTGATTCCATTCCTACTTTGCCAGTTTCATTGTAGTTGGTTGGTTGTTCAGTTTGTTGTATGTTTCAGCCCTTATCTACTGTACTATTTCCACAGGGTTTACCCTCTGTTGAGTGAATAACAGAAACAACTCAACAAAACTACAATAGTTTACAGGCAAAAAAGAAAAAGTGCTAGTGTTCACCTGCATAAAGCACGAAATCCTGGAACAATGCAACACAATTTTTTCAAGGAAAAATAACTTATCAAAGAGAAGGGGATGGGAAGAAGCCAGATAATTTGATAAGTAAAGTATTTTACACTGTAAGTGATTTTTGATACTCAGAAGAATAGCTTCCAGTACTCCACTTTAATATTCTATTGCATGAAGAGACATTTCTGTCCCTTCCATCATCCATACAACAGTAGGAAACGCAAACCTACATTCAAGAGTCCTTACATTATTCTTCCACCAACCCTTCCCATTTAAAGTCCCCAAAACTTCCAAACGAACAGCCGGGGAATCTGACTTCCAATGCACTTATAAACTGAACTGGACCAATATGAATTTTTCGAGATTCATGAACATTTTCTCTAGATCTTAATCCGACCTGGATTTGGATACAAGGTGTCATATATTCAGACTCTACTAATACGTAAAATGTAAGATAGTAGTGAAAAGAGGAGATCTACTGGCTTGGATAGACATTTCAAGGAGTTAAATGTGTGGATGAAAAAACCAATCTACGGGGGAGAAGATTATCTTTTCAGATTATTCAAGAGACAACATTGAAAAAAAATAGGAAAACAAAAACACATTGCTCTCCTTTTTTACCCAATTAGTTTATTCCAGCAGCTATGGTGTTTTTGAAAGTTGTCTATTTGGAGAAGACAAAGGGAGGGGAAATTATTTCACATGGGCACCTGGCCCATATGTCATGGCTGTACTACTATGGCCCACTTGTGCCTTGTTGACACAGTGGGGGACAATCTACAGCCCATATTCATTACCACATCAACGACCACGACGCATGGTATGGCCTACAAAAGAACTTCAGAACTAGTGGCATGATGCCACGTGTGTACAAATCTGTACCGCCCATGTGAGACGGGGCTGCCACGCTGAAGGCTCATTGATCGCCCTCCAGACCGATCTTGACCGCCCAACCTTGGTCACTTCTCCAACTTTCAATCTTGATCAGGCCCATTGCATCGCAAGTGGGTTTCAATAAGAACGTGGGCTATCAGATGTTGTTGCAGACAAAGCCGATTGCTACCAATCAATATCAAATCATGTTCACCTCGTCCAAGAAAATCGCGGTCTGCAAATAAGAAGCGTCCAATATAGAGGCCCATAATGGCACAACCTAGGGTGATTAGGTGTAAGGACTGGGGATAAAAAAAAATAGGAAGAATTGTGTGTTGATCCCTAATAATTTGACTTGTTTGTCAAATCAGTTCCTAATGTTTTAACTAAAATAAATTTGATCCTCAAAGTTTCATATTTTAGCAAATTTAGGATAGTTGATGAAAACTGAACAATGACTAATGGTCAAGATCAAAATGCCATTAGTCGCAGAAATTTTATGCATAGGGAAAACATCAATTGCTATAGTACTTTTGATTTTCTATTTATGTACCTCAATAATTTTATTGAATTACTCAAATAATTTAGCTAAACATGAACTTCATTTGCAAACTCAATTGATAACATATTGAAATAGGAAAAAGAAAAAAGACAATCAATCTAATTTACATATAGATAGTGTTCTATAGTTTAAAGGATATTTAATTGAAGGTTTAATTATCAATACAAGTGAAAAATTATAAAACTCATTATTAATTAATTATTCATATTGTAAAAGTAATAGATACATATATTATCAAATTTGAAACCAGTTATGCACAAGAGAAACCTATAAAGGAATAATAGTAATAAAAGAAAAAAAGAAGTTTAATTAGCCTTTATGCTTTTAACACAATTTAATCTATTTCACATTTTCTTTGCATCCTAAAACCTGAATATCATTATTTAAAAATTAAGAATCATAACGATCTAAATTTGAAACATTGATAACCAAAAGTGCAAAGTCAAAACTGTTGATAAACAACGATTTGATTTTCATAGCTAGTCCTTGTTGAATTCTTGTTAATTGTCCTAAATGTGTCCAAAAAGACCAGCTTTGTTTGTTTGAAAATTTAAGGAGTAATTTTATGCAACATGCCAAACATTAGGAACTAAAAATATAAATATATTTTTTAAAAAAATTAACAAACTACGGATCTATGACAAAACAATTAACTTAGTCAATTGTTTAGTTTCTAAACCAACGAAGCAAACTGGTCATCACTTAATAAAATGATTAACCTACTCCAGAAGGTGAAAAACTTGGATTGATATTTTCTGAAAATTTTTTCAGAAAAACACACTATAGTAATTTAATGTATATGAGGTAAAAAGATGATTGAAAAATGTACTCGTAAAAAACGTAAAATTTTTTGAAAAAAATTGCAATCCAAACAAGGCCTCAGTGTAGACAACCCAAAAGCATTTCTCATGTCGATTCACCAACAAACAAGTGCTTCCAGTAACTCAAAATTCATGGCTGTTCTCTCTTACCATGAGAATATTATTGTGGCCACCTAACACTATTTATTGAACTAGTTTGGTGAATGGTCTTGTAAACTGACTCATGCATATGAAGATGACTAGTTAGTTATGATTGTGCCTCTTTGGATCCAAGAAAAAAAGAAAAATATTTGCGTTATTAGATGTGTAACTCATTTTTATTGTACCTTAGATCCTCAAAAAATTAATGAGTTTACGGCAAAAGGTAAAGAACCAGAAACTTTTACCCCAAAAAAAATAGCAAAGTAAAGCAAATGGCCAAAATATCCACGAATTGGTATGACAAGCAAGGAGAAAAGTGATTTACATGCACCTGGTCAGTTCATAAAAAAAGCCTCCCTTTGCAGCCCTGGAAAGAGATGAGAATTGGACCATAGATGGATGATTTCGAATCGAATTTTTTCCAATCTCTCAAAAGTCTTTGGAAGGACAAAAGAAGTCTAAAAATTATTGAAAGCTGTATCTATATGAATGCGAATTGATTTTGACAATTATTACTGATCAAACGGAGACGGGTCCATCCTCCATCTAAATGGTCCAGAATCTTGATCTCAACCCCCTCTCCAGACTCACCATGGAAAACAACCTTGCTGTTGTTACGCCTTTATACCGGCACAACACCGTCATTTAAGCTAATAAGCATCTTTTCTTTGTGTTAGTTACAATTGAATAACAATAAGTAATACTATATAAAATAAAAATTAGCAGAAAAGGGTAGAAAATGTTATGGCTCTAAATATATAACTTTATTAATTACTTCTAAGCAAACTCTTGCATGACTAGAGAATGTTATAGTTTAATATATAATGTTATAGTTTTCAAATGATTGTAGTTAGTAATGGTGATTATATAAATTAGTGAACATAATTTAAGTATGCTATGCGATTTTAGGAATATTTGAAAATAAAACTTTCTTTAATTTTGTTG